>CM016726.1:11093831-11665506 GCA_005771605.1 Scutellaria baicalensis | reverse complement strand
ACATTCTATATATTACTTTTACAATGAGAGACCGATACTATTCTGGACAATGGACATAGCTGATAGGTGTCATCCTCAGTTATCATACAAGAGTAGAAGTTATTGTTATTTAGGCTAGATGGATGTAGATTTACTTACTAGCATCATTTTACCGATCTACCAGCCAATTCTTCATTTTGATAGTTGCTAGTGCTTATTTGACTTTTGAGGGACTTTATTAAGTTTTAATTAAATTGAAGATTTTCAACATGGAGCATAATTTTGGATTGCCCATTAGTTCATGAAAGGTAGTAATGTTATTGGAGTGGTTTAGATACTTGTATTATCATTCTTTTTCTGGAAAAACCAGTTACCACAGTCCAGGGAGGTGATCCAGGTTAGTTTGTGATGCTAGTTGTGATCCTTGTTGTGGATAAAATCTAATTTAAAAACCTTGTGTGAGTTTGGCTGGGAGCAGTTTCATTTGATCAGTCATCCCAAGTTTGACTGCTCCTTATAGTTAGACCTTGATTACAACTGCTAGTCATAGTTCCTTAGGCTCCAACCTCAGTGTATTAGCTTCGCAGGCACATGTGCCTTGGAAGAGGTTCAAGGTGTAAAAAGGGCAAGCCCTAGTGAAATTTATCCTAACACTTGAGTCTTTTAGCTACAAGTTAAGTTGGGCTAGTAAATATAAGTTGGGCATCTTAAATTCTGGCCTACTAGCATATAATAAGAACAAAAGACGAGCTAAATACAAGTGAAAAAAAAAAAAAGGATTAAAGAGAGAGAGATAGAGAATGAAA
This sequence comes from Scutellaria baicalensis, assembly GCA_005771605.1. Classification (NCBI taxonomy): domain Eukaryota; kingdom Viridiplantae; phylum Streptophyta; class Magnoliopsida; order Lamiales; family Lamiaceae; genus Scutellaria; species Scutellaria baicalensis. Next base: position 11,664,721 of record CM016726.1, on the reverse strand, counting down.
TCTACAAAGAAGGAAAGTGAGGAACTTGATGAACAGGATAAGGAAACTGATCGAATATGTTGACTTTAAATGATGATGAGTATTTATGTAATGGAGCATGCTTTAGGAGCTAAATATTTTTAGTAGGATTAATGAGTCTATTGTTATTGTTTTATGTCTCTCGTGCATGCTTCCTTTTTAATTATCTTATTAGGATTTAGGAACATGCTAAGTAATCTATGTATCTGATGTGGATGCATTTTATCGTAGTTTTGAAAAAATATTGATTTCTAGAATATGAGCCTCATTAACTTCATAATATGAAATTATTATATGCATTTCATGCATGTTTTGTGTTATGAGCCCTGTTAACTTTATAAATAATGTGAAATGTATTATTTCTTATATTTTTGCACTGACTACAAAAAGTGTACCTGGAACCTTCTGCACATTTAATAACTATGCTGTCATTCCAGTGCAACTGTTTGCCATGCTCATTGCAGCATTATAGCCTGTTATTAGTTTAAATGCTCATTCGAGCGATCTGATTATATATACACAAGTAGTCGTCTTAGGCACTGTATTTCCTGATGTTGATTCAGCTCTAAATTACAATTTTTTTAACAGCATTAGCAAAAGCTCAACAATTATTACTCGACCCACAAGAGAGGGATTACCTTTTGAACCAAGTTAAAGCTGCAAAAGGTTGGTCTGTGAGCTTATTTTTCTCTCTTGCTTCCTTACTTCTTAAATGTTTGATTATTTAGTTATTGAGATCTGAATGCCCAAGTTGATGTTTTAGTTTAAAATGCTTCAGATCTGAAATATCTATTTTACAGCTTTTCTAGTTTGTATCTTTTTAAATCCTCATTTGCATTCTATGACTAAATAATCTATAAAATCAACAGCTTGGTGGCAGTCCAAGATTTCTACTCCCTCTGTTCTGTTCTCTCTTTCAATTTTGTTGTTTTTTTATAGAGCAGGCTTGTCTCAAGTTCTCTCACATGGAAATACAATTTTTCTCTGTTTATCGTTTGTATACTAGTCTGCAATGATGAATTTCTAAAGAGGCTTATGCATCTAACCTAAATATGCAACACAGAGGAACTTAGAGTAAAGAGGAAGAAGGAGCTAAAAAAAGACACCGCTTCCAAGTTAAAGTCACAGGTGGATGAGGTAAAACCATTTGAAACCAATAGCTTTCTTGATTATTTTCTATTTGTTATTGAGCTACTGAGTATATTAACATAAACTGATTGTGATGTGCTTAAATAAATGCCATCCTTTTTTTTTCTTTTGGAGACTGTGTCCTTCACCTTTCTCGTTCACATGTCACTCACTTTTTTATGTGCAGAAAGAAAAAAACATGCTCTAGCCAAATTTATGGTCTAAATTAGTAATGTATAGTGGTTGGATTTGCAGATGTTCAGAAAATATATTTTGACTCTTGTGCTTTTAAACAACCACAGGGAAAATACGAGCAGGAATATGAACGGTCAGAGGAATTCCAGCAGCAATTAAAATTAAAGGTTCGAGAACTCTTAACAGATCAGGAATGGAGGAGAAGAAAGATGCAGATGAGGGTATGCTTCTTCACTTTACAGTCTGACTGAGTAATTTTCTGTAATTACAACTAAAAAATCTTTTTTCCAATATCACAGATATCAGAGGAGGAAGGTAGATTAAAGAAAGACGAAGAAGAAACAAAAGAGATGTGGAAACGGAAGCGTGAACATGAGGAGCAGTGGGAAGGCACAAGAGAAAAGAGAGTGAGTTTCTCATGCTTCTATCATCTTATGGGTTTCTCATTATATTCACCCAAGTAATATAATATGTGTTCTCAACTGAATACGAGCACTTTCTTTTTTTGTTTGTCTTCATGTTGCTTTGCATACTCTTTAGACATCTCATCTAAAAATCACTGGAGAATCCTATTTGAGTTTAATTTCCTTTCGTAGGGATAACAATAGAAACTACCCTTGACGACTAACCTAGTATTAACGACTATGTATCAACAGGTTTCCAGCTGGAGGGATTTCATGAAGGGAGGAAAGAAGGTAAGATTAAATTGCACCATTTTATTTTCAGGAATTCAGACAAAATTATGTTACTTGAGCTAATCCGGGTTGATTCTTGTTTAGGTTAAGAAAGGAGAGCTTCGACCTCCAAAGCTGAAGACGGAGGATCCAAACAAATCGTATGTTCAAAGGCCGCTTAAACGAGGATGACTTTGTCGTCGTGCTTTCTGCTAATTGATCAGTTGTGCCACTACTTGATAAAAGCTTTGAAAATGTAGTGATAGTGTTGTATTTACTCGAACTCTGCTCAATTCACTTAGAACCAACCACATTTATGCAGTGATCACTTTATATAATTCTCTCTCCTACACATACTTAGCTCCTTGTGCAATCCATCGAATGAAATGATAAATTAGGATCACTTTAATCTGCAATTTTACCTTCTTTTTAAAGGGTAGAATCAACTTTAATTCATTTTTTTTTTTTTAATTCAATACATCAATTAGATTCGGGCCTTAATTCAATACGTGTGATTAGAAGAAGACACCTAAGCACGAAAATAAAATTAATTTGTACCCAATCATATTTAGACAAAATAACTCTAAATATATTTTTCGAAAATAAATAAAATTAATAAAAATAAATAAAGAAGAAATTTAATGCATGTGTGCATCTGTAATGGCAAAGCTGCAGACCTTAGCAGAAAAGGAAATTCTTATCTTCACACGAACATGATGGTTTACATTGTAGTGAGTAGAAATAGGAATAAGTGTAACACAAGCCAAACACACTCTATTATACATGAACTACTAGAAAATTTTCAAAACATCATTTTACCTCACCAATCACGTATAAAAATAGAGAAAATTAATAATAATGATGATAATAATAATACATGTACATGGACCAAAAATAGAGCTAACACGTAACCTCTACCGCCGTTCGATTCTCAGATATACAGGAAGGACAACGTGGAACCCCAAATTGAACTCCAAATTGCCTTCAGTGCAGCAACTATGTATACAACTCGAGAGTTCTCCAAAATTCTGTAATCGCTTCTTGAGTGTGCAAGATTCAAGGAGCTCAGAGCCTTAAAGATATCCGAGAGAGTGTAGCTCTGATCTTCAAAGCATTCTTCATAATGGTATCATGCTATTGTATAAACCACCGGAAATTCCAGGTGTTAGCAAGAGCTTGGAAGAATCATAGAACAACTACCTGGGAGCAAAATCTAAATCCAAGCAAGAGAACCTCGATCATTAGCAACTTGAGGACGGCCTCTAGTTGGTGTAGGTGGTCTGTTAGCATTGAGCTCCTGATGAGAGAGAGATACGATCTCAGCTCATGAATAATTATTACTAAGAATATCTCATTTAACATTGAAGGTATAAATGTAATACCTGCATCCATGTGTCTTCTATGTGGCGTTCAGGAGAAGTTTCAGGCGATGAAACAGGTGGTAACGGATGAATTAGTTTTGGTACAACTACTAGATCTCTACCCAAGACCAAGATAGCACCAGCATTATTTGCAGTACCTTCAGAAATATAATAAGTTAAAAACGAAAAGGCAACAACTGAACAGTGGAAACAATCCCCACCATAATGATGGTAATTATATTTTAGCACATACCACAGTAGTTAGTGGCTGAAAAGAGCGTAATTAAATGTCCCTGTGCAAATCTTTCAAATCCATCCATCACACACTCGTGTGCTCGAACGATCAACTGAAGATCATTGTTGTTACAGAATTCCATGACACGATCAGGCTGCCAAAAAAAGTGTTACTTTGATGAGCAACATACATGAATGGGAGATATACAAAAACTGAATATGAACTGTTGAACAAGAAACAATGTAGTATTAGTCACCAAGATATCTCTAAAAAAGGAAAAGAAAATGATGATTTATTTTGGCTTAGACGCCACATAAGCTTAAGACATCATGTGTCAATCTGTTAAATTCTATGATACGTTTTAAGAAAGTGGGGGCAAAAATTGTTGGAAAAGAACCCACCCCAAAGGTTACCAACCCAGGACCTCTTGCATTTGGCCGCAGCCCTTCTACACTGTCATTTTCAGTGGGATCAGACCTACAAGGGACATCCACATCAAGATTATAGATTACTGAAATTAGAAGAATTATAACTAAAAAGGGAGAGGAAGGTATATACTAACCATAACAAGTCCATAAGAACAATAGATCCCGCTTCCATTGCTATTGGACGCTGAATATTCTCAATCTGCTCTACATGGTTTATTGATCTCCCAATACCACCATGCATACAAATAATTTTTTTCTCAATCAAAGCAGCCAGAGGAAGCCAGTTGAACAATCTGTTTATTCGATGCCATGTCCATATTCCATCTCTCTCGCCCTGTTTGGGAAATAATCATCAGGTCTGTGGGTTTATCCCAAATAAGAAGTCACTAAGTAACAGAACTTTCGGTAGTTTACCATACGCTCGATGCACTCAATCCTAAAGCCAAAAAGAGCATTTATATCGGCTGCTTCATGATTACCACGAATTAAATGTATTTGATGAGGATGCTCAACCTACATGTCAATAAAGTTTGAGGAAGAGAGTTTTTATCACTTTATTACTAGAAAAGGAAAATGAGAGAAGGTTGAACCAGTTGTGAGTTGACAAATTGACCACTACCTTCAAAGCAAGGAGAAGAGTTATGGTTTCCAAGCTGTGTTGGCCACGATCAACGTAATCTCCCAAAAATAGATAATCAATATATCTGATAAGACATTATACAATTAGCATCAATGAAACTAAAACTTGGCAGTTGAAAGATGTGAAAGTCAGCAACTGTCCTTAGCTTTTATGGGTTCATGCATGCATGTGAGTGACACACACACACACACACACACACACACACACACAAACCCTGTGTCTGTTGAATGAATTACATGCACTCAAGCATTCTATGGAAAAAAAATTGCTGCTGTATTTAATATACATAGGTCTTGGAAATAAAAGCAGGTTTTATCAACTTTATCTCAAGGTGAAACAATGTCCTTGCAAGAAGTATGAAATGCCAAAGGAATAAATAGTAGCCAAAAGCAAACTCAGCATGCAACTCTGGAAGCAAATTTCTTTGTGAATTATTACTACCACGCCCCAAACACAGGTCAAAAGTAGCACAGAGAGTTGTTACATGCCATTATCACTCTTCTTCCAGTTAGATCCATTCTATGATGCAATTTAAAGAGCTTGCCTAAAAGAGCATATGCACTGGAACTAGCAAAAAAAAAAAGAAGAATCTTGCTTAAGCATCTTATTTGCACATACCAACCAAGTATTACAAACACTTTCTTGGAATCATTCAGTGCTCTGTCATAAAAGAAAAAAAAAAGGTGCATTGTAAGTGCGCAGCCCTAATTACTGGCAAAGAAAGTATGGGGAAATATAGCCTAAACCACATAAACAGTCAAACCCTAGAAAACCGCTAGAGAATAGTGGAAGGTAACTACTCCCTACATAAATTGGAAGTCTAGCGTTGTCACTTGAGGGTGTGGGCAGTGACAGCTCAATCAAAAGTTTATGCTTGGCCTTGCCAGCCCATACCTTTGATAAATACTCTTAATTCATTAACCATGCTTCGTTTAGAAAATGATCAAAGAAAAAACTCCAGCTACAAACATTCGGTGCATAACTCCCATGCCATTCATATGATAATTTCTCTATCCAATGTTATTGCACAGGACATGAAGCCCTCCAAATTTAAAGAGACAAAATACCATGAACATGTATAAAGTCAATTTTCTTAATCATAGTCAATTACTAATAACTGCAAACTTTTGATAATACAGACCACATAGTCTTTTGCATACTATTTGTAGACAGAAAAGTTCCTCATTGAGGCACATTGATAGAGTATGAGATGATGAAAGTATGCAGAACATGAATACTGTCAGGATATTAAAGCAACATAGTAATATTGGAGTGTACAAAAAACATACGCTATGTCCCCAGCAGTAGATGGTGATCCATACTCATCAAAAAGTCGCATTAAATCCCCAAACTGCCCATGCAAATCACCGAAGATCTTAATAGGAGCCTTCAGCTGTAATACACTAGGTTCGCTTGCAAATATTCTCTCAGCACTATCACAAAGATCTGCAATCTCATTGCAATCCAAGAAAAACTGTCTGCGAACTGGAGGCTTCCAACCACGAGGTTTTAAGAGATGAGCAAGCACCTGTGTGATAGCCAAAGAGCAGTCAGAAGGCTAAAATGTCAAGAAACCTCTTGCACCAAAAGCAGAATATAAAGTGTGACGACCAAAATTCTCAGCCATACAGCTAATATGTTAGTCAAAGAAACCGTAAGAGATCTATGAGGAATATAATACAAGCCTCTACTTGACTTCCTATTTCAAATCTTTAAAATAGTGAGCTTTCCTCTTATACGGTCCTACACTTGGTTGCATCATAAGCACAGTTCAGATTGGTAGGCGAAATTGTAGCATCAAGAAAAAGGGAAACAAGCAACATTTGGCACTCGACATTCAAGCTCTTCATCACTATATTCCTTACTCTCTCACCCAGATATCAGAACAGAGTATAATTACTGTCATGCTGTAAAGATCACCTTCTTTGGTACACTATTAATTGACATTTGCCGATCTAAAAGTTTCCTAGCTGCTGTTGCACTTTCTGGAGTTCCATAACTGACTCGCCTGCCTTCATTTTCAAACTGATCAATTGAAAGTTGTCTGACCATACCACCTAAAGCACCACCAGTCTCCGCAGCTACCACCACCTGAACACGTGGTCACAAAAAATGAAAAAGATTTCTCCACCGTAACCAAAGTACACATTCATTATAATAGTACTTACAGCACGATGATGAAGCCTAACTCCAGCTGGGGCAGAATTGTTAGACACTGCAGAATCAGGCTTGATCAAGGTAGATATTTGTTTTCCACTAGGGGTAGCCTCTGCCCCACGATCTCTATCTGGCGACTCAACCTCTCCATTAACTTGTCTAGCTTTAGCAGCTGCTAATGCTGCAGTAATAGCCTCAGCTTCTGCTGCAGCTGCCTCAACTAAGTATTCAACACCCTTGTTCGATCTTCTGTGCAGGATCATAGTCTCAGTTTGAAGGAACCAACACAGCCAAAGAACATAATGGTTTAGCATGACAAAACTAATTACCGGGAACCTTGGAGCATTGCATTTTCTGCACTTATATCTGTATAAATATCACCATTTACTGGGGGAGCAACAGGATTTCCTACCACAACTGCACCATCAGCAGCAGCATCAGGCACAGTAGCTCCATCCCTGTCATCAGTAAAGCCATATCTACCTTCTAACCTCCCCTGCTGCACATTAGATGCAGCAGCTGCTGCTGCTGCATGAGAAGCTGCACTCGTTGTTTCAGCAGCAGCAAGATCTTCCGCTACAAGCAAGTCATCCAGTAGCACGCCTGTGAAAACAAATATTCCTACTGTTAGTATATATTTCCCTCATATCACAACATATATAATACATGACAAACTGTGTCTAATGAGCCAAATCATGTATAGGTGTAGATCTAGATGATTGATGGAAGAAACACCAAATACTTGTATCAAATCTTAAAACCAATAAAAAGTATGCAACAGAAAAACCTGATCAAAATCATGAAACACGGTATCACAGTGTTCCCAGTCACAGTCAAAAAAGGTCCAAAGTTAAGGCATGGAACCACACATGCGTACACATTATATCCCAGAGTTATTGTATCAGTTTATAATCTCAATGAAGCTTCAAAATTGGAAAGATACTTCTGGCACACAAATTTCTGGACTAGAGTCTTGGTCTTTCTACCAGGGGACCAGAGCGCCTTTTCATTCTTAATATTCATTTTACTAGTAATTAGTAAGGGTTGCAGGAAGGGAAACAAAATTGCAAACACAATGGTATTGGAGCATCTTATCAATTAGCTTTATGGCCATCATTTACACTGTCAAGTCTCTTGATCTTAACGTTTGACATCAACAGAGATCTAGATTACTCAATTGAATGCTCTTTATCTACTGTTTGTGACCAACTTTCAAATGCACACAGTAGCCTCAAGACTAAGTCACTAAGGTAGAATAAAGGATCAAACTCGCACAGACCTGTCTTTTGGGGTAAAAACAATGGTATCTCAAGAGGGAACATATATTTCATGGATCTAACCAGGCAGTTGATTGTGTCAAGGTCAGCACCACTGATCTGGATGTGGATGATTTACCATTGCATGATCCAACATGTCATGATATCAACAAATTTTACCTACTTAAACTGTATCTTCTACCAGCATCAAAATTCATGCAAGCTCACAAACATTAACAGCATAAGAAACAGCCTAATTATACTAGTAGTACATCATCTATTATTAATAGAAATAGAGGCCACTCAGTATAACTATGAATAACTATTCCAAATAACACGAACATACAAACATTGATAAATATCAATGCCAATGCCAATGCCAATGACATACAACCAGTAGAATTAATAGTAATAACAATAAGAACAGTAACAACAATAAGAATAATCAACTAATTTGCAAATCTAATTCATGTGGAAGTATCAGATCTCACCACCACGTAAACCACCATAGATGAAGATCAAATCACCAACAGCAGCTGCAGCATGCCTACAGCGCCTCGTCAATTCAACTGCTGCATCCCCTCCAGCAGCATCAGCACTGTATTTTCCAGTCCTTGGACTTGTAACCACAGACTTTGTGTCACACCAGACTCCAGCTGCGGTATCCAAAACTAAAAAGAAAAGAGAGCAGCATAAGTTTACTTAACATATTAACCACATGGAGTAATCTTCTAGAACAACTCAGTTCTTAGGTAGATGCAAAGTAATCTTGATAGCAAAGTTAATAAATAATAAATACCAGCCACGCTCGAGGAGTCCTCAACCATGCGCCCTCCACCAAGAGCCCCTCCAGATACATGAAGGCGTGCATTAACAAAAACCTAGCAAAAGAATGTAAACATAAGTTTTTCAACTGAGAGGAAACAGGATCATGGACTTTGTTTTATGCAACTAAAAGCAATATCAAGTTAGGATGATGTTTACAAAAATAACCACTCAATGCAAAACTTACAGCAGCATGTTGATATCTTGAAGATGGTGAGACACCAGGAGCAATGGCCCATTCCCAACGACCATCTCTATGTTTGGCTAGCCCATATGCACTAGCAAGTGGCTGCATGATGAAGAAAATATAAATGGAGCACTATAAAGATCACATCACAATATGAACTTTCTTATGACTTTTCCAACAATTAAAGAGTTAACAAAGAACATTTTGGTAACCTAAGCAAGTCTTCAACGTTGCAAGTGCTAGTATTTTGCCAATATTTCAGTTTCTAATCTGAACATTTTAACTCATACATGTTTCACTAAAAGACAGAAATGACCTACAATTTCATCGACAAATTACTTCACAGCTGGATATATAAGTCGCTCCAACACAAATGTGCTACACAGCAACATAGATGGACCATGGATGGCTATCGATCATACCAGCTAAATAAAGGGTTCTTTATCTTTAAATGGAAGTTTGAAGGCAATCATAAGATTACATACAGAAACCTGGTTACAATCACGCTACATCCGAGATCTGAGAGGACACACATAAATGGCAAATTATAACTATTGAACCATAGTTAAGGGTTCGCCTTATTTATCACTGCAAGAAGTGCAATGTAAAAGAAAGGGAGTATGACAATGAAGTGTTGATTGAACTTCTCAACTACAGTAAGAATCAGATGTGAAGATATCATTTATAAAATTTACTGTTATAAGCAGCTTTTGTTGTATATAGTTGTCAGTGATATGAAAATTTGTCCTAGGAACTTACTCGTAAAACCACAAATTTGTATCATACAACATAAAGATGACAAATCACCAACCACAGATAGGCGGTATGAAGACATCTAAGTAGTTAGAATTTTCTTAAAAGAGTGTTTACAGGCATAAGGAATAGAAACTAAGTCATACTTCATGGGATGGAACTTGGAAGGGTAGGAACTGCCATTTCCATAGAGTAGGCATTGAGTTCAAGTCAAGAAAAATTATGTAGATTATCATGTTGACGGTTTAACTTACGAATCCAACTTAATGTAATATATGAAAAGCAGCTGCTATTAGTGTCACATGTTCCCTGCAATAGCCAGGGTAGTGCAATATAGAGTTTTCATGTATGTGGTTAAACAAAACAATATATCACTGCTCTGCTTCACTAGAGAAACCAAAAACTAAAAAGCAAGAGACCCAGAATATAAGCATAGTAATGACACAATTAGCAACATATGTACAGAATAACATGTTGAGTCATATACAACATAAATAATGCACAAGGCAAACATTTTGGAAATCAAACTGACCACACTATTTGCATCCCTCCCACCACAAAGCAAAAGAAGACCATCAGAGCGTGCACTTGCAGTTGCATACCTGGGCAATTAGAGGGCAAGATTAAATGTTAAAAATACTTTTCACTTACACACAATTGAGTTTCATATATATATATGATATATATATATATATATATCACATAAAAGAGGATGCAAGTCGTCCATACACTAATACAGAAGGTTTCAGTTGGGTTGTATGAAAATGAAACAACTAGAAAACCAAAGTTCCTAGTTTAGAAAGTTGAGATATCTCTAGGAAAAAGGAAATTAATTCCAGCATGAAGGTGGAGAACAGAGAAAAGAAAACAAAAAAGTTGATATGAGTCATATGACAATAATTCTCGAGTCCATTATAATGTATTTTATCTGAGTGCAGAGAAACTTTCAGTCCAACAAGCCTGAAAAGAACCAAGCAATGTAAAATAATTTCACATTTCATGGATTCTTCTAACCTAAAAATTGCGTCATGAAATAGGCATGCAAGTTTTCAGAAGTAATTTAAGCAAATACTTTAGTACATCCAATGAAACTAGAAGCTTTGTTGTGTAATTGGATAGCCAAATTAAAAGTAATATCAGTATCCTGCAGGCTGGATATAGCACAAGTCTCATGGCATGATAAGGCCATGTTTGAATTAGGCCAAGTACAGCTGTAGATAGGAAGTAACAGAAGTGAAAATCTTAGGCAACTCTGTATGAGATAGCTGGCTATAGATCCTATATGGATCGCATGCAAAGTGTTCATAAATTAAAGTAAATAAAATAATATTGACTGCATTTGGATGTATCAACGGTAACAGAATTTTAAAGATGGAAAACCATAGTAGTGAGTTATTGATTTAAAAGGCAATAAATGAACACCAAGTAAGAGCATGCGACAAATTAAGGATAGAAACATTGTTGGGGCATTGGCAATAAGGTCATAGTCTATACCATTCTACCTTGACCACAAAACCAGAAAAGAACAAAAGGAAGATACGTGTTTTTAACATATACTTTGGCAAGCATTCATGCAAGACAACAAACACTTCAACTTGAAAAAGCTTTGGTCATGTAGAAGCCATAAGGGTGCAAGGAATATTGCATGTGTTACATAAAAGTTGTATTACACTTAGCCAAAAATAGCTAATGGCAGATGAAAAGAACATAGATAGGAAGAAATATTTGAAATATACAATGGAATAAAGGTGACAGACTCACATGCAAGGTGGTGGACCTTCGCCCTCTGGTTCCAGTTTCCGCCATTCATATGGCTTTGCAGCAGTGTCAAGCGCCCACACATCAGCCAAAGGCCGTTTTCCTGATAAGCATGTGCCAAATTATTTTCTTATTAACTACAAAATTAGACAAGTGAACAAAATGCATACCATCATTTCCGCCAATTGCCATCAGATATCGTTGTCCAACCAAAGCCATGACATGGCCATAGCGTGGCCCTGGCCCAGGACCTTGGACGACAACCCTAGGGGGAAGGAAAGTTGTACAAAAAGGAATTGATAAATAATTTGCTAATGCAAGAAAAATTCATTAATTAGTCATTACTATGTGTGTATGTGTATACAAAAGTCTGCAATTATGAAGATACCAACCTATGCCATCTTGGGCGTTGTTGTGTAAGGTCCAGAACATGAAGATCTTCAGCAGACAAACCAGCTGGACCAATCCCACCCTGCAACGGAGAAGAATATTAATGTGAAACATACATCAGCATGAAAATTTAAAAAAAAAACTAGGAAAAAAAAAAGAGCAGTGTGGTAGCTTTTAAATTAATTCTTTGTCAATTGTCCACACACCTGAATAACAACCATGGTCCCTACAGTAGTTGCAACATGAGCTGCCCTAGGTGTGGGTGGTTCTCCAATTGGAGTAATTCTGTAAAGATTAAAGCCCAAACCTATTACGAAAGGTTCACACTAACAGAAAAATACACCACAGAAAATCAGACATCTAAAGAAAGAAAACCGTGATAAGTGATTAATTAAACTTACCGAGACCATTTATTTGTTAAAACATCATAAGAGTGCACATCAGCAGTGGCCCCCGCCAAACCTACAAGCCATGCTTAAATGTCAATGATAGGAGAAAAATAAATCAAACACTGCCATGATTGGTAGTTAGTAAGCACTGGAAAAACATTACACGTCAATTCAAAAGGTCTTTGGCAGAACTAAGTACTTAAAACAGCTTTGCTCCTTACAAATTTCGAAGGAAGTTCATATTCAATTCAATTTAACAATCTATCTATATTCTATATACGTATAAAACAGAAACACGGTTGAAACAGAAGCTGGTATTTTCCACCTAAACCATTATTACTCTCCCTGGAAATTAAAAAATTTAATAACAGATAACAAATATTTATAATTAATAATAAATATCCTTGTAAAACGAATTTTTGAATAATTCTTTCCCTGCCACTTTCCATGTTTTCAAACTTTTTGTGATCTTATATGTTTAACATAAATTTCACATATTGTGAATATAAATACACTACATTTTTTAACTACAATACAACTACATTATTTTAAAGTTTATTAGGGCCAGGCATCGCACAGGACAAAAACTAGTTAGTTTAAAAAAACTTCCTTAACCCCCTTAAAATTTAGATCCTTTAAATCAAGCTCCAGTATATAAAATGTGACACTAACCTACACTACATGCAAACTCAAACAGATAAGCACGCATTCTCTCAGTGCAGATAACAAAGGTAATAACTGAGACAATTGTAGCATATGAACTCCTATTTGCAACTATAGCCTCATCACATTAGGACAGCTGAAATAAACAAACCAATTAGTAGTTCAACTCCACATCAACTTAATAGTTTTTTGGTGAGCACTCATCAGAAAAGAAAGTGAGATACTAAGCAACAATCTAAATCAGAAAAGTGAAAACCCATTTTTCCAACCATGAAGTAGCAAGCATAGCATCCCAATGGCTCACAATATCTACTTTGCCCACAATTGGAACAAACATGTCATCTTTCAAGATATTAGACAATTAGATAAACCCATAGCCCAGAAAAGAAATCCCGAATCACCAAGAATGCATAAGTTAAACGAACATACGAATTCCAGCGCTCCCAGCAGACGATGGAGTTCCTGATGCTGCAGAATTGCCTTCAAGGGCTGTTGCTCCTCCGAAAAGAATTAATCTCGGCCCTATATATCCAGGACTGCCTTCCTCCCCAACGGCAGGAACCGCTGTAAGCGTGTGGCCACACCGTGGCCCAGGTCCATCCTCCTTCTTCTCAATTATAGCGTTCACCACACTGTAAGTAGGCGCACATCGTGGGCCTGGCACCGCGCAGTTACCACCACTATTACTACTATTGTTAATATCCTCGTCATTACTACTCTGCTGCTGTTGCTGCTGCTGCTGCTGAGGCAAGGAAGATTCGGATTCGGTTGGCTGGTCCTCGCCATTAGTGGTGGTAGACTGCTCCGGCGGATCCTGATCGGGCTCCGTAGCCATAGTCGAATCCACGTCCATTTCTACCTCAAAACCCTAAATTTCAAAACTTTACAATAAGATCGGAGCCCAAATCCTCAACTATTTGCATTTCCAATCTTCATTCGGGAAAAACCAAAGCCCTAGCTCCGATCCTTCAAAAGTTTCCCCGACCCAGATAGATTCTTTCGCCTTCCCCTCGCTCTCTATCCACAAGCCGATTAGGGCAATCCAAACACGCACCTTTCTCCCTCAAAACCAACAATTTATCTCTCTCTCTCTCTCTCTCTACCTCCACATACACACACAAATTTATGTATGTATCAGCCAAATCTGAAAATCCGGAAAAGAGAAGCGATGTTAATGGTGGAATTTATAGGAATTGGAAAGGAATTTGATGTTTCCTGTTAAAATGATTGGGGGTGAATGTGTGTACGGCTGTGAGGACCCCGACATGTACCGTAGACTATACACTGCGACGGCGGAATAACGACATCTTCGGAATGCCCAATTTCGTCTTTTCTTATTTTGGTACAACCCTCACTTAACACTGTACAACTCTGCTTCTCCTTTTTGCTCCTTTTTGCTTCCCTTCATTTTAGAACCAAAATCATAAATTTATAACAATTCATATTTTAATTAATACTAAGTGTCCTTAAGATATTTGAATCTTATTTTAATGGGTTTGATGTTGTCGCATAAACTTGACAAGTTAATTTGACATATTTTACTGACGAGTATATAGTAGATGTACTAGTTATTGCTACAAACCCAGAGATATTATTATGACCAATGAAGAACAAATGAAGGGTTCAAGTGTAGCAAAACAAATAATGTCGAGCAAGTAGCACCCTCATTCCTAAGGTTTTAAGATGCATGTAAGTAATATAGATAAAACCAACTCTTAATAAAATCAAAGTATCAACTCAATTTGAAATCTATGGAAGATTAAAACATTGTATTTGGAAATAAATCAATTATATAAAGGCAAAAACTTTTATGCACCGGTTGCATAGATCTGGGATCCGTGCAACCGGGTCGACCCGTTCACGCGCCCAAAACGCTCATCCACGCGCCTCCCACGCGTCTGCACGCGCTCCCACGCTCTGAACACTTGTCCTGAAGCTCACCCAAAATTCGCTCAAATAAATCAACCTTTGTGTATAATTAAATCAACCTTTGTGTATAGTTAGACCAACCATGTGTAGGTAGGTCTAACTATATACAAAGGTATGTCTAACATATATAAAAGTATATTTAACTATATACAAATGTATGTCTAACATATACAAAGGTATGTCTAACACAACGTAAAGGTATGTCTAACATAACGTAGTGGTATGTGCCAAAATTCAAAAATCAAACCAAAAAAAGACAAGGCATGAAATTTGGGCAAAACTGGTATGTTTAACATAGTTTAAAGGTATGTCTAACATAACGTAAAGGTATGTCTAACATAACCTATTGGTATGTGATTTTTTTCAAAAATCATGTGCGAAAAAAAAAAAAAAGATACGGTCCCCCGACCCGGATCCGATCCGAGTGCATGGATCTAAAATCCATGCACCTGATTCACAAAAGACCTACTCTTATTTAATATATAAATAATGATCATTAAATTTCAAGTCATGAATTTAGTTTATTTCACAAAGCTGTTACATCAAATATAGTATTTACTATATAGCCACTTTATTTGTATATAATAAATAGGAAATAATTTAAAATTATGTAAACTCAATATATGCCAAGTAAAGGTTAAATTAATCCAAGTCAAAAAGATTAGTTTGAGGGTGTCTCATGGTAACTGTTGTACAGATCCTATATATTCATGTAACTCGACTCATTCCATACAATATATGTATTATTTTAAAACCAAGAAAGATGATTTGAATTCTAAACGTAGTATTATAATGTGAAGATAACGTAAATATGATAGTTATATAATTCATTTCGGAATTTTCTTCTTCTTCTTCCTCTTTTTTTCCTTATCTTTTCTTCTTCCATTTGTTGTCTATTTTTTTGCATCAAATTTCATCTTTCATTGTTTCTTCCCTTCTTTCTCTTCCTCCTCTTTCAATGCACGGACACATCAGCCATCAGGTCAAGACTTTCTCATATAATTCGAGTCTCATTTCTCGAAACTATTTATAGATTTTGCGATTTGATGGTTATTTTAATGATTACAGAAATGTCTTTATGGTCTTACACTGATACCTTAATGGTATTACAGAAATGTCTTTTATGGTATTACACTGATACCTTAATGGTATTACAGAAATGTCTTTATGGTATTACACTGATACCTTAATGGTATTACAGAAATGTCTTTATGGTATTACATTAATACCTTAATGGTTACAAAAATTGACTAAGGTATCATATACTTATTTTCCAAAGTTTTAAAAAACAGTGAATATCTTAAGGTATTACACGAATACCTTAATAGTATTACACAAATGTCTTTATGGTATTACACTGATACCTTAATCTGTAAATAATCTAGCAGATTGTGATTTATTTTACAATACCAATAGAACTAATATACAATACCAATAGAGGAAACTTACAACACCCACAATCCCAAACACAATAGTTATACATTAAAATCTTTTTTTTGATACGAGTAACATTTGTAATTATTCTATGCTGTGTCATTAGGCACAACAGGATAGGCAGGAGAATGTTGTGCTTAGGGCAGAAATGAGAGCTTAAAGACAGAAAATTATCGACTTCAAGCCACTTTGAGGAACATAGTTTACACTGGGCGGCCGATGCATCAATAGGGCCTAGCTCGGATCATCTCCTGCAGGCGCATTCATTAGAGTTGGATATGATATATATCCAAGAAAAGTACGAGGAGGAGGAGGAGGAGGAGAAGAAAGAAAGAAGAAGAAGAAGAAGAAGAAGAAGGAAGAGGATCTCCACGCAAAATCAGAGTAGAGGAGGAGAGAGGAAGAAGAAGAAGAAGAAGAGAAGAAGAAGGAAGAGGATCGAAGAAGAAGAAGAAGAGAAGAAGAAGAAGAAGAAGAAGGAAGAGGATCTCCACTGCAAAATCAGAGTAGGAGGAGGAGGAGAGAAGAAGAAGAAGAAGAAGGAAGAGGATCGAAGAAGAAGAAGAAGAAGGAAGAGGTCGAAGAAGAAGAAGAGAAAGAGGGAGAAGAAGAAGAAAGAAATGAATAGATTTGTAAATATGGTTGTTTAGTTGAAAGACATTATTTTCATAATTTAAAATGTATAGTCGAAATCATATTAATTACTACAAAAATATTATTTGTATAATTAAAATTTATTACTTGTTTAAATGAATTATGTTATTATCACAACCTAAAAGATCTGATTGTATAACTAAAATGTATTACAAATATAATTAAAAGGTTTTTACTTGTTTGATATATTGAGAGATATTTTTACTTATTTGATTGAAAGATATTATCAATATAATTTAAAAATTATTGATCATATAACTAAAATGTATTAATAGTATAACTAAAAGGTCTAATATAGATGAGTGTGAGGTGTGGAAATAAATTGGATGAAGTTGCAGTGGTTAGAATCCGAATGTTTTTGGCATTTGATATTGCTATTAAACCTTTTGAGCCAAAATTAATAGTTTCAAAGTCGTTTTCCTCACATGGAATATTATACAGAATATAAACAAGTTGATATAGAAAAGGCAAACAATAATGAATTAAATTATGATAATAACACATTGAAATAGTGAAGTTGTCACATCTCAGAATATTCCAAATCGAATTGCAATATTGGTGGATTTGTTGAAAACTTGGAATGATATTAGAAAGTTCCTATAGTGAAAAATCAAAAAAGCCGCCTATCACTCAAAATACTTTTTCGTAATAAAACTATGCCAAATCAAAGTCAAATGTCTTTGGTTGGTGTCGAAACCAACAAATACAAATACTTGCTCTCAAAACAGAAATTTGTGATAGTGGTAAGCAAGGTTGAATCCTCAGGATTGGTGAGATGTATTCTTTTACAAGATAAATGAAAAGAAATTAAATTGATACAAAGGGGGTTGAGAATTGTTATTAAACTAAATCAAACTAATAAGAGCAATATTGAAATGGAATAATCAAACTTGATAAAAAAATCCAACTAAAGACCAATTTTAGAAATGGTTCATATATCCGAATCATAGATGCAATAATAGGTTCTTCAAATTCAATACTAGATTGGTTATGGTTATTGGTACGACCTAACAACATATCTTTCCTTACTTGTTCGATAATCAGGATACGATATCTGATTATTTCCCTTACCAATGAACAATTCTAGATACAATTTTAGAATTTAATTCATCAACAACATTAAGATTAGAGAGACTATCAATCCTAATCAACAAATGCAAATGTAGGTTCATTTAAATTAGATCATATATCTCCATAACATAAATTGAAAACCCTTTTTGTAATCAATCATGTTATTTGCCACAATCACTAGAACAATTAAACAATTACGGATTTAATGTTCTAATTGGCAATATATTATCTAGTTAATTGAACAATAGATCCTATCATGCAATTAACCAAACAATTATAATTTCAACAAGCGCAGAAGATATATGAATAATGAAGAATTGAAGAATTGAAGAACAGATAAAACAAGTTAGATCTCACAGATACGGAAGAACCAAATCATTAGTTGTCTTTGATTGGAAAGAGTAATTTAGCCTTCCATGGAAGTTTGCAGAAATTCTTGTGGACAGAAAAGAGAAAACATAGAAGAGAGAATACATACTGTCTGATACTCCAAAATATAGTTATCTCCTATTAAATATGTTTATCTAGATATCTTTATCCATAACTACCTGATAAGAGTCCTAAGATATTCAAATTGATTTGAAATCTTGAGGAGAGAGAAAAGAGGGGCGCAACTTTTGAAATTCTCGCATCAGGTCTTTTTAGGTAAGACGTGCCCACGCCTTATACGAAATCATCTTCAGTAAATGCCAAGGCATGTCTGTTAGTCAAGGCGTGCCCACGCCTTATACAAAAAACATCTCCTGCAAGTGCCAACTCTATGGAAAATTCTTGCATTCTTCAAAATCATCTAAATTGATATCCAAGTTGCCCAAATCATCCAATTATCCTACATATATCATTTTTAGTCAAAATACAAGAGTTAAGCATATGTTTTCATTAAAGAATACGAGGAAATATAACAAATAAAATATGCAATATGCATCCTATCAGTCTTCTAAAAACCACTTGTCTAAAAATCACAATTGTTGTAATTTAATCGATACTCATGTTTATAAAAACATGTAGATTGTAAATGGTGTCGTATTGGATTATGTGACAATCAGAGTTCGAAATTGTGTCAAGCAAGTTTTGAAGTTTTTATGGGATATGGGTCATTTTTACCATATTTGTTATATAAAGGGACAAAAATAACCCTCCTTATAATAGAAGGATAAATCTAACTCAAAAACTAAATTTTATCCCAAAAATACCCATTTTTTACTTGTCAGTTTTGGACTCAAATCATGACAGAAATTTTGAAAGCCCTTTTGTCAAAAAAAAAAAATAGCACACTACGACCAGTGGGAATCAAACTCAGGACCACAATGAGCAAATTGAGCTATAGTTCCACTGGGACAAATAAGATTAATACAATCATTTTCGTGTGTAACACCTAAAAATAGGGTTACACGAAAACTCTTGAAATCTAGGTTACACGAAAACTCTTGAAATCAAGGTTATACTAAAACTTTTCGTGTGTAAGAAATTGTTTGGACATGTTCCCCATTTTCGTGTGATTTTATCCATCTTCACACATGACATTATCCCTTCTTAGAATTGGACTTACACATATAGGTTAGGGAACATGAATTTCAGTGTGCGTCAAATCATGACACATTTGACTTTCAAAATGGGTATTTTTGGCCCAAATTATAGCAAATAGGTTATATTTATCCTTTAAATATAGGGTGATTATTTTTGGCCCACATTTTAAGAAATGGGTTATTTATGGGTATTTGCTCAAACATTTACCCCTTTTACAATATTTTGGGGTAAAAATAACCAAGACTGTAATAGGATGACAAAAATAACCCATTCACTATATTTTGGGTCAAAAATACTCATTTTGACTAATATATAAAGTGGTGTCAAATCACATTTGCCCACTAGGTGTTGAAAGAGAATCTTGTCAGATTTTATTGCACTTTTGCAGGCAAAAAATAAGTACTTTCTTAATTTTTTTGAAAAAGTTGAAAAAAAAAATAGCACACTCGGCCTATAGGATTTGAACCCAAGACAACAATGAATAAAATAAGCTCATTCGAACACAAGACAACAATGAACAAAATAAGCTCAAGTTCCACTGGGACAAACAAGATGAATACAATAGTTTCCGTGTAACACCTAAAAATAAGGTTACACGAAAACTACACTAGAAGTTTTCGGGTAACCCTATGTTTTAGGTTTACACAAAAACTACATGGACATTTTCGTGTGATGCCTAATACATAGGGTTACACGAAAACTCCTAGTGTAGTTTTCGTGTAACCCTATTTTTTGGTATCACACGAAAACTATTGTATTTATCTTGTTTGTTACGAGTCAACCACCGATTTATACCCGACAAAATGGATTGTGGTTAACTTCGTAAAACAATCTCCGTAAATTTTTATATCATGTTATTTGTTTGATAGTTTTAATTTTGAGGTACAGCATCTCAAAAACAAAAGTGCAAGAGATTAATCATCTTTAAAAAAACACAATTAATTCATATAATAAAATGTCCTCTCTCTATATATAATATATCTCAGAACTGACATTCTATTGAGTTTTTTCTGGAGTGTCAAAAAACTACAATTTCCCCTCGAATTACAAGTTCTTTGTTGCTAGAATTTTATATTTCAAACACAAAAGCGAGTAACAATAATAATTATTCAAAATGTAGTGCAGAATAATGAGGCAAAGCGAACAAGAGAAAAGCCTATCTTAAAATGACTGTATTAAGAAGTTAAAGAACCTCTACTTACTGGCTTTTGGAACACCTTAACCACTGGCATTCCATCACTTTCACTACCCCCCTTCACCCTCCATGTTCGATCCTTCTTCCTCTGTGGCTTCTTATGCTGCTTGTGCGGTTTGTTCGATGTTTTCTTAACAGACGTTCTAGCAGAAGCTAATCCATTGTCGATGTCGAAGGAATTTAGATCATTTAGCGCATGTTCTAGACCTGTTCCAACTTCATGTTCAGAAACCGAAGGGACTTCATCATCATCACCTTCTTCTTCTTCATCAGATGAATCTGATTCATGCAATGAATCCTCCATGTCATCTTCATCATTTGACATATCTGGTGGCGTTGCAAAGTGTGGAAGCTTCCCATCGATGTAATCCTTCAAAATTTGTCTGGCAGCTCTTGTTTCGTCAGGTAGTCCACTAGAGGCAACGTATCCACGAGAAGCACAATATGCTCGCAAAAATTCTGCAGCAAGAGGTGGCCTTGACTGCAGTTCGTAAGATTTGGGTTTTGGCAATGAGATTCTGTATACATCCTCGATAACGGACCTAGGAACACGGTTTGCTACCACCTGCACAGCCTCCCTGTTCTCTGTCATACGGTCGATAGGCAAAACCCCGGATGCAATCATCTCATATCTTGAACTAGTGAAGGATGGAAACACCAATCCAGGGCAATCACAGAGGGTGAGTTTTTCTGATATGATAAGTGTTTGGAAATGCTTTGTCTTCCCAGGAGTTGAAGTTACACCTGTCTTCTTCTCTCCTACCAATGCATTGATTGTGGAACTCTTTCCTACATTAGGATATCCAACGAATCCAACAACTACACTTCGAGTTGGCTTATGTCCATCAACTCTATCACCATCAGAATGAATATTTAGCAAGCCTGTGTTATGGTGCCTAGATCGGTTTCCCATCAAAACTATTTCTTCAGCTTCAGATTGAAGGCGAGCAAGTAGCTCATCCCTACCATATATTTTAGTATCAGCGTTTGTTGACTCGTGCTCTAAGGCCGGACCAAGAATTTTCCCCTCTAAAGCAGCAGAAGCAGCTTTAGCTGACCAGAAAACAAAGAGAATCCCATGTTGATGAAAGTATTTAACCCATTTTTCCCTGCCAGCAATTCAGGAATAAGTTCTTCTATTATCTCAATTAGAGGGAAATTCAAGGAAACAGCAGAAGACTGCAAAATACATACCTAACAGACAATGGCAGAAGATCTGCCTTGTTGACAAGAAGCAGCGTCCTTTTGTGTTCATCAATTTCTCGAGCATATGCCTACAATTCAGTAAATCCATGCAGGTAAGAATAACTTCTTCATTACTAAAGTAACTTTAAAACACCATTTTCTAATATAACATGCTCTCATAGTTCGATTGATTAATATGTTTGAATGAGCTTTTTGAACAATTGTAAGAGGATAACATAGCAATTGATCAGCAGCTCAAAGCCTCAAATCAATGTCACTGGTTTTTAAATACTTAAAGAATAAAGGATGATATATCCACTAAAATAGTTATATTTTAGGGTCAAACTTCTGATGATACCTCAAGATCAGGGCAACGGTAGAATAGCGGGTCCCTTGCATCAACAACCATCACAAGCTTCAAAAAAAATCAACTAAGTAAGGTGCATAGAATTGGATTTACTGGCATGAGATAAAATCAAAACTTAGTTCAAACCATTCACAAAAGTGAAGCAAAGGATAATTATGAATCAGCATCTAGAGAATAAGTGCCTCTTTCACGTACTATAGCACCCATAGGCTCTTATCTCAACAAGATTGCACATATTTTTGGGTGTTTATCATCTAACAAAAACCTCTCAAGGAAATTGGTAAATAAGAACTTTGCACAAAACTTTTGGGAATTCATTATCTTAAAACACACATAGCAGAATGAATTTTGTGTGGAAGGTTGTAAATCACTAAATCCATACGTCAAAAAACCTTCAAGTAGACTTGAGTCATTTTGGGAATTCTTTGAAGAGAAAATTGAGATGCAAGGAGAACTAGAAGTAAATGTTTTCTTCATCTCTTGAGCCTACAAGATCATTGATTCATCCAGAATTATATTTTTTGTGTTTTCTTAAGAAAACAGAACAATGTGCGGAGAGTTGCATTAAAACAGAAATGAGATCTTTTTCAGATATCTATATTAAGAAATTTTAACTTCTCGTAGTATCACAATTTACCAACCTTTGACAGGAAAAATGGGAATATTTCAACTGTTTTTACTCATGATTACTGATATAATTCAGACATGAATTTGCAGCATTTCTGCACCATGTCCAGTTAGCATTGCTATTGAAATATGGTCAAACAAATTAGCTTCCTAAGTGGAACAAACGTGAAGAAACAAATACTTGGATGCATTTGTCATTTATCAGAATGAAGTATCATGCTTTCTATCACTATATTCTTTGCAATATTCTGCAACTCTCTCATGGTTCAATGCACTTTATACAGAACTAGGATAAGATTAATTAACAAGCCATGTCAAGGTAATTTAGCCATTCATTCTAAGAGGCAACTAAGAAACAACATAATCTCACCAGATCACTACGTTCAAGCACCCTCCAAAGCTGTCTCCAAATATCCAGGTTTTTCTCAAATGGGGTAAGGACTAGGTTCTCATTCTCCTCAATCCTGTATGATGAGAGTAGAGTATTAAAATTCTTTGATTTACAAAATCAACAATATGTTGATTTCATAAACCCTGAAAAGTCATGCATGTACAAAGACCACAAAAAATGACCCTACAGCAGAGAAAGAGCACAAGCAACAGGACCAATATAAAACCCTTAGAAACACAGGGCATCAATAACCCAATAAAATATAATTATCAATAACTGAGCAAACACATGAAACAGACATCCCATAACCTACATAGAATCAGATGAGGAATCAAAACAAAAGTAATACATGATTATAAGAAGTTCAAATATACATAATAGATTACAAAGTGACCATAAACAGAAGTAATTAATGTATACTGACAGCATAAATACATATTATACAACCTATTTGAGAAATTATATAAAATGCCTGACCTTGCAAGACTACGTCGCCACTCTAGAAAAGCTCCTCTTTCATTGTCATCAAGCTCTTCCACAGACATTTTAGTATTCCACGGTGGCCTGTAAAAGAAATTTTTATAACCTCCCTATAACAAAAGGAAAATAAACAAAATTTAGATAATGGCAAATCATGCCTGCGAGGAATTCGAAGACTGCTGGCATGCAGAGCCTCCTCTTTCTTCTGTTGCTCCCTTCTTTCCTCCAGTGTCATCTCGTTGGTGCTGGAAGTGGAGTCCCTAACACAGACATATAACACCACCGAATTTTAAGAAGAAAGTACAAAGCAAAACATTCAACAAAGCCAATATGCTCTGCTATGAATATACTGAGCAACCAAATGATGACATGGTAGTTACATTTTCAGATAAACAAAAAAACACTTGCCTACTGTGAAATGGCAAACATGTGTCAAATAAGACTAGCAAAAGCTAGACTATTACTAGATTTTTCAAATAACCATATCAACTTCAAAAAAGAAAAGAACTGAAATTGCATGAACCCAAGATAATGAATCCAATCGTTTGCAACTTCTACCCAAAATTCCGCATAGAAATCAAAATAAGTCTTCGTTAATCCTTCTCCAATCTGACAGAGCACAGAAAACTACACGTGAACCTTGTCTCAGGACAGAATAGATAAGCTGAATACTTACATAAATTTATAGTGAACCCAAAACCTAAAACAAAAAAACACATAGAAAAATGCAATTTAAAGGGTGGAGGGTTACAATTTGATAGGTAGCTGAGCGGGGGGGTGAAGCGTGGAGAAGATGCGGTGGGACTCATCAGCCTGTTCGATAACGGCTTCGATGTCGCTAACCTCCGTCACCGACTCAAGAACTTTCTTCTCTTGGCTTCTGTAATACTTCCCTTTCTCTTTCGACTGCTGTACCATCTGATTGTGTTGCCTCACCAGTGCCCGACCTAACCCTGTCTTCTCACCTTTCGGCATTCTCTCTCTCTCTCTCTCTCTCTCTCTACGTCTCCTATGTGCCGCCGTTGGGTGGTGGCGGTGGGGAAGAGGAGGAGGGCTTTATATGAGTAAATCGTGTTGATTCCAACAAGAGAAGAAAAGTCGTCAAATTGATTATAAATCGTTAACTGAAGGAGAAACACGATTTCGACTGCACGTTCGTATTTTTTTTTGAGAGAAAGAGATTTGACCTTTGTTCAACTTTGACTTTAGTCTTCATGGTCTTTCAATTAAATTCAAGTTGATACAAATAAAACGTACAAGCTTACATTAGACGACTACATTATGGATTGTTTTGATAAGACCAATTTTTTAATTATGAATCAAACTAATATAATTGTATTGTAAAATATGATTAGTGAGTTAACTCATTTCATATAATATGATTTGTGAGATGGTTTCAGGTAAGATCGATTCAATCAATATAAAAAGGACAAACTAAGAATTACAGGTATGACTTCTTATCTAGGATTTAGTTGAATATGAGTATTTTCATTTTACTTAGTTTCATGTATGGTGCTACTTTCTTTTAATATGAGTTTCGGTTTCTTCATAGTTGAAATTTTAATGAGGTCTGTATTTTTTATTTTTCGTCGTTTATAGCGTGGTAAAAATGAGTTACATATAACATGGTCCTAATGTGGTTCGAGAGTGCAAATTAATTATGTAATTAACCATAACTAAGACAAAATCTATATTAATAATGTAATATTTGCAGGTTAAATATATACATATATATCAGGCAAATATCTCATTAATATGTGTATATGAACAACTTTCTCATTAAGCATGAATCTTCTTGCAATTCATGGATTAATACTGGTGCTAAAAGGAAATCGTTCCCAAAAGCCAGACTCTTCATCATATCCATACAACAATCCATCATTAGAGATCATCCATCGACACACTGATCTGCACCTCCGATTATCTCGATCTGCATCATACGCATCGAAGTGGTACCAATCGGAATCACCCCATTGCAAGTCACAGTAAAACAAGGTCGTCCCCCAAAAGTTTCTATTGAAGCTCCACTGGGTGGTGTCGCCCACCTCCAACTCATGGTAGCCAAGGTCATCCTCCTTCGATTGGCAGTGTATGTTGATGCGCCCCCGGTTTTCGAGCCGGTTCGTCACTTCAACATACACTCTTGCATGACTATGTATGAAGAAAAGTAGAAAAAAAAGTGTGCTATGAATTATGGTGTGGTGATTGTTCATATTGGATGCTGGAATATTTGAGATCATGTGTAAAATTAGGATATGAAGGTCAACCACTTTATAATGGTGAGACATGCATTTTTCATGTTGCATAAGTAAATTTGATCATCTGAGGAGTAAAGAAGATGGATTAGCTACCTCATTTTTATACCTAGTTTTACATTTCGTAATTCTATATAAACGATTTGCTACTGATGTTGAAGTTGGCATTTACGTACTCAAATAATGTTATAATTACTTCACATGATTCAAAATAATTGATGTTTTTTAAAAAAATCGAATTTATTTTAGCTTGTCATTTACCTTTTTATTACTAAAAAGATATATTTTTTTTTAATCCCTTTCAGTATTGCTTGTGTCTTGGTTTTTTGTACAGTGAAATTTGGTCCAAATAGTCGAATAAGGTAACAAAAATTTATTGTGTCATTTCATAAACAAAATGCTTTAATGGGAAAACAGATTAATTTTCGGATTTTATTTATCCAGATCCCTACAAATAAGTTATCTATCAGTGTAGATTATGGAAGATAAATCTACGAATTTTGTGATAAATACATTCAATACTGAATAATTTTCGAAGCTACAAAAATCATTCACGCTTGAAACCCTAGTTTCTAACAGAATACCCATATGCTTACGTGAATTTTTGCGGAATCTTAAACTTTTATGAAACCCTTGAATTTTCACCCTAAAATTTCCTTCCACTAAAAAATTCTTCTCTGACGAAAATGAGTGATGATATGGGTAAAAAAACAATTTTCTTTTACTTCAAGACTCACTGTGATGTGACGTGACCGTTGATGGAGTGAAGGGTAGCCGATACTTTTTATCTGGATCAATGGTTAAAAGTGGTATTTGAGATACACTATATAAAATTTGGGATATTTTGGACACAGGTTTTAGGCTTATTATTCAACCAAATTCACAAATTTTACCTTTGAGAACAAACACAACTTTGTAGGTAAGACCTACATCTCAAATTTGGATCATATTAAAGAAAGGACAAATTTAAAACTCAAATTTTTCTAAACACACCCTTAACTTTACAATTTTACACTTTAATTAAAAAATATATATAATACATATATTATTCTAAACACACCCCAACAAAATACATACCCCACCCCAAACTCATCTTCTCTTCTCTCTCTCTCTCTCTCTCTCTCTCTCTCTCTCTCTCTCAACTTCTTATTCTTTGAATGTAAAAATTCGGCCATTGAAAATCAAAGACAAAATTGGCCACTGAAATTCGGTAAATTTCGACCACTCCTCATCGTCCAACATCCCGATAGCTTTTAATCGAAGTATGGATAACACACATAGGCTAGTGGGCGATTGTCATAAGTTTCTTCCAATTCTTAGTTTAGTTTTATAAGTTTAAGTTCTTGTATTCATTAAGTGTACATGAGTTTAGGAGTTGAATTTCATATAGATTAGGGTAAATTACGTGCAAATAATTCATAAATTTATTGAAAATCGAGTGAAAAACGAACTGAAAATTGTCCAGGGTTCCCTGGTTTTTCGCGAGTCTTCAGGTAATTTCGACCACAACTGGTCGAAGGGTTGTGAAGAGATTCGACCAGAAGTGGTCGAAGGGATGAGAAGTGTGTCGACCACAACTGGCTGAAGGCTGTGAAGTAGCTTCAACCAGAAGTGGTCGAAAGGCTGTGAAGAGACTCGACCACAACTGGTCGAAGACTATGAAGTAGCTTCGACCAGAAGTGGTCGACAGGCTGTGAAGAGACTCGACCACAATTGGTCGAAGGCTGTGAAGTAGCCTTGACCAGAAGTGGTCGAAGGTTCCTTTAAGTTTTAACATATTATGTGTTCAACAAGTGTTCGTATGTTTTTAATCGTTAATTGATGATGAATATTGCAGGCCAGACTTATACGACGGTGAGACCTGCCGCCTCTAATAGAAAGCACCGAGCATTTAAAGAGGAGGAGACACCCGCTCAAATTCCTGATGATATAGTTCCGACGCTTAAGTGGAATTTGGGATTGTGCACCAGAGTCCTCTACTAGGGCATCTGCTCGTCGACCTCGTCGCTCACGTAGATAGATTTATACATTTTATGTTATCTTGTTTGAAAGACTCATTGCGACTACTTGATACTCTTTGTGGTTTGTGTGCCTTTTAATTTATTTCTACTTGTAGACTTAAATTGTGCACTTTTCAATTGTGATTGGATCATATGTTTTATAGATTCTTGTCTTCATTTCTTGTTCGATACTTATCATAGCTGGTACAACGAATTCGAAGAGCAACTCTATTTATGCATGAAAAAAAGCATTAAAGAGCAAGAAACATCACTGTTTATTTTCACAAAGTTATGATCAAATAGTGGCAAACTTAGTGCAATCACAAATGGGAAAATGTTTTAAACCACACAAAACGCAAGTCACAAGTGTTAATATGTGAAATTACAACAATCAGTTAGATAAATCGACTACAAATTATCCAAATCAACTGTTTCAACAACTCTAAGCTCATTCATCTCTAAGCTTCAATGTTAGAGCTCATTCATCTGCACTCCTTTTAGCATGAAGGGCAGTCACATTTTTTAGTGCCGATGTTTTCGTTCCTTTACCGGCTTCTGTTCAACGGAATCCAAACTATTTGAGGCCAATCACTTCTTTGGTGGGCAATACTTACCACCTCGCTCACATCCCAAAAACACTCTAGCGCGTCTGTCACTTTCACCAATGTCAGAGCAGTCTAATAAAAACAACCATGTTTAGACGTATTCTAACCTTGTACGCCTAACTAACAATTTCCTCAAGACTCTCAAAAATTTCAGTCGTGAGGAACTCCTCCGAGAAATCGATAAATTAATACATTGGATTATCATTCGACTCTTGAGGTTAGTTAATAATCCTCATTTCCGCCCCCATTTGATTTGTTTTCCTATCAATATGCAAAAAACCCACAATATAAATATACTTTGCTCAATATATCAATTTAAATAAAAAAGATGTGTGTCATAAGAAGGTTGAAAAAAATACGTAGGAACAAAACTTGGATCTAGTTCGGTCAAAACCAACAGAAAAATCATCACAACTTTCAGCCGATTCTGGTCGAAGTTTTTCTATGACCTTCGACCACAACTGGCCGAATTTTATTAAAGCCCTTCGGCCAGTACTGGATAAAAGCTCCACAATAATTTCGGCCATTACTGGCCGAGCCGACTATAGTCCTTTCAGCCTGTACTTGTTGACCGGAAGTCGCGATTTTTAGAATTTTAATCAACTTTAAGCTATTTTTAGAACAAAATAAATCGGTAGAAACAAAGTTTACAACTTACATTGTCCATAGTGAGGAGTTCTTCTACGTTTTCTTCAACTTCAATAAGTGTATGATTATTGGAGGATTTCTTCAAAGTTTAATAAAGTTGTATGTAATATATGTGTGGTGAGGAAGAAGATTGTTACATGTATTGTGTATTTTATAGAATTGGGTGTGTTTAGTAGTTATATGGTGTGGGTGTATATTAGAAAATGTAATTTTTATAATATATATATTTTAAATAATTAGTAAGGGTATATGAGTCTTTTTGTAATTATTTTTATTTTACTGTGGTGTGTTTAATATTAGTTGGAGATGTGTATAGAATTTCCGATAAAGAAATTGGAGCCCAATAAGGGGAAGCAAAGTAAAGAGCATCTGCAGTGAAAGAAACGTTACAAGCCCAACATTCTCCACGTCATGCGCGTGTAGCAGCATTTCCCAGCAATTCAAGAATCCAATCCCCTCTTCCTTCTAAGCAAGAGATAACTTGCGAACAAGCTCGATTACGCGTCTCTTTTCTTGTTGCTTTTAACGAATCAAACAGCTTTATCGGGCTTTTTGTCGCCACTTTTTCCAGTCCAACACTTGTTGATTTCAGTTGAATGGTGCGAGTGTGTGAATTCTATTTCATGGTCGGAACGAAGAAGGGCCTCTGATATGGTAATGGGATGGGAGCCCAGAAAAGCATTCATGCCGGCAATGGTGGGTAGTTCTTATTTTAGGTTTTTTGAATTTCAATTTTGTGAAATCACTTTCCGTATTTTGATCTCTCTCTCTCTCTCTCTCTCTCTGGGAGTGTTTGCAGCCAAGATAGACTTCAATGTTGATTTCACACACAAGCTATGTGCTGCTATGATGTTACATCCTTTGAGGTTTAATTTTTACACCAACCCTTGTCTTTTTTATATGTGAGAATACTCTTTTGTGTGCGTTTATATAACAATGTCCTCATTGGCTTGTGTAAACAGAAATGCTGGTGGATGGAGTCCACTTTCACTAGTTATTGGAAGGTGAATCTTTGTTCTACTAATATTTGCTTCAAGCAAATGCAATGGGATATTTGTTTTAGATATTATTTTCATTTCTGATCTTGTTTATTGTGGAAATTGAGATGGAGTGGTGTTGTAATTGAATCTTCTTTTCTCTCTTTCCTATCGGCAGCCTTTGCATTAAGCATCCAAATTTATTTGGAAAGAGTGAGAAGCTTGATGTCCTGTGGGATAAAGGACTTTGTGACTCCAATATCTTGATTACTTATCGGAAACCAAGACCGGAATGGCTTTCACAGCATGCCTTCATTATTCAGGTTGCTATCCTGTGCTGTTTACACCCTTTTCATATAGATAGAAACATAGCCTCATTTAATTTGCCATCGGACCATGCTTCATATGATTTGTTTATTTTCTCCAGATAATTGATATCACTATTGAATGAGATAATCAGTTTGGTTTCTGTATTTCTTCCATCACTGTTTAAAAATTACTCATGGAGTTTGGTTGTTATAGAAGGTTCCACCTAAAGTAAATTATGAGCTCTGTGTCAAGAGAATCATAAGGTGGCTACAATACTTTTATTGCAACAAACAATTTTCTTATTACCTTTGTATGCAACGCTCCTTGGACCTGGTTCTCGAGGATCATTAGCTATTCACCCACAAAGCTTCTATACACTTGTGAAAATTACAGTTCTAACTCGACCATGAATTTGCTATAAATAGTGGAATCTTATTTGATATCATTGTGCTCCAGCATTCTGTTTCGCCAGAGATAGGGGTTCATGGTATCCCTGTCAATAACTTTTCACGATCAGAGAGTGGAGGTGTCAATCTTTGTCGTTTCTCTGCTGGTGTAGATCTGAGTGAGCCTGCAAGTTCTAATTGGAGCAGTAAAACGAGTATCAAGTTTGAGGTGTGTGTCATATAATCATCAAGTGTTACTAGATCTTATGAAACCACCGATAAACATATCAAACATATGTCACTAACTGAGAAATCAATTCAGCATGTTCGTCCTGTTAATGATGATGGCCGCTATATTAGCAGAGATCTTCATGGGTTTCCTGTGACTTGCAGGTAGATTAAGCAACTAATAATTATATTCCCTAGTTTTTCCAAGACTTAACATTTTTTTTTCTTTCATACTTGTTCCTCAGCGGTGGTTATCAAGATAGTATGGTAGTTCTCAAACAAGAATCCAGATTTGCGAAGGCAAACAATCACAGTTTTACTCGAGTAATACGTTTTTCCTCAACAATCTGAATTAATAGTTTTGCTCTAAAATTTTGTTTTAATTTGTGAGTTTAGATTATAACATATATGTTATTTTGAAATATTTTCAATGTAGTTTAGTCTACAAATAGAACAAGGAATTCCGATTCTTTCTAAGTGGCTGATCTTCAACCGATTCAAGTTTCTCGCATCAAAGGGAATAAAATTTGGGCCTGCATTTTTGTTGACAAGGTGAGAAA
Organism: Scutellaria baicalensis; assembly: GCA_005771605.1. Lineage (NCBI taxonomy): Eukaryota > Viridiplantae > Streptophyta > Magnoliopsida > Lamiales > Lamiaceae > Scutellaria > Scutellaria baicalensis. The sequence continues at coordinate 11,632,836 of CM016726.1, read as the reverse complement.
AAAATACTTTGGCATGTTGAGATGATACTTAAATTGAAAACTAAAGTAGAATGTGTAGAGCCAGGAAGAACAAAGTGAATCTTTAAGTTAGGAAAAGAGAAAAGAAACCTATTTCTTATACATCCATCAATTAGTAAACTATATTTGATACTCTAATAAAGCAAATAACATGGAGGTGTCTAACACCAACAAAATATCTCATTTTCACTTTGCAAATATGAATTATGTTAAAAGAGTTTCTCTCTTTTAACCTACATATTTCATGTGGCAGCCTCACAGGTGGCTCTGTTGTAGGAGATATAGCTCCTTATCAAGCCTTTTCAATAGGAGGACAGGGTAGTGTCCGGGGCTATGGTGAAGGTGCTGTTGGATCTGGTAGATCATGCTTAGTTGCTAACAGTGAACTTACGTTACCACTGGTATGTGATCTCGCAATCTCTTATAAGTTGCTGACTTGTAAACCCTTTTCTTAGTTGTTAAAAACCATCCTTCTAGTGCTTATAGTCTGGATTAGGCGCCAGGTTGACCTAAAAAATGGACGTAATGCCCAAAATCGTGATATTTATTATAGCTTGGTGTTTTCATGATGAAGAAACACTGCTTCATGGCAGTATATATTTTGTGTATCTAGCAGTTTTTTGCATATAACAATCTGAAATCTATTTTGTCATAATGTCATACCGTGTACTGTTTTTGGTTGACTTTGATGAAACAAACACAATATCTTCTTCTGGGTACAGGACCAAAAACCTTTTGAGTGCAGAAGTAACCTAAAGCTTGGTAATTGAAGTTTATCCACTGTGATAAATCAGTTCCCAGATTTTGAAGATGCTTTTTTATTTAATGAGTGCATTACATATTATTTGGTAGTGGGTATGTCAGTTGAATTTTGAGTCAAACAGTGGTATATTGGAGCCAAGATGAGTCTGGTTGCTAGCTAGTAAGCATTATAACATGTACGGAGTCAGATTGGAGAGAGATCAGTTGGCATTAATGATGAGGACTGATAAAAAGTATATGTTTGGCCATGTATTCTAATTCCATGATAACATGTGGGCTTTCACATTCGAAACTCGTAATATGGTTGCTTTGTCCGTTGAAATGATGAATCTAGATGCACTGCCTGACCCAGGATTACACTTTTTTCTTTTTCTTGGCGAGTGGGAGTGGGAGTGGGGGGAATTGGTTATGGGATCAAGTTTGTGAGTCTGAATATGGAGGAAGAATCATGCATATGTATTATAGTTTTTACTTTAATATATTCCAACTTTTTTAGTGCGACTATAGGTACACATACATATCGATGATCATATAAATATAACTATTTCTGTATCAATTGTATATGTATTTACTTGTTATAAATGTCCCTGGGTTCACTGATGTCAGTTGTGCTAAAGTTTATGCTAGCTTGGTTAAAAACACTCAAGTCAGAACCATTGTTAGGATATACTCCAATTGACGTTTTCTATAATTGCTTGTAGCTCTACTAAGATTCAGAAGGATGCAAAGTAATAGAGTTAATAGTTTAAGCAGATATCTTCGTTTTTTTTGCTTGTAGACGATTAACTCAAGTTTTCCATGTGCTATCTTACATTTTCTTTAGCTTCAGTTTATTGTTGGGTATATTATTGACAACTATTGCTAAAAACAGATAATATTTGTCACATTTTACCACAAGGGTTGTAAAGTAAATGTTACAACATTACAAGATTCTCAATTCTTACAGCCTTAGCCTCGTTTGAGTTTCTCTTTGCCATAGTGTTTCTCCACAAGCTTTATTTGATCATTGATTCAAATAAAAGGGGAAAGTGAAGACCTAAAGAAACTATTAAACAGAAATATGATATGAATGAGATCATGTGTTTTAACCTAGTAATATGGTGAAACATGATCACTTTGTGAGTTCTGTTCACATTAGAAATCTGTTTATGACAATTCATTTTGTATCACATGGTTTATATGAACAGGTTGGTAACAACTCTGCTTTTTTCTTTTCAGAAACCGATGCTCGAAGGTATAGTTTTCTTGGATTGTGGATCTGATCTGGGCTCTGGACGTCATGTACCAGGTCAGTTTTGACTTGAGCAATATGCTTAACTGTGTCTTATTACGTCATCTAAGTATCATTGTGCTTATATCCGAGTCTTCTGAAATCTTGTCTCAATTTTCCTAAAAGTGATTTTTCTTTTAATGGGTGAAGAAAGAAAGAAAGTATGAGACTATGATTGCTGCTTCAATTACAGTGAGTCATTTTTACTGATTTAAGAGGACAAAACTACCTTGATGGAAGCCACATAGAACTGTGTTAACTTGCAAGCATATCAATTTGGATAATATTTCTAATTGAAGATGTTCAAAGTTTCATTAGATGAAAATTTGTCTTGACTTCCATCGACTCCATTCATTATTAGCTGCAAATACTAACAGAGAACCATAATTTGTTAGCATATCTGCTTACATAAACATATTCAATATTTCCATTAATGCTCTTGGTATTTCATAGCCTGTGATAGACGCTTCTTTTTTGTACACGACTCTAATAATGATGGTCTTAGTCTAATGACTGCTGGTAAATCATTTTTAGAACGAATTAATCATTTGATAAGCTTACTATGTAAATCAATGCTTCCCCCGTCTTTCTATATCCATACACTAAAATCTCTCTATAAATCCTAATATGTGAGTCATTTCTGAATACCTGGTGCTGTATACCATATTATTGTGTATATGCCATCTATATTCAACAGTTTTGATTCAAATGTGAGCACTAAATCAAATATATGTAATGCCAAGAATTTGGATCGTTGCATGATCTTACATTATACATAGCCTCGAAGAAAAGAGGCACAAGTTAACTTGTTAAGATTCTTGTAATACAAGTTCGATAATTGCTTGCATTCGCTTTTGCTTATTGTGAGAACTCTTCAATCGTTCTTCTTCTTAAAATCTGTAATAAGGCTCACATATCACGATTTATTTTTTCTTCAGGAAATCCGTCTCTTAGGCATGGTAAACCAGGCACTGGGATCGGTTTTGGATATGGGGTTCGATTAAAATCTCAGATAGGGCATTTGCAGGTTGATTTTGCTGTCAATGCATTACAACAGAGAACTCTCTATTTCGGGTTCAGCAACATTTCTTGATGTCTTGAGCAATATATATGGTTTGTGATTTCATTTTAGGATAGCAACATAAAATCAGAGATAGTAACAACATTTGGAAATGAGTTCACATTTCATGCAGAAGAACTATATTCAACTAGCTGATGATAGACTCACATTTTATTTTTTTTCTTAATTTTGATCTTTCGAGGTTTGGAAGTGAAATTTGATTATTTTCTTCACAAAATTCAGACCTAAACCCTAAACCCATATGCATATTACAATATTAATCCATTTAGTAGAATTATAATTGGTTTTTTTTCCCTCTCTTTTTTTTCTTTTAAATATTTTGCTGTTTGCAGGACTCAGTTTTTATTTTTACACAACAAAATTACATGAGACTCTTTTATAAAGATCATTTTGTAGGATGGAATCTTAAATTCATTTTCACACATCAATATTTAATTATAGGTTACAAAATCAATAATCTTATGAAATTTAATTCGTGAGAAAGATTTCAATAAATCATATACATCAACCTTCAAAGATACAATTTGAAGAAGACAAATTAATCTTTCTTGATTGATAAAAACATTAATTTTTAGAGGTGAGATGTGACTGGTGCCATTTCGTTAAATAGAGACGTGTCAAAGATTTTTGGTAATATCTCGAAAGGGATTTTATAATTTATGAACTTATTAAATAATTGTCACAAGCAGACAAAACTAATTTAAAATTATTTTGTAATGAACACTTGTTGAAAACATTAATGAACACCAACGCTCTCAATAATTGCCCTCTTATTATCGTACAACATCAATTTTCTTAAAATTAATATATCATTTTAGTCATCATATAATGATTTAAAGAATTTTACCCACCATTCCACTCATGGCCAATACCCAAAATTTAAAAGATAAAAACTATTTGTTCAAAGTTGTAGGAGATAATACAGTCAATTAAAAAAAAACAGATAAATAATTTATTTAGATCTAGCAATTTCTAATTATCTAAGAAAAGTTATAATTATAATAGTCCTAAAAGTTATGAAAGATGAAATTCACGGTAAGAGATCAGAATGAAAAGAATTTACAAGATAATAATAATAATATATAACAGTAACCCGTAAGGCAAGAATTGTAATATATCAAATATGATTTTACTTTTATAACTATTTCAATTGATAATTTCTATGTATCTTTTAGCACAAAAACTTATGTGAGACGGTCTCACGGATAGTTTCCGTGAGACGGATCCTTAAAACCCATGAATTGAATCAATATCCATAAATTTCTATATGAATTGATATGTGTAGGTTATGAGTTGACCCGTCTCACGAAAAAATATCCGTGAGACGGTCTCACACAAAAACTACTCATCTTTTAGATCTTGAATTCATAAATGATACTCCACTTTCATGCCCTAAACTTGTATAACTCATATTTTAAACACGTAAACTTCCGTGAAATGATCTTATGAAGATTATTCGTGAGATGGGTCCATTGAATCCATGAGACGGTCTCATATAAGACCCGCTCCATTTTCATTTTAAAACACATGTAGCGGAATTTTTTAGAATTAGATTCAACTGTTCGTAAAATTATATTCGTTTATAATATTATAAGAATTTTACATCTACTGATGACACATCAACAATTGTTAATATATATATATATATATATATATGGAGTTGCTTGATTTTAGGTATGGATTAAGTCTTTGATTTCATTGTATTATCAACTACAACTTCTTAATTAGTAGGTATCCAGTTTGGTGGATTGTTCATGAAAATGGCTGAATTGATGGCCCACCAACCTTTTCTTTTTTCTTTTTTCTATTTCATCACAATATTATTTACAAAATGATCCCTCAATTCATGTATATTTTGTCAACATATTACTTGTTTTCCCACTTAGAAAGAGAAAGCAAAAAGAAAGGAAAAAGGTACATTTTTTTTTACATCATGGATTGGTTTGATTCACTTGTTGGATCATATGGGCCATATTGAAATAACTACTATTATGATTTTTTAGAATGTAATTTTCAAATGATGGGATGTTGAAAATATTCCAATTTTAATCAATTTTGTGAACTTGTTCATGAGGCAGCACACGTAATATACCACTTGTTCGTAAACCCAGGAGTGTGGAAATACATAAATGCGTGTGAACCGTGTATGGAACCACATTTGAGTGTGTGGAACGGATTAACCATGTTGTTTGAAAACTAAGTGGAAGAATTTTCAAAATACTCATTTTCATATGTTAAGGAACTTATCTATCAATTTTTATAAGAAATAACTTTTTTTTACCTAAATTGGACAACTAAATATCTATAATACCATCAATTTTAGTTATATTTACATAAGAAAATAGTCCAGAAGACTCTACTCGTGTCCAGAAACTCTACCCGCGTCTACTTTTCAAACAAGGTGAACATGTCGTGAACATGTCGTGAACACGGAATATAATATCGTGTTCACGAAATGCAGCAAGGTTCAACCTGTCATGAACACAGAGTATAATATCGTGTTTACGAAATACAGAAACGTTCACATATCGTGAACACGGAAATAATATTGTGTTCACGATATGCAGAAAGGTTCAACATATCATGAACACGAAATATATTATTGTGTTCACGATATACTGATATCATGTTCATGATATGCTGATATCGTGTTCACAATATGCTGATATGATATCAGAGTTATTTCAACTTTATGTAAATATAAACTTAAGTTGAGGATATTATTGACATTTCGGCCTCAAAATGGGTAAAAATATATATTTTATAAAAATGGGTAAATAAGTTTCTTAACATATAAAAATTGATAAATGGAGATATTTCCACATAACTAAATTCGGTCTGACTTATAATTTTTTTTGTGATGAATAATAATATTAAACTCTTTTCATGCAGAAGATGTCAAATATATAATTAGTACTCTTCATTTTGATGCTAAAATGATTACAAATTGATTGTGATGTGTTCCATAATTCTAAATAATTGTCCTTTTAAAGCATTTCATCGAAATAAAAAATTGGATTAAATTTGATCTAAAAAACATCACTTTAATCTGTTAATTTTTATGTCAACTCATTTATTTTATCTTTTCTCTCGTTCACGCCATGACTAATATTTCTTTTCTTTTAAAAAATTATGAGATCTTTTTGGAATATGATTTTTTTTTAAAAAAATTTACGTTTTGCCATCCAAATTCTTCAAATTTCTGCAGTTTGCCTGAACTTTTTCTATTGCATTTTGTTCAATAAACTTTGAGATTCATTACATTTGATCATCTTAGATAATTCGGATATAAATACGACTAGCAATCAAAGGATAAGATATATTTAAGATAATACAATGTGATAAATCATAAAACTTATGTAACGAAGTTGCAATTATTTCTTGAGTCACTCTCATGTACAATTGGTGTACAGTGCAATCGGGTTGACCCGGATCCGTATATTTTCTTTTGCTTTTCTTTTTTGAGTGTGTGTTGACTTTCATATTATATTAATATGACATTTATGAACAAATATCATAACTTTACGTAATATTTTAACTTAAAAAATAAATTCAATATAATTTGTGAACATATATAATTTTGTGTGATATCTATACTTATATAAAAGCAAGACAATTGGAAGAATTTACAAAAGTGTCACTTTCCCTTCCAAAACTGTCTTGTCATAATAATGAGCTTTAATAATGGACTTTAAAAGGAATTCAATTGGGCATTTGAAAACTAAGATTATAAGTTCCTTATATTTTATAAGCTCATAAAATAAGACCTTATTTTTAAAAGTTAGTGTTTGGCTAAGCTTATAAGCTCCTTAAAAGAGCTTATAAGATGTTAAGTGCTTATAACCTCCTCAAAAGTGTTTGGCTAACTTTTAAAAATAAGGTCTTATTTTATGAGCTTATAAGATGTAAGGAGCTTATAAGCTATTTTTTGAAAAGTTGGGAAATCCTAACTTATTTCTAAAATAAGAGCTTATTTTTCAAAACACCTTCAAATTTAATCATTGAAATTACACAAATGTCATTACTAACAACTTATAAACTCCACCATCTTATTTACCCAAACACTTTAACAACTTATATTAAACTTAAATTAAACATCTTATAAGCTCCAAAAACATCTTATAAGATATGATAGCTTATAAGCTCTAAAAATAAGCTAGCCAAACACCCTCTTAGTCAAACACTTTTGAGGAGCTTATAAGCACTTAACATCTTATAAGCTCTTTTAAGGAGCTTATAAGCTTAGCCAAACACCCTCTTATTTCTAAAATAAAAGCTTATTTTTCAAAACACCTTCAAATTTAATCATTGAAATTATACAAATGTCATTACTAACAACTTATAAGCTCCATCATCTTATTTACCCAAACACTTCAATAACTTATATTAAGCTTAAATTAAACATCTTATAAGCTCCAAAAACATCTTATAAGATATGATAGCTTATAAGCTCTAAAAATAAGCTAGCCAAACACCCTCTTAGTCAAACACTTTTGAGGAGCTTATAAGCACTTAACATCTTATAAGCTCTTTTAAGGAGCTTATAAGCTTAGCCAAACACCCTCTTATTTCTAAAATAAAAGCTTATTTTTCAAAACACCTTCAAATTTAATCATTGAAATTATACAAATGTCATTACTAACAACTTATAAGCTCCATCATCTTATTTACCCAAACACTTCAATAACTTATATTAAGCTTAAATTAAACATCTTATAAGCTCTAAAAACATCTTATAAGATATGATAACTTATAAGCTCTAAATAAAAATAAGTTTAGCCAAACACCGCAAAACAAAATTCCTTGCATAACAATATATAGATGGTATCAAAGCCTTATTAGCAAAACAAAAATCTACATTGGATGATATTTTATAATTTTTGTTAATTCATTAATAACTATTAATTTAACTATGGAAACTTGACCAATTTATCTGGCTCCTAGGCGTGAAAGACATGTCACACTAATTTTTAAAACACAATGATCCAAAATTGAGATTTATTTGTTTGTCAAAATCATTTTTGCTATTAATCGCAAGTGCATGTGCCCGTTTATAAATGTGATGAGAAATATTGTATTTTACAAGATCAATTTCAATCATACCAAGTACCATAATTACAATAACCTCAATTTCATTTAAACAAATTGAGATTTAAATTGGATTGATTCTCTATCATAAAATTTTAAATTCAATAGATCATCTCAAAGTCTTAAGATTCAAGGGTTTTGATTTTGTATCTTCATTTACATTTTCAAGTTGTTCGAAACAAGTTCTTTAGGTTCTTTTACAACTATCATATGTGGTTCAACTATTCCTTTTCCCAAAGCAAAAAATCGTTTATTATGTGTGTTCATATTCAACTATAACAAATAACTCCAAAAAACCACAAAAAACTAATATTCTTAAATCTACTATAAAATCTTCTCCCCGAATTTATGGTTTAATATTTAAAACAAGTTCAACTTTTGACCCAATTATACATAACGATAAACAAAGTGTTGTAAAACGGGTCATCAAGAACGTCAAACTAGCTCACGTGAATCCATGTAACTTGTACTTGTAACAATATAAATATACAAAATAGAGAAAATAGAATTGTATCCAAAAAACCCAAAAAGCATCTTTTTATTAATAGAAGTTGTAACATATATATACATGAACATAAATATCAAAAGTCCATTGTACATGAAAGGTCAATGATTTAAGGATCTTAAAAGTCTCAAGAGTAATGTCCATATTAAATTGATATTATAACACAAAGATCATAAAAAAGGATGAGTAAACTACAGACTTGAAATAAAATAAACTATATCAAGCATAAAATCCAAAACACCTATTTTCAAATCCTAAAATGACTATGTAATATGGTAGACATAACTAATTTGATTTTAGTATAGTGTACCAAAATCATATCTAAATATTTAAAATAAAATAAATGACAAAAAAAGGTAAAAAAAAAAATCAGATTAGGTGACAAATCTCTCTTCCATTATAGATTAATCGACAAAATATTTCAATGAAAAATGATAGGGTTGAATCTTCATGCTCGTTGCCCTTCTTGATGGATCTTGCAATTGAAGGTATAATGATATGGTTACACGTTACAATGTATGAAATTTCGATCATTTAAGATATTTCTTTTACACAAAAACTCATGTGAGACCGTCTTACGAATAGTTTCTGTGAAACGGATCTTTATTAACCATGAATTAAACTCAAATCCACAAATTTTCATATAAATTGCTAAGTGTGGGTTATAGATTGACTCGTCTCACGAAAAAAGATCCGTAAGACGATCTCATACAACACATGTTCTTTCTTTTATAAGCTGGAAAACCGTGAAATTCGAATTGGAAAATAATTGCATAAAAGAAAAAAATTACACTCTCCTAATAAGACATGTTAACATCATCCAAATAGCATTTAATTTGAAGCATTAACTTTTCATGCATTTCCTTGTTTCATCGACCTTTCAAACTCCTCAGTTTTATATCTTTTAACTTTTTTTCATCGTTTTCATCACTTCTCTTATGTTCATATTCAGTACTCCCTCCTATTCAAAATAAATATCGTCCTCCAATTCTACACACAAATTAAGGATGACTAATTTATTCTTCTATTATTTCCTTCATTTATTACTTTTATCTTTGACCATTTCATTTTCTATAATCCCTATTAACAGAAAATAGTACATTACAGTTTATTATTTTTATCTTTGACCGTTCAAAATATGGGAGTGTACTATTCTACCATTAATTAATAATTAATTAAGTATATGAGTAATTTTGGAAATAACCCTCAAAACGACACTTAAAAAGAAAAAAAAATTCTAAAATTCTAAAACGACACTTATATTGAATAGGAGGTGTAATATTCATTGTTGTAGTTGCTAAGATTTAACTCATAATCCCAAGAAAGAGGAAGAATTAAAGTATATATAATCTACAAACTAAAAGAAACTATAATGGCACACAAGGCCCTAGCCTCTTCCTAGAGATGTAATGAAATGTCAAAACTAGGAAATTCTCTCACTTTTTTCTTTTTAGGATAAAAATAAATTATTTTAGAAAACCCATATATAAAGGAAGCTATTTATGGATGTAGGTGGCCCCAACATGAAACCATAAATTATACACAATTAAATTAAAGAGTTAATCTCCTATGCAACTGGTGCACATACGATTCGGTCGGGTCGGGTCCGGTCAACCCGGATCCACACTTTTTTTTTCTACTTTTTTTTGAATTTTATTTTTTCGCTTCAAACTGTTACCTTTATGTTATATGAGTGTGACATTTATGCTATATAAGTGTGATCTCTATGAATAAATGTAATGACCTTTATATACTATAACTTTAAAAAAAATGAAGAATTTTACACTCTAAAGATCATAATATTTGTACATAAAGGTCACAAGAATTGTACATAAAGGTCATAACAATACAACATAAAGGTCTCAATCTGAAGCGAAAAAACCTGAAATCTTTATTTTTTCCTAAGTTACTGAACATAAAGATCATAACATTTATATATAAAGGTCACACTTATATAACATAAATGTCACATCCTTACAACATAAAGGTAACAGGCTGAAACGAAAAAAAAATTCAGGTGACCCAGGTGTGCGGATCCGGGTCGGGTCGCCCCAGTTGCACCAATTCAGATCCGTGCACCTGGTGCACAGAAGCATTTGTGTAAATTAAATTGCCTTCATCCATTCATCTACTACCACATTTCACTCTTATTTCAGTCATTGATTTTCAAATACTATCACTATTAATATATTTCTAAAGTTGAATTCAACCCCTTTTTTGCAAAAAAATTCTAAAGAAATAGACACATTTTCATGTAAAATAATTTACAAGTGATTTCAAAATTTTAGTTTATACATTTCATTTGAAACAAAAAGATAATAATGAAATGATATCTTTTACAATTGACCCAAACAGTTCACAATATATCTTAATCTAAACAAATCATCAAATTCATTCATTCATTCATCACTCATTCGGTTGTGAAATTGTGTTTACACAATACTCGTCACCAACAAGAAATTCATCTAAGTTATCTAACAATTTATTGAAATTCTAATTAATTTCAAATTGATAATGCACAAATCAACAAAAATAATTAAAATTTTAAACTTACGGTTCATTATACATTAATTTCGAAACACCATCCACCAATAGTTGTTGATACACTTTAGTTTCAATGAATAACACAAATAAATTTGAAAGGAAAGACTCAATTTGATGAAAAGAGTGAGTAGACATTGAAAAAAGTTAATTTGAAAATAAGAACCAAAATACATTGTGAAGAATTTAAGTATTTTTTTAAAATTTTAAAACATATATATCAAAAATATATTAGGTAATTATAGAAAAAAAAAAAAAAAGAGGTGACACTTGCCACCCCATGCCCAAGTATGTGTCTTCCCTTATTCGAAGTGGAACAATTCTGCTATCCTACCCATGGTAGGTACATTATATATGTGTTAATCGTTGACTTGTAATTATCTAATATATCAATTAATTTCACTTTCCATATAATTAGAAGATAAAATCATTATACGTTAGCGATGAAACATATTAAGAATAATTCACTGTGTATCTTTTAACATTTTCCCTGGGATGATAATTTTTCGTATGGAACTATTCTCGTTAGGTTAATGGGATATAGATTCTCCAATCAAATCAATAGACAAGTTGGAAATGACGATTTTCCATTTAGAAATTGTAGATTGGTATGTATATAATATATTAGTATAAATTAATTAAATGAATGTATAAACATATCACAAAGGTAAGGTGTGTAGGATGATGTACGTATGGACGTTTGTAGATGCATGAGACACGTGAAAACCATCCCGGATTGGACGGTGTAAGATATGTGCATCTAGTGCATGTACGTATATAATTGTGTCCAAATTGATGTTCTATTATAATTATTCTATTGTTATATTTTTTCCTATATGTGAACATCATCAATCATATTTTAGAACTATCATTTTATAGATATTTTTCAAAGGATAAAACTTATATACTTTTGGGTTACGGATCTTACATTCGTGTCCCCAACACGTGGTGTTATATATATATATATATATTACGTGTATACTCTTAACGTATTACTTTTCTACATTAAAGCATGGTAGACTCTTCAGGTATCATATACATACTCTTGAAGTATTACTTTATATGCAGTGATAGTTATTAGATATATACTCTTCAGATATCACATGTAAACCCTTAAGGTTCTGTATATAAATAATATCTTAAGAGTATACACGTGATACTTGAAGAGTATATATATAACACAATGTGATGGTCGAGTTGGGGGCACTATACCCTATGACACACTATTGTCACTCATTTTTAAATAACTAGAAATTGCAATGGGTCATACAAACCTTAATTATTGAATTTTTGATTAATAGTTTTATCTTTTAGGTTTTGAGTTGATAGTCTTATCTTTTAAATCTTGAATTAATACTATATTTTGAGCCCTAAATTAATAAAAAAAATTTGAATGGAAAGATTTGAAAATGATAATAGTAAATAAATTTGATAGTTCTTGGATTGACAAGAATTTAAAACATGAGTAACTCTCTTCTATATCGATTGCATGGAACCAAAAGATCCATGCAACCGGGTTGGATCCGGGCTGCCCAACCTACTTTTCTTTTTTTTTTCTTTTTTTTTTTTGGCACTACTTTTTTGAAATTTTGGTCGTGACCTTTAGTTTATGTTAAAGATATTTTTATACCCAAATTTCATACTTTTACCTTTAGGTTATGTTAGAGATACATTTATGTTATGATAAAAATATTTTATCCATAACATAGTTGTGTTACACAGTTTGTACACAAATGTATCTCTAACATAACATAAATGTATCCCTAACATAATCTAAAGATATTCTTAACATAAGGTAAATGTATATGACCTGGAGCGAATTCTAAGGGTATCAAATCATGATTTCAAAGGTATTGTTAACATCACATAAAGGTACCCCTAACATCACCTAAATGTATCCTTAACATAACGTAAATGTATGTAACCTGAAATCAGAATTTCAAAGTATCCTTAACATCACCTAAAGTATCCTTATCATCATCTAAATGTATCATTTACATAATGTAAATGTATGTAACCTGGAATCAGGATTTTAAATGTATTGTTAGCATCATCTAAGGTATCCTTAACATCATCTAAAGGACATCCTTAACGAGCGAATTTGGGTGGATTTCAGCGCATCCACCCAGGCGCGTGGGAGCGCATGAGCGGGTCGACTCAGTTGCACGAATCCGTTGCATAAAAGTATTTGTATTGAAACATATCACTTTTATTTTAAACTGCTTTTTAAAAAATAAATTATATATTTTGAATTAACTCTAATTTAAGTAAATTTAAACACAAACTAGTGTTTCACCCGTGCGTTGCACGGAATAAAAATATTTTAAAATATAATTATTTAAATTGATATGTTGAAAATATTATATTTTTAATAATTACATTGTGGTTCATAAAAATATTTGAATCAAATTGAATGAAAAATGTAATTTGTAATATTAAACATAATTTAAGACTATTTCAACTGAATAGTATAGAAGCAAAAATGTAAAACAATTTATAGAATAAATTTAAATTCATAAATTACAAATTTTGAAAAACTTCTATATATACAACGTTTGTAGTGGTGCCTCTTTCTTTAGCTTCCTTATCACATATTAAAATCTTCAATCCAGCACGACTGGTTACTCTAGAAACAACAACATATAATTGGTCGTGACTAAAAATCGGTTTCTTTAGGAAAAGACCAACATGGGAAAGAGATTGTCCTTGACTTTTGTTAATCGTCATTGCATATGAAACGATCAAAGGAAACTGCCTTCTTTTAAACTTGAAAGGTAATCTCTTATCAGAAGGAGTCAAGGACATTCTAGGTATTAAAACCTTCCAACCAGCATTTGATCCACATAGAATTTTTGCTTCAATAACATGACATCTAAGTCTTGTAATCACCAATCGTGTGTCATTGCATAATCCAAGTGTTTGATCCATATTCCTCAACAACATAACAGGAGTTCCAACTTTCAGGACCAACTCATGGTTAGGAACACCAGAACATGTAAGTGCATCAAGAAATTCTGGAGTGTGAACATCCTGCTGTAAGTCAACATTCGAGTCTGATTTGCACATACTATTGGAACTAAGATAAGTCTTCAGTTCCCCAGAATACAATTTTGTCATGTACTCATTTACTGCCTCAACAACATCCAGAGTTGGAGCAAGTATTGCTCTATCATGTAAATAACTTGAGTCGTCATTTGATTTTCCGAATTGTGGATATGTACTCTGAACAATCGATGCCATTGGATCATCACTTGGCTCAATCAAAATGTCATTTGGAATTGTAATATCAACTTCTCCATCATTTGAACCTCTAATTTTACCGTCACCTATACTTGCAACCCATTCAGAAATTTTTTAAAAGTTTGTCACTCTCAACATCAGAAGACCATTATGAAGTCTCATATTCTTAGTCAATCTAAGTACCTTGCAATACTTCCAAAGATAAGAAGAATTTATAGTTGCATGAACTATATCTTGTCTGCTTCCTTTTGGTATTACTGGCAAAATTTGACGAAAATCTCCACTCAATACAATAGTTTTACCTCCAAAAGGTCTGTCAGAGCTCATATGTTTGGTAAACCTTAATATATCTCACAAACTTCTATCCAATGTCTCAAAACAATGCTTATGAGTCATAGGAGCTTCATCCCAAATTATAAGTTTGCACCTGATAATCAATCCAGCAAGAAGACTATTTTGTTTAATATTGCATGTTGAATCTTCATTGATATTTATTGGTATTGCAAATAGAGAATGAGTTGTTCTTCCACCGGGTAAAAGAAGTGATGCTATACCACTTGATGCAACATTAAGTACAATATCGTCTCTCATCCTTATTGCTGCAGAAAGTGTCTTCCAAACATATGTCATACCGGTACCCCCAGGACCATAAACAAAAAAACATTCAACCCTTATTTGAATTCACTGCATCAAGTGCCGTAGTATAGATGTGACGTTGTTCAATCGTGAATTTCCCCAAAAGGATGTCATGCTTTGTTGGCAGTGCTTCTGAAGTTCATCGTATATCAATTTGTTTTGAAAACGAAGATCTTGATCAATATTTGGAATTGGCATTGATTCATAATCACGTAAACTCTTTCCCCGACTTTGCAATAACTTTTCCAGTTCAACCAAAGTTAAATTCTTTATTTCAGCTTCACTCAATATCAAATCTGAAAAATCATAAATATATGTTAATAATTTTTGAACTAAATCTAAGTACACAGATTTGTCTCACCATGTAACAATGCTTCATTGAGACCCTTATACATTTCACATCGCAACTGTTTTTGATATGTTCTTATATACAATAATCTAAATGATTCGATCATTGTATAAGCATCCACAACAAACTGTTGAAAAAGTCGTCTACTATATAAAATAGTAGAAACTTCTTCATTCCTTTCATGTATTCTGTAAGCAAAGAATTCTCTTATGCTTACTTTTTCCTTCCTCGTGTTGAAGAAGATGCTCTTTCTGAAAATGAGATGTCTTCCCGATATCCATCTTCACCATATGGAAATAGTAGTGGATATTGTAGACCGAGATACGAAGCGTTCAACTCATTTATACGCTTAAGTTGTCTAGTTTGTATTTCCACAATTATATCTCTCTCTCACCCAAATTTTCATCCAAATCACCTACAATGATGGCACGACTTCAGAGACAGTTGACAGATTGTACATTCTTGCATCTCCTTCTCTTTTGCCACAAAGTTTTAATCTCACATTTGAACAATGTTGTTGATGTAGTTTTTCTCCAGCCATTCTGAATGACTTCACCAAAACATTATTTTCATCCAAAAGGAACTTCAATTCGAACACAATTTCAGAATGAAGGTTATTAATCTCATCATGTTGTCTGTCATATAAGAAAAGAAATTTATTTAATATAAAGTACAAAGTTGATTATAATTGTATTAATTTGTAGATAATATCAAAATAACATCTTTATAAAAATAAAAATACCTGACGGACTTTAATCTATTTGCAACTTCATTGTTTGTATCATAAATATAGAGTTGAGCAAACTTTGGTACTGAACCTTCAACAGGGATCAAACTACCAATCAAATGATAATTTTGACCGTGCAATTGGAATACCGGAGGAGAATTTCCTGTATTCAAACTGGAATCGATCTTTCCTCCTATAGATGTAAAACAAAACATATTGTTATATGATATAATATTCTCAAGAAAGTGTTTACTCTTTTTAAGCATACGATATATAATTACGTAATTACCATATATGATATGTATAATTACCATATATTTCAATTTTCATATTTATAAATATCTAATTGTATGTAGAGAATGTATAATAGAAATCAATAAAAATAAATGAAAAGATTTATATTGTTTATTATTATTTTCATAAATAATATCTAATGATAATTGTATCACATAGAATTGTTGACCTTATCTATATATGATAATTATCTCCATAGAATTAGTGTTTTATTTAAGCATACAATATATAATTACGTACTATTTAGTAATTTAGTAAGCATAATGGAATATATTGATACACCAATTTAATAATCAATTTGCTAATTAGTAATCAATTAACCGTATAGCATGTGTAAGCCAATCAATTAACCGTATTTAATTAATTAATTGCATATGAGTTATCTAATCTAATGAAATCATTTAATTTTTTTCTATATGATATGTATAATTAGCATATATTTCACCTTATGTATATAGTATTTTAGCAAACTTTAATTGCATGGTATAAATTTATCACATAGAATTTATATAACATAATAATTATAATTAATAATTATTGAGATCTAGACATGGAAATATTAAACAAACTTAAAGGTAATTAGATCATGTAATTATAATTAACTACTACATATAATTTCCTTATATATAAATATATTAAATATGACTTATATTTATTAAATAAAATAAAAAAACATTTCCTGATTTGGCAATGTAGTTTTGACGGGAAAATCTTGCTATTACTTTTTTTAGAAACCATTGTGTTTTTATATATATATAAGGATAATGATGCCAAATTTAAATCTACATCAGATAGGTTTTCTAATATTTACTATCTTTATCCTTTCCACTACCTTAGCTCATATATATATATATAAAATGTTGCAAATCGTGGGGTGGAAAAAAAGCCTAAAAAAAAGAAAAAAGGTTAGAAAAGTAACGGCCCATTAACGGCGTGAAGAGAGCAGCATCACATTCACATCTTAATTCTTAGCTGAAATGCTACTATGAAATGCCCTTTTTCCTCCACTTGTTTCCTTCAACCCCCAATCAAATCTCCCAAACCCTAGCCCCGCCGTAGCACCACCACCGCCACCGGAATGAAATCCCATTCTCCTCTCCGCTAAAACCATTCACATTCTCTCTCTACATCTCCAATAAGTGTGAGAAGAAATCGTCCATGGCGAAGCTCTCCCCCTCCCTCATCCCCACTCTCTCTCTCCTCCTCTCACTCCCCATTCTCTACTTCTTCCTAGCCCCTCGCTTCCTCACTCCTCGCCAAATCGCCATCTCCCTCCCCGACGAGCTCGACGACCTCTCTCTCTTCCACAAGGCCATCGCCATGGACTCCGCCAATTTCTCCCGCCGCCTCCCCGCCGCCAAATCCCGCCTCTCCACCACCCTCCGCCGCCCCAAAATCGCCTTCCTCTTCCTCACCAACTCCCCCCTCCACTTCGCCCCTCTCTGGGAACGCTTCTTCTCCAATGCCTCTCACAAACGCTACAATATCTACATCCACGCCGACCCTTTCGCTAAGACCTCTCCTTTCTACGGCGTCTTCAAAGACAAGCTCATCCCTTCCAAGCGGACTCAACGCTCCTCCGCCACCCTCATCTCCGCCGCCCGCCGCCTCCTCGCCACCGCGATGCTCGACGACCCCTCCAATGCCTACTTCGCCCTGATTTCCCAACACTGCATCCCTCTCCACTCCTTCAATTTTCTCTACAATTTCCTCTTCGATCTGGGCAGATTGTCCAGGGATTTGGAGTTCCCTAGCTACATTGAGATTCTCGACAATGAATCCACGCTATGGGATAGATACAACGCGAGGGGGAGGAACGTGATGCTCCCCGAAGTGCATTTCGATGAGTTTCGAGTGGGTTCCCAGTTCTTCGTGCTCACACGAAAGCACGCTCTAATGGTGATCAAGGATAGGAAGCTATGGAGGAAATTCAAGCTGCCATGTTTGAATGTCGAATCTTGCTATCCAGAGGAGCATTATTTCCCTACAATGTTGTCGATGCAAGATCCAAATAGCTGCAGCCATTATACATTGACGAGTGTCAATTGGACCGACAGCGTAAACGGGCATCCACACACCTATCATCCTCCTGAGGTTTCAGCTGAGCTGATCCACAGGCTTAGGGAATCCAATTCGAGTTATTCTCATATGTTTGCCAGGAAATTCTCTCCAGATTGCTTGAATCCCTTGTTGGAAATCGCAGATTCGGTTATTTTCAAGGATTGATTGCTTGATTTTTGCCTTTGGTAAGTAAAGATCTCTCCTTTCAGTGATTTTTCTTTTCATTTTTTACATTGATAAGTGTTTTAGGGTACTGAGTTTTAAGTTGAGTTAGGTTGAATGAGTGAGTTAGCTCAGTTGGTTCTTTTAGGAAGGTGAATAAGTGGTTGATATTTAGGCAATTTGGTTTGATGGTGAAATCTTGGTTTGGTATTTTTTCTTATTTTGGGTGTTTTAGATACTTAGATCAGTCATGTGATCCACTCTTTATCTTTGAAATCTGGAACATGTATGTGGTGAAAGTCATATATCATATGGAAATGTTTTTTGGCCTTTTTTGGTGGATGGTTATGTGTTGAGAATCCAATGGTGATTGGTGAGATCTTTTTTAGCTTAAGTTTGTTCAGGGTCATAAAGTCATGTGATTTGCAGGATTATTTTACTAAAAACGCCTTTGCTCTTTCCTGCATTTTCTTGGTCACATGCGAGACCCTTGGGAGAAATTACTTAATCACCCCTCATTGTAAACTAGTGTGAATACAATTGAGGGGGGAGGCTTTTACAATCTATAGTTCATGTTATCTTGAAATTTTTTGGCTGTTTGTGCTAATGGACGGTAGATACTGCACCCGGTGTAGCATCTACAAGTCCGATATTGTTGTTGTTGTTACCTTGAATTAGGTGTCTTGATATAGAATGTGGAATCATGTGTGATGTAACCTCATAATCTAATGATTTATGTTGTTGCAGATGAGGAAAAGGCCAAAGGCAAAGATTGAGGCTTTATAATCGACGAGATGTTGGAGTGACCAAATGGGATTAGGGTTTTGAGTGGCTGTGCAAAATAAATGCCCTCAACCTAAGTAACCCAAAAGGAGTTCAACTCAAGCCATGATGCAAAAAGAGCCCTTTTTTCTTAAGAAAAAAAATATATAAAAGAGTCAATATGTTGGTGTAGTTGTTGAATTGGATGGGGTTTCATCACCCCAAAGGAGGGTTAGTTGGTGATCGAGACAAATGATCATTTTGTTGTTTATTTTGTACATATGTATGAGTGGATCAATGTTCATGTATGAGAAGGAACTAATCTTTTGCATAGCATTATTACACGATTTTATTACAAAAACTACTCTTGAGGCTTGATTAACTTCTTAATTAGCTTTTTATATCTTTTTACATTTACCCATTTATGTTGTGTAATTTGTAAATGTGAATCATTAAGAGAGGTATTTGTAGTTTGAAGAAGAATTTATTGGGCTTTTCTAGAAGTAAGAAAAAACTTGAGAATTGTTTGGTAATTGTCCCTCGAGATAATGCAAAATAGCCAATTCTCTATTGCCTTTGTTGTGGGAAATGCATTTATGGATTGAGAGAATTTAAATGTGGTGGATCTCATTTTATACTTTCACTTATTGTTTTTCCCTTTTTAGATTTTTAGTGCATTTAAATTGCAAATATGCAGTGGATCTCTTTTTGTTTTTTTTTCCCCTTCCTTTTTAGCTTTTGACAATCCCTTGCTTTGGGATTGGAAATACTTTATTCTCCATTCGATGCTTTAGAAGTAAACATTACTTTGATACTAAAGACAAATATATATGTAAACGTATTTGATAGATGTTGCTTGGCACTTTAATGTGTTACTAACTTACTATTATATGGCAGATTTTGAATGTAAGAATATAGATAAAAAATTAATGAAAGAAAACATATTAAACAAGGCGTAATAATCAAGTGAACCAGTTGTACAAATAGATCTTTCATCTTCTCTTACATCTTTCATGAATTGCTTCATTCTCTTCTCATCCTTTGTCTTCTCCTCATCTCTTTTTCTTCATATCTGTATATAGAGTAACTATTTTGTGCATCAAGTGCACAGTGCAATCTGAAACAAACCGGGTCGATCCAAATCCATACTTTTTGTTTTTTTTTTGTTTGTTTTACTTCAGGTATATGACTTTATGTTGTAATTTTATGATCTTTATGTACAAGTATGATGCCCTTTATGTTATACTTTTACTTCAAATTTTTTTGGGCTTCAAGTATGTGTGACCTTTGTATAATTCAAGGCTGATCCTGACAATTTGGGGCCCATGACGAATTCGAAAAAATAGCCCCTTGAAGAAAAATCAAATATTTTTATCTAAACGATAAATTTAACTTAGATACAAGGAAAAATTTCACTTATTCAAAAATTATGTATGTAGATCATGTTTTAGTATGTTTTTTATCCATATAAAACGTTGGAAAAATACAACACAAATATAAACACAATAATGTGTTTCAAATTATCAATGAAAATATCTAGATCTTCTAACATTTAAAAAGCAAAACAACAATAATACTAGATGTAAAATGTAATCACAATTAATACTAGATGTAATCACAATATTACTTTCTATTTTATTTTACCATTGAATGCAAATTTGAATTGGAAATATTATATTAATCAATCAAATAATAATTTTGTTTTCTTACATGACAAATATTTTGGAATTTTAATAACAAAAATATTGATTTTATCATTTTTAGTATCCAATTATAAAGTGGTCGATTTGAATTTAATAATGACATAAAATTGAGTATTCTTATATGAGACCGTCTCACGAATCTTTTTTCGTGAGACGGGTCAACCCATAACCCACTATTATTAATTCATATAGAAATGTGTGGATATGAGTTCAATTCATGGTTTTTAAGGATCTATCTCACGGAAATTATCCGTTAGACCGTCTCACATGAGTTTTTGTGCATAAAATTTGGGCTACAAACAATTCATTATCAACTATACATTATATTGATTATATATATATATATATATATATATAGTCTTGATATGCTCAGCGCTTTCTGTGAGAGCCAATCTGAGCGACAGCTTACGTGGCCATTCATTTTATATTTTTCTTTTAATATTTTTATATCTCCTGACGATACAACTGCTTTCTTCGAGAAGTCACAGACGCAAATTTCTTCCTTCTCCTTTCTCACCCGTTGCAACTCCGACGTCCATCGTCGATCAAATATCTCCATCGTATCATCGCCGATCAAATCTCTCCTCATCCCTTCGATTGCCGCCTACCGTGCCTCCACTCGATTTGATTTTTACAGGCGGCTTCAGAATCTCCAATCGTATTTGGTGGGTATTTGATTTGATAATAACATAAATGCAATGTTTGGCTTCCATTATTTTCACACAATCTATTTGGTCATCTTATTTTTCTTACTATTGCTCATTCCATTATTTTCACACAATCTCTCCGGTCATCTTATTTTTCTTACTATTGCTCATCCTAGTACTGAAGCCAACTTCTCGTGTGTATTGATTATAGAACGAAAATGCTTACTCCAATGATGGAAATTCCGTTCCAACTATCGGCTTTTGACCGTTCGCAACTGGTGGAATATGTGGATTTTCATTATTGTTTTCTAACATTGCTACAAATTTTGTAACTCTAGACCAGTGGCAAACTAATTAATAAGAAAAGAAAGAAAATGGAATCACTAAAAATGCAAACAATATCTTTCATGCTATAGTTAATTATTGAACAAAAATAAAGTATATTTCAAACAAATAAGGGGTAAAAGTTACATGATTTGGAGCAATGTACTTAGTGAAAATTATGGAAGACTTGCAATATCAGATATTCAGTATGATTCGAGATTCCGAAGCTACCTGTAAAAACCAAATCGAGTCGAGGCACAGTAGACGATAATCGAAGGGATGAAGAGAGATTTGATCAATGACGATAGACGCAGATATTTGATTGGCAACAGACGTCGGAGTTGCAGCGGGTGAGAAAGGAGAAGAGAGTTGAGATTTCGAAGCTTCCTGTAAAACCAAATCGCGTAGAGGCACGATAGACGACAATCGAAGAGATGAAGAGAGATTTGATTAACGACGATAGATGAAGATATTTAATAGACGATGAATGTTGGAGTTGCAGCGGGTGAGAAAGGAGAAGAGAGAAATTTTCGTCTGTGACTTCTTGAAGAAAACAGTTGTATCGTCACTTTTACAGGAGATATAAAAATATTTAAAAAATAGAAAATGAATGACCATGTAAGTTGTCACTCAGATTGACGCTCACAGAAAGCGCTCAGCATATCAAGATTATATATATATATATATATATAATATTGGATGAAATTTTGGGGCCCTAGGCGGTCGACCTTCTCGCCCTAGCTCAAGGCCGACCTTATTTGTATTGTATTATTGTGATTTTTATGTTATATAAGTGTAACTTTAATGTACAAATGTACCTGGAAACTGTATCTACCCCAAAAAACCTCACCTTTATGTGTTGTAGCTTAAAAATGAAAGAATTTCAACAAAATTTGTACGTATATACACCAATATGTGATATCACTCATAGAATTATGTTATATTAGTTGTATCTTTATATTGATATAATCATACCTCTATGTAATATATAGAGGTGTAAATAACATCACATAAAGGGTAGTTAGATCCAAAAATGAGTTGAAAGTTTTGAGAAAATCCCTATTTTTGTAAGTTACAGAACATAATTGTACATAAAAGTCACACCAATATAACATAAAGATCACACAAAAACAATATGTCTCAATACCTAAAGCAAAAAAAAAAAAAAAAAAATTCAAATGAATGAATTCAAGCTCGCAAAAACTCATGTGAGACGGTCTCACGGATAGTTTTCGTAAGACGGATTCTTAGTACCCATGAATTGAATTCATATCCATAAACTTTCATATGAATTGCTAAGTGTGGGTTATGAGTTGACCGTCTCATGAAAAAAAATTCGTGAGACGGTCTCACACAAGACTTATTCATTCGAGCTGGATCGCCCCAGTTGCATGGATTTAGGTCCAGATCCATTCAACTAATGCATATAATTATTTGTGGCATCAATTTTTTTTAGTTCACATACCCAAAGTAAAAAAAAAAAAAAGGTAAAAAGAAACCGATCCAAGTTGATCCGGTCCGACCCGAATTACATCCTGCAATTGATGTATGTAATAAATGAGTAAATGCACGTGCACTTG
Source organism: Scutellaria baicalensis (assembly GCA_005771605.1). Lineage (NCBI taxonomy): Eukaryota > Viridiplantae > Streptophyta > Magnoliopsida > Lamiales > Lamiaceae > Scutellaria > Scutellaria baicalensis. The sequence goes on along the minus strand of CM016726.1, from coordinate 11,609,086 downwards.
TGTACACGTCCCATCAATCGTCGTATAGGAATCTACTGTAGAAAAATAATCAAGTTTTACCTATTAATTAGAAACCCTAGTTACACTTGACAAATATGACCCCTAATATGCATTTATGTATTAATTATATCTTGGACCATATCAATGTAATTAATATTAGTTTTTTTTCTTTCCCGAAAAACATTTTTCAGTAATTGATTTTTTTCTATTTGTTTCAATCTATCTTATGTTGTTTCACATAATCAGGGTCGACTCACATTTTGATGACATGTCAAAAATACAAAAAAGGTCTTATAAAGAAAAAATGAAGGCAAAATATTTTATGCAATTGGTGCATGGATCTAGGATCTATGCACCCGGGTCGATCCACCCCACGGACCTCTGACGTGCATTTTCACGCGCCCCACGCGCCTGGTGGGTGCACTCAAACCCACCAAGATTCGCTCAGGCAGAGATAGCTGTCCATACACTGATAAGGGATGTATGGATTCTCGAGAAGAGAGGAGCCATGGTGGTCCCCCGGATCGCCCAGATCCCACGAGTGAATCGAAAGTTGGATCTACATTGGATCTCACCGAATTGCCCCATCTATCCTCCTGAGGAGAGGTTTGGTTTCAAACCCCTGTTCGAACAGGAGGAGTACGCCATGCTAATGTGCCTCATGTTATGTTAGGGTTACCCTCATATTATGTTAGTGTTAATCGTGTTACCCTCACGAGGGTAACACTAACATAACATGAAGGTAACCCTAACATAACATGAGGGTATGATTAACATTTTAGTTCAGTGGTTTTAAACTAAGGGTATGAAATCTGGATATGGGGTCACATTAACATAACGTGAAGGTAAGCGAAGGTAACCCTAACATAACGTGAGGGTAACGACCAAAACACGCGAAATAAGTAAAGAGGCACGGGCTGGGCGGGCCAGCCGAGCCCGCGCACGGCCCAGTTGCACGGATCACAGATCCGTGTAACTGATGCACAGGAGAATAACTCAAAAATAAATGTTTTTATCTAAAAGGTAAATATAACTTAAGTACGTGAGAATAAAAAATAAAAGAACTCTTATTCCAAAAGTTGATTATATAGAATAAGTTCCAACTTTTGCTTCTCTATCCATTAAAAAAAGAAAAAACTCATTCAAAAACCTTAAATTATTTACTACGAATCTTATAGTTTAAGTGATGTCCACCTTTAAAAAATGTAGATTTTGATGATCAGGTTCGAATTTTGATTACACAAGTTCTCTTGTTCTTATTGTGCCTCTTCCTCTAGTTTATTTAAAGAAAAAGAAAACCTTAAATTATTTTGATTATAAAATATGTGACATAAATTTTGAAGTTTGGCCACCTCTATTTAATATGAAATGTAAACTTATTCTCAAACAAAATCGCAAAAAACATCTTTTTTTAACCATTTGAGCCACACAAAAAAGTTGTGTGAGACGATCTCACGAATAATTTCCGTAAGACGGATCCTTTTTATCCATAGATCAAACTCATATCCATTAATTTAGGCAAAATATTTTGTGCAACTGGATTCATGCACCATGGTCGACCCGCCCCACGCCCCTCTGACGCGCTTTTTTACGCACCCAACGCGCTCTCACGAGCCCCCACGCGCCTGGTAGGTGCGCTCAAACCCACCAAGATTCGTTTCAGGCAGTTATACCCTCATGTTATGTTAACACTAACATAACATGAAGGTAACCCTAACATAACATGAGGGTCACTTTAACATAACATGAATGTATGATTAACATTGTTTTTTACCTTCATGTTATGTTAATGTTACTTTCATGTTATGTTAGTGTTACCTTCATGTTATATTAGTGTTACATTCGTGTAATTTTAGTTCAGTGGTTTTAAACTAAGGGTATGAAATCTGGAGATGGAGTCATATTAACATAACGCGAAGTTAACCCTAACATAACATGAAGATAACACTAACATAACGTGAAGGTAACGACCAAAACACGCGAAAAAAGTAAAGAGGCGTGGGCTGGGCGAGCCAGCCCAACCCGCGCGCGGCCCAATTGTACGGATCTCAAATCCGTGCAACTGGTGCACAAGAGAGTAACTCATTAATTTATATGTGAATTGGAAAGTTTGGATAAAAACTTAGAATCGAAACCCTAGACCTAAACTCTTTTTTGAGACCAACCCTACATATAACTTCAGAAAACTTTTAATATTCATAATAATAGATATTAATTGGTCATAATATCCAAATTTGAACTTCTAAAAGATAGAATTTCCAACAAAAATGATGGGAAATTACAAAAAAAAATGATCTAATATAAATTTGAAGAAAAAACCAGAATTCATTATAATCAAAATCGACGAATAATTTGGAATAAACTCTTTATAGTTATTATAAAGTATTAACAAATACATACCATCTTGGATATTTAATAATTTTCATAAATTGTTAATATAAAACCTACCTCATCCCATTGAAATAAGTTGTAAATCACACACAATGACACAAACCTGCACATTTATTCGTATATAATGGGGCATCCAAAGGACCAAAGAAGACATCAAATATGACATATTTTCAAGTGGACTCATTCATGTCAACACTTAAGAGTAAAACAACTACTTCCATGGAGGAAAGAGACAACTTACAAGGAGATAATTCTTCGTCTCAACGCAACAATCACTTTACCAATAAAATGAACAAACAACATGGTAGGGTACTATAATACATGCAGAGCTACTCAAAACATAGCAGCTCGGGTGGTAGAAAGTAACAATACTAACGAACGAACCAATAAATACAATGATTTTCCACCAGAAACTATAGATTCCATGCCCAATCATTCTTATTTCTGCAACATGCGCGTCTCTGAAACTCAACATCTCTGGGAATAGCATTTACTCACAAGCATCATCTACTCTTTACATACAAACACGATGGCCGCTGCTGAATGTGGCAAGAGGATCTTGTGCCATTATTGGAAGGCTAATTGTCAGCTTGTTGCCTGAGTTTAGATGGCTGTGCTTCAACCCCGTTCAATTTTGATTTGTCCTTCATGGGCTTTTGAGCAGTAGGTGACCTCTTGACCATTGGTTTATTGAGTGCCCTGGTTGGTTGAGCTCCGTGACTTGGTCCTGGTCAACCAGATTCAAGAAAAGCAAACTGTTAGACTGACTTATAGTTAGAAAAAAACTTTGAACAATCATGATATGCTAGAGAGAGAGAGAGAGAGAGAGAGAGAGAGAGAGAGAGAAGAGAGAGACCGGTGGCAGGGAGGGACAAGCGCTTCTTTCCTTGTTTATCCGTGAGGGTTGATCTCTCTTTAGGATTACTGTGTGATCTTGAAGCAACATTGGGGCGTGAGGTGGCTTCTTCAACCAAGTCTTCAAGAACTGGTTTAGACACCACAGTGGGGAAAAGTGCACCTTGTGTTTCTTGAACATTGGCTGATTTGTTGGGTGAACTGCAGCCATCAGAATGGGATGCAGCCTTCTTTTCATTTGAGGCATTAGTGTTATTGCTTGAACGAGAAGGAATCCTTCCATTTGCAATAATTGAAGTGGGTCTCTTTCCTGTGGAACTGAACTGGGTTGTAGATGGATTCTTCAAATCAACTGGTCCATTCTCTCGAATCTTCACCCCATCTTTAAGGTTAATATCTAGAAAGCGGTTTTCCCATGGGCGAACAGCCATCCATCTCTCCAACCAATTCCAGCCCCAGTTGCTCTTATCTGGCTGAAAGCCAGAAGGAGTTACATGCTGCCTTGACCCTGCCTGCCACTGCATGATAGCATTCTGCTTAAAGCACATTGGAGAATTGCAAAATTGAAAATGTACACTAGCTTTTAATGCAAGCTATCTGATTTATCCATATTTTGTGCAAAAAAAGGTCTTGTTTTGTCATATCAGACAAAATTGTCTTCAACACTAGTATTGAGTAAATAAAAGTAAACAGTTACTCCATGCATCTCAAAAAAAAAGTCAGATTTGTTAACTGTTTTTGGATACAGGGAGTAAAAAACAACTCCTAAAATGATAAAAGCCAAAACTGTAATGGCACAATATAATACGTATGGAACATGATCTATGATCTACTGTATTATATACTTCAGGCCATGGATGAAGAAATCCCTAGGCACTAGACGGCTGTATGCCAACCTGATTTTATGAAAATCAGTAATGGATTTTTTAAGACAGCTCCCAGGCGGCCAACTTGGATTTTTTAGGAGAACAGCAAGGTGTTGTTTTTTATGCTACCTTTTAAATTTTATTACTTTAGATGTGTCCATTATGGATTTATAATTTATGCATTAGGAAATGTAGGTGGAATGTTGGAAACACAAATAATTTTATGCTAACGATTGTTGTAACACAGCTTCAGAAAAAATAAAAAATAAAAAGAAGAAGAAAGAAAAACCCTTACATTGATGATGAAGAATGAGAACGAATTGGTGTGAAATATTACAACTTTATAATTTGGTATGATGATTTTAATCACCATTCAGTAGAATGCCAAATTATAACTAAACTGGGGGAAAATAGAGCATGTACCTGATTAGCTAAAGCATAGGCCATTGCTCTTTCACGCTTAGCAGCCGCCTCCTTTCTTTTCAACAACTTTGCTTGAATTTCTTCAACAGAACCAACACTGTCACACCACCCGTCCTGGTTTACACCAACAAAACAGATGAATGCTAAGCAATTGGCAGTAGCTAATCCAACCAACAAAACTGAGCAGGCAATATCAAGTAATTCTTAGTAATAAATATATAAGTTAGCCCCCATCGGTTTTCAGTTTTTACATGCATGAAATCTTCCCATGCAAGGACAAACACTGAAGATTTGAATCTAATATACAGTTACAAATGGCTTGAAGTGAATTAATTACCAATATCATACCATGTTTATATGCAAAGTTTCCTGATTAAAGAGGAGATAATAAGTTAATCATAAGTAATAGACATTATGTATGGTCTTCCTGAACAAGGATGGTAATGTTTACAATAACAGTCATACTGGCAACATTAAACATATGGCTTCTTACTTTCCTTGGACATAATGTAATTCCTATCTTAGCATCAAGAAAACTGAAAAAAAGCGATGCTTCATTTTCGCCATCCGCCTACTAACCCAAAGCTAGCAGAAGACAACTTCAACTATCAGACTACATAATGCATGAAGTGACATCAGTTTATGATGTCGTTTTTCTGTTAATTTTTCTATGCTTGAGTATATTAGATGATTTGTAAACATCACATAATCTAAAATATCACACACAACACATTCATATATAATGGTGTAATAAAGTCATTGCACAAAAAACTCTTTTTTACTAAAGTTGGATTACTTCAATTTCTTTAACATGAGCCTCGTGTTCAAGTTGCTGTTGAAGTTTTTGCTGATCTGTTTGAGTCTCTAAGGCCATGCGAACACGCCTTGCTCGGACACGAGCCTGAACTCTCACTAAAGCTTGCATACAACGAAGTGTAATGGCAGCCTGCTTTCTCACAGCATGACCCCTGACAAGAGCTTGAAGTCTGACCAACCCTTTTAAAGCACGCAAAGCTCGTCTAGCCTGATCAACAAAAGAAACAGCCTGATTAACAAGTACCAGAAACATCACTGCTATAGAAATGCTAAACCAGGAAGCTGTTTTAATTAGCTTTCAACAGAAAACAGAAAACGCGACGACTCAAAAATGCCATAAACTTCACATGAGAACTTCTTGTACAACAATAAACTTACATTCAGTTTGATAACTTTTTATGCCATCTGGAACCTAGGCTTGTCAGATACTAAGTTGTTTAACATACTTCTAATTTATAATTGACAAGACACAAATTTGACCTTGGTCCAACCAAAAAACTATTGGTAAACAAACTTAAGCTATCTCCAAATAGCAAACTATATCAACAAGAGATTTAAATACTTGATGATGATAATCAGTAGATTCAGTAATACAGCCATAGATTATTCCTCATCAAGAAGTCTTAGGCTTTATGAGCAGTGAAGCGGATTTCATGTTCTTCTTTCTCTTAGGCTATGTCTTTCTTCATACTAATAAAAAAAATTGCAAGCATTCTATTCTTTCATATCTTCTGATATGTTCAGAATGCTGCATTAGTTTTTCAAGTTTTTGTTCCTGAAATTATAATAGTACAATCAAAATAATGGAAGGGGACACACACAGGCACACACACAAATAAAAGTGTGTGAGATGGTGGGAGGCAATCTAGAGGATGAACCACTGTTACCAGAAATCCTCTAAAGGCTGTTTGGATGCGTATTGCTGCCCATTCTTCTCTCATATTCTGTTGAATCTGAGGTGCATTTTGCACCTGAAGTGAAGCAGAAGGGGAGCTAGCAGAATCGGAAATCGATTGGAAGTTGACATCTTTGGTCTCACCAATTGATGTAGCCACATTTTGATTGAACTCATTATCAAGTACACTGCTATCAATCTCAACAGAGTGCTTTCTTCGGTGCCGAGTCTTGCCAGTGGTCCCAGATCTCTGAATTTTTGAACCAAATGAAGATTATAATTTTATGAGGAATCACTCAAATTTCATATGGCAGGAACTACATACACAGGCAACCAAAAGAATTTCAAAACAGGTCATCTGTAAATATCGATCTAAAATGCTAAACCCTTAATAGTATCAATTCAAGAATGGTGATTTGCAATAATACAAGATATTATGTGTATGGATGTATGTGCAAGGAAACATAATTACATATGTAAGCCCTCAAACACACACATGTGCAGATTTATAAAGAGATGAAAGATGAACTATATGCTGATTCAAAGGCATTGTCTAACAGTATAAGTATGTTATAATGCACAGATAGCAGATACGAAAGCATAACCGATTTGGAAACCGGAAAGCAGGTAGTTTTCAAAATGGCTTGAGAAAGTGGAAGAGTGCTGGACTACGATATAAGATGGTCAAAATTTAAATAGCCAAAAAAATTCTAGCTTTTTAAGCATATAATCTCGACCTGATTAAGAAAGTCAACTACGTAATCTTTTTCAACCCTGAATAAGAACAGGGCATAGAGTTCCCAGAAATACACGTATACATTCTATAAATAACATATTAGCAAATGTTAACTGAATAACATGATGTTTTATGTAAATCATGCCCAAAAAAAAGAAGAAGTTGAATTCAGGAAAAAAAATCATTTTATTCAATATATTCAGTAAACTAAACTTCCTCAATGCGTGGGTCTTTGTGCAGCTTCAATCACATGCCCCTGTAATTAGCTTACAAATTGAGAACACAAACAGAAGATACAATATCAAACGAGAGGAATTTTATATTGGAGCTCCAGTTGAGAAGTATAGTCACAAAATACCACCTACATTTTCATCATTCTCTAACGATTGTGATTTGTCTTTCTTCAAACCAAGCAATGATTTGATCCATTTCTTTGACGCACCCATTTCAGTCAGACCTGGCATAATAGTTCAAGAAAAGATTATAATTTGCCCCATATCACTGAGAATCATTTCTCTCTTCACAATACATAGAAGAAGCAATTTAAAGCAATGCAGCTTTTCCCTGGAGTAAGTAGCTGCCTATTTGTGCTTAAACTACAACACATAATCTTACATTGTACATCCAGACCTCACATACCCAATCCCATAGATAGGATCGATATTTCCTCCCTTTACCATAGACAGAGAAGCATAAAATTTTCCCTATCCCAATTGAGAATTTACAGTAAACCTACAGATATTCTTAACCATGAAAAAATAAAGTCACGAACCAACCAAGCAGTGTAGAATAACAGGAGCACAGAATGATGACAAAAAACACTTAAAAATGTGAACATGAAAAATCGGTAAATCAGCTAATAATTTCGGGAATAATAATTCAAAAAAAAAAAAAAAGAAGGTTGAACTTCAAACTTAGAGTAAGCACAAACACGATAAAATCAATATCTCCTTCCAATAAGAAACATGGCGTGGATAAGCATAAGAACCACATTTTGTGAGAAAAAAAAAACAGGAGAACAACACCAAATTCACTTCATTTCGAGTAGATTCTCAGAAAACCGAACTAGAACCTCGGAACCAAAATTGAGCACAGAAAAAGGTACATTCTGAAGTGGAAGTACATGGAGAAACAGGGGCGGAGAGAAAATCGAAGAGGGATCCTCAGAGCATGAGAGGAAAGAGAATGTGCAGAGAACTAACCAGAGAAGTGAAGCTTGGTGAAAGTAGAAATCCAAAAAAAGGGGAATTGAAAGAGGAATTGACAGATCTGAAATCAAAATTAGAAAGCGGTGGAGAGTGTCATCGGCGATGGGCGGCAGAGAAGATACACCGCGAGAAGAGAGAGCTAAATGTTGGCCATTGGGTTGCGATGTTTTTACCCTTACTCAATGCCTCTTTTTTTATATATATAATTCATTTCAAATGGGCTTTTGCCACAATAATCATTGGGAAACAATATATATACATATATTTTGTGTGTATGTATATATATATATATTTAAGAGGAAATGTCTCTCATTACCCATATTCTTTAAAAATAGGTTAAAAATAACCCTCATTATATATTGCACCCCAATATACCCATTTTTGTAATAAAGTGGTCCAAATTACCCACTTTTGCAAAGTAAAAAATGGACACTCTGACATTGATTTGTACGCCATTTTTCCTCTTTCTCTTTCCTCTATTACACATGGGCACAAACACATGGGGTTATGCCACATGTATATATGTCCACAAATCACACGAAAAGATGCATAAAAAAGCCGAAATAAATTGAGCTTGTAAACCACACGAAAACTGATTGATATAAAGCTGGAAGTGTTTAATTTTTTTCAACTTTATATTAAGTGAAATGAATGAAAAATTCACACCCAATCATATATCACATGTGCACAGTAATGCCAAAATTGTTAATAAATATGTGCTGCACATTGCAAACTTTTCCTGTCAAAAAATTTCATCCTTACGTCACATTGTCACAAGTATTGGGAAAAGCTTTTTGGAGATTTTCGTCGAACACGTAACGGTTAGTGTTATATTTTACCTCTTTCATGCAATATGTGTTATTGTTTGAAGTATAATGTTTTTCTGAAATTATGTGTTGAGGTGATAATTTGCAAAAAAGTAAAAAATAAAAAAAAAAGTTTTCGTGTAACCCATATTTTAGGGGTTACAAGAAAACCCTATAAGTTCAAATAGTGAATACGAAATTTTGGGTCTTTTCGTGTAACCTCAACGCAAGGGTTACACGAAAACTACCTCAGCAGTCAATAGGGTTTTCGTGTAACCCCTAAAATAGGGGTTACACGAAAAGTCACCATGTTTTCATGTTAAAAAATAGATTTTTTAGTGTTTTCGTTTGGTATGGTTTTCTTCCCCCGAAGAATGTAACCCAATTATTTCAAAATATTACCTATATGTTGTATAGTTCAAACTTTAACTAGCATATACGTTCAAATGTGAAATGTATCAACACACACACACACACACACACACATATATATATATATATATATAAAGAAATAGATAGGATCACCAATTTCGGACATGACCAATTTATATGACCAATTTAGGAAATTTATATAAGATAGGATCAAAATTCATTTGTAAAATTCCAATGAGATACGATAATTTATAATTCCATAGAGGACCAATTTAACTAATGTTTTAAATAAATAAGTTTATATGAAATTTGTATGGAAATTTATATGACAAATTTCACCAATTTTATTGCAAACTTAGTTAGCCAAATTTCATTCCATATAATTCTTAAATTTAGGAAAAGAATTCTAGATTTTAAAAAAAAAATATGAATGTAAATTTTCTTTTATTAGTAGATTATATAAATGTTTTTAATGTTCATGCGTATCCTATATTAAATATTTTTAATATAGGTTGAAATTTTTAAAGTTCAGCCGGAACCATGTTATTGGTTGTTGAAATCCATATACTGTTTTCCTATAGTGGCAAATATGAGTTTCAGCACTGTTGTAGCATGGTTTGGTGGATACTGGGAAGGCTTAGAATACAATAGTGGATCAAGAAAGGTGATTAAACTTCAAAAAATTACTTATCAGGAGTTGTTTAAAAAAATTGATCAAGTTGTGCGTGCCCAAGAGTGGTAAGGATATGTCATCCACTCATTAGTTGAGATTAATGGTATGGTTACACGAAAGAAAATTAAGAACGATACAGATCTGGCTGGTGTATTGTCCATGATCGATGACATTCTCGTTGTATTTGTTCGAAACATGTACGGAGAAAAGATGATACACAATCATCATCCACTCTTCTTAACTGCGTCCCAATCTCACCCAACACAGAAAGCCACGTATATTTATTTATATACGCGGCCTGGCGCTGACAATCCACTCGAACCCGCTCCCACTCACGTTGTATTAAAAGAAAAATAAGCTCGTACAATTTTACCGTCATTTTAGAAGAGTATGTCAAAGGTTATATATTTCCCGTAAATTTTTCGGCATTTATTTAAAAAGGTATTTTTATAATCATACGAAAACCCTATATTATTTTCATTCCTATATACACTAATGTCATTAATTTATGTGCAACTATACATTTATAATTAATTTATCTATTTTTTTCTAACTAATTTACTTATATAAATCTAAATAGGCAAATTTCATTGGATACAAATAAATAAAACTTAGTGTGGATACCCAAACACACCAAGAAAGCCTAAGTAAATAGGAAAACCCTAATTAATACAAGAAAAACATATTCTATAGACATTAGGGATACAAACAGGGTTTTCGTGTAACATGTTTCTACAGGGTTTTCGTGTAGTGTTCAAAATACAGGGTTTTCGTGTAGGGTTCATACAATGTTTTCGTGTAACCCTGTTTTCACAGGTTTTCGTGTAGTGTTCAAAACAAAGTGTTTTCGTGTAGGGTGTCATACAGGGTTTTCGTGTAACCCTATTTTTACAAGGTTTTCATATAGGGTTGAAAATATAAGGTTTTCGTGTAGGGTTCATACAGTGTTTTCATGTAAGGTTAAAACTGCAGGGTTTTCGTGTAGGGTTAAAAATGCATGGTTTTCGTGTAGGGCAAAAAATGAAGGTTTTTATGTAGGGCCAAAAATGCAGCGTTTTCTTCCCAGGACAACAAAGCAACTACAAAACCTAAACTCAATAAAAAACAGCAATAAAAGTACATGGTAAAAATCAATAAAAATACCTGTAAAACCATGAAAATCGAATACAAAAACTACTTCTATTCCAACCTCCACTCTAAAAATCAAACACAAACTGTGTCAAATTCAACCTTGAGGATTTTCAACGAAAACAAACTTATATGAAAAGATGTGAGTGAACTTACACGAAAACCTCGGATTGAAACAGTGAAGATGACTGCCAAAGGAAAGAGAAGAAAGAAGAGAGGAAGAAGAAAGAAAAGAGAGAGAGGAGCTAACTACACGAAAACCTTTAGTCCAAGAGAAAGAGTTGGGCCTGGTCAAACAGTCAGTCCAATTGGTCAAAAGTTGCTGCATTTTATCCTCAAATCCGTACAAGCAGCCTTTTTTTTTTTGAGTTGACAATCTCAATCAGTTAAAAAAGTGGGTATATTTGGGATAAAATTTAGGTTTTGGGTTAAATGTGTCTTTGTATTATAGGGTGGGGTAAATTTGTCCTACTTTATAGCAAATAGGCTATATATGGCCTCTGTCCCTATATTTAAATATATGTATATATTTTCCTTTTACGTGACATATGTCAGGTATACATTTGAGTACGTCTTATATGCACCATATGCACATGTATTTTGTGTGTTAAATGATAATGATAATTGTGAAAATTAAGATTACTAGTGTTTCACCCGTGCGTTGCACGAAATGAAAATATTTTAAAAATATAATTATTTAGTTTGACATGTTGAAAATATTTTATTTTTAATAATTAAATTGTGGTTCATAAAAATATTTGAATCAAATTGAATGAAAAATGTAATTTGTAATATTAAACATAATTTAAGACTATTTCAACTGAATAGTATAGAAGCAAAAATGTAAAACAATTTATAGAATAAATTTAAATTAATAAATTACAAAATTTGAAAAACTTCTATATATACAACGTTTGTAGTGATGTCTCTTTCTTTAGCTTCCTTATCACATATTAAAATCTTCAATCCAGCACGACTGGTTACTCTAGAAACAACAACATATAATTGGTCGTGACTAAAAACCGGTTTCTTTAGGAAAAGACCAACATGGGAAAGAGATTGTCCTTGACTTTTGTTAATCGTCATTCCATATGAAACAATCAAAGGAAACTGCTTTCTTTTAAACCTGAAAGGTAATCTCTTATCAGAAGGAGTCAAGGATATTCTAGGTATTAAAACCTTCCCACCAGCATTTGATCCACATAGAATTTTTGCTTCAATAACATGACATCTAAGTCTTGTAATCACCAATCGTGTGCCATTGCATAATCCAAGTGTTTGATCCATATTCCTCAACAACATAACAGAAGTTCCAACTTTCAGGATTAGGGATGACAAAATTGACCCGACCCGTGGGGACTCGACCTGACCCGTGGTGTTTGGGGCCCCGTGCTCGGGGCGGGGCGGGGCGGGTCTAGGTACCCACAGCGCCCCGCCCTGCCCTGACCCGCCCCGCCTAATTCTAATATTAATATACATAATATATATTGTGATAATTACGTTTATATATATTAATCTCAATTAATGTATATATTATGATAATTAAGTGTATATGTGTATATATATATATATAAGTAATTTAGGATAATATTTTAATTAATTAAGTAAAAGACTAAAGTAGTAATATTACATGTAAAATATTGCTTTTAATTTGTTGTTGGGTGTGTAAAATAGTAAAATTAAATCATCACTTCAATTATTCAATCAAATAATTATTCAAATTATTTAGTTAATGATTTAATAATTAGGTGTTTTTCAAATTATTCATGTAAAAATTACAAATTTTTATTTATTTATTTTTTAATTTTTTTAAAACGGGACGGGGCACGGGGCAAAAGTTTCTGACCCGCGGCGGGTCGCGGGGCGGGACGGGGTGGGGCGGCGGGTAGTAGGCACGGGGCAGGTCTGGGTAGTTAACTGCCCGCCCCAACCTGCCCCATTGTCATCCCTATCTAGGACCAACTCATGGTTAGGAACACCAAAACATGTAAGTGCATTAAGAAATTTTGGAGTGTGAAGATCCTGCTGTGAGTCAACATTCGAGTCTGATTTGCACATACTGTCAGAACTAAGATAAGTCTTCAGTTCCCCAGAATGCAATTTTGTCATGTACTCATTTACTGTCTCAACAACATCCAGAGTTGGAGCAAGTATTGCTCTATCATGTAAATAACTTGAGTCGTCATTTGATTTTTCGAATTGTGGATATGTACTCTGAACAATCGATGTCATTGGATCATCACTTGGCTCAATCAAAATGTCATTTGGAATTGTAATATCAACTTCTCCATCATTTGAACCTCCAATTTTACCGTCACCTATACTTGCAACCCATTCAGAAATTTTTTTTAAGTTTGTCACTCTTAACATCAGAAAGACCATTATGAAGTCTCATATTCTTCGTCAATCTAAGTACCTTGCAATACTTCCAAAGATAAGAAGAATTTATAGTTGCATGAACTATATATTGTCTGCTTCCTTTTGGTATTACTGTCAAAATTTGACGAAAATCTCCACCCAATACAATAGTTTTACCTCCAAAAGGTCTGTCAGAGCTCATATGTTTGGTAAACCTTAATATATCTCGCAAACTTCTATCCAATGCCTCAAAACAGTGCTTATGAGTAATAGGAGCTTCACCCAAATTATAAGTTTGCACCTGATAATCAATCCAGCAAGAAGACTATTTTGTTTAATATTGCATATTGAATCTTCATTGATATTTATTGGTATTGCAAATCGAGAATGAGTTGTTCTTCCACCGGGTAAAAGAAGTGACGCTATACCACTTGATGCAACATTAAGTACAATACGCCTCTCATCCTTATTGCTGCAGAAAGTGTCTTCCAAACATATGTCTTACCGGTACCCCCAGGACCATAAACAAAAAAACATTCCACCCTTATTTGAATTCACTACATCAAGTACCATAGTATAGATGTGACGTTTGTTCAATCGTGAATTTCCCCAAAAGGATGTCATGCTCTGTTGACAGTGCTTCCTGGTCGTACTGAAGTTCATCGTTTATCAATTTGTTTTGAAAATGAAGATCTTGATCAATATCTGGAATTGGCATTGATTCATAATCACGTAAACTCTTTCCCCGACTTTGCAATAACTTTTCTAGTTCAAACAAAGTTAAATTCTTTATTTCAGCTTCACTCAATGAGTGTCACTTGTGTTCCCCAGGGGCATGGTGCCCCCAAATTAATCATCATATGGTGTTAAATATATACCCTATAAGTATCATGTATATATTATTCAGGTATCACATGAACACTCTTATATACATATGATACTTGTAGGGTATATTTATAACACCAAGAAACATAACACCTATAGAGTATATATATAACACCTGAAGAGCATATAATATAACACCTAGATCCGTGCCCCTATGTGCCCCAGAGGCATATAAGTTTTTGTCTCACTCAATATCAAATCTGAAAAATCATAAATATATGTTAATAATTTTTGAACTAAATTTATGGTTCTTATTAAAAAAAAAGTTCTTATTACTTAGCAATGATCATAAAAATATAAAATAATTGTAACATAAATCTTTAAACCATACCTCGATTTTGCAATATAGTTCTTTGATTGTATAATATATCATCTGAAAGATATGACCAACATGCATCCCATACCTTTTCTGGACGACTTAAAGTATCCGATGATAGTAAAGTGACAAACAAACTTCTCAATGATTTTGCAGATGCCCAAAAACTCGACTAAATTACTCCATCAATAAATTCTTTATCAGCTTCCAACAGACCCAAAGCATAACACGCATCACGATAAGATTCATATTGATGTCCGTTTATAAACTTCAAATCATTATAACATTTTGCTCCACGGACTACATTGAGAAGACATCGAACATAATACGAATCACCAGATCCGGGAGGAATATAATTAATACGTCCTAAAGCAAATCCTTTTTGTCGAGGAACCCATTCTCTACGGGATGACTTCCAAACAAACTTTTGTGGGAATTCAACATAAGTTAAGTTTTGAGCATGCAGATATTTTTTATTTGCTTCGAACCAAGCCAGAAACATGCTTTGAATAACCGTCGGTCGATCAATAACAACATCTAGGGGCTCATGATCTGAGAAAATGACATTTTGTTCATCTGGAAGATGAAAATTCAACCTTTCAACTGGAATATCTCTATATTGTATTTCATATGTCAATGTCCTCCAAGCAGCCTCAATGGATGATATATAACGACAATCATAATATAACTCAATCTCATCAACAATCTTCCCAACTTGATCATCTTTTGCACTATCATAGAATGTTGATGTAACACGATCATGACCTTTATTTACGTACTTAAACAAATACTTTATTGACTGAAAGTGGTTGCACCATTCAACATTGATGTGTGCTCCATATTTGAGCAATAGAAATTTGTTATGTGGTACCACAAATTTGTTATCCATAGGAAGAATACCCTGTTTCATAACGATTATGCCATCATCTCTACGTCTATAAATTGGATATTCATAATTATCAACATATGTACTATTTGTGAACTGATTTGGAAAATGCTTCGTACATCTACTCTTGACCATGCATGATGAATTTTTCCGAACATGACCGCAGGGTCCATGAATCATAAAATCACATACGACTGAAAAGTAAGATGGATCTGATTTTTCATATGGAATTTCAGCCGAAATGATTATGTCATTTGGCATTGGATATTTGTCCTCCTTGGATAGGAATAGCAGAATATGTGCGTGAGGAAATCCACGTTTTTGAAATTCTACAGTGTAAATCACTGTAATTGAGAAAAAAAATTAAAAATAAGAACAGAATAACTAAGAGCTAAATATAAATAAGTATACATTTTATATATAAATACATGAAATTTTAAATTTTAAATTTTGAATTCATATAAAAATTTAGAAAATATACCTGCCACAACATTCCCAAATATCTTGTTACGACGAAGATCTTTGACCAAAGCATCCAATTTGATCTTTAAAACTCTTGCAACTGTATCTGGTCTATCCTCGGGTTTAAGATTTCTTTTCTGAGTAAAACGAACTATTTCTGGCCATTTGGGATTACATGTGAAAGTTATAAATAGATCTGGATATCCAGCCCATTTACATACAACTATTGCATCTTGATAGTTCTGTATCATATTACGTGGTCCTCCAGTAAACGTAGGTGGCAATAAAATTCGTTTGCCCTGAGTACACGGATTTGTCTCACCACATAACAATGCTTCATTGAGACCCTTATACATTTCACATCGCAACTATTTTTGATGTGTTCTTATATACAATAATCTAAATGATTTGATCATTGTATAAGCATCCACAACAAACTGTTGAAAAAGTCGTCTACTATATAAAAAGTAGAAACTTCTTCATTCCTTTCATATATTCTGTAAGCAAAGAATTCTCTTATACTTACTTTTTTTCTTCCTCGTGTTGAAGAAGATGCTCTTTCTGAAAATGAGATGTCTTCCCGATATCCATCTTCACTGTAACACCCCCTTCTAGTGGGGTTATTACCTCTATTAAAACATACATTTACGATATAAAACTTCTTTTTGAAAGTTTGTAAAATTCTTTTGAATAACAGCGGAAATAATTTTTTTTTTAAACATGCTAGATATTTTAGTTCTATCAAAAGTATTTGGAAATCAAAAGTTAGCACTTAATATAACGTAAAACTAAGCATTAAACTTATGAAAAATACTAAACCAATTCCGAGGTTCCGCCATCACCACCAATCACCCTTCAGTGCTGCTACCTTATCACATAACCTTTGACTTGATGATCTGCAGTATGATGTAAATACTATAACCGAAACGCTTAGTAAGCACATCATCTAATCTCACAAAACATTTTTTTTTTCTTGCAACTCTTAAAGAAAACTGGAAACATCAACTAATCAAATCAATATACTTGTATTCTTGAAAATAATACTATTATACTTGAAAATAATATACTGTGGGCCCAGACATGGTACCAAATGCGCGCAACTCCGCAGAACTCGTGGTCGCGAGCCAACGAATCCAAACGGAGCAACTAATAACTGAAGGGCGGTTTGAGAGCCCTTAATTTCTTCCTGTGGGCGGTCTGGGAGCCCTGGTACCAGTCTCTAAAATATATAAAATAAAACTATATACACATACATACTTTCTCATAATATACTTTCTTAATTCATGCATAACGTGATTCATTAGAATCTTGTGCATAATCAAACACGTAAGCACATCACTTGACAATCACTAAAACATACTCACATAACGCAACATATACGTAAAACGACATAAATAATAAACAAATAATTTGGAACTACTCATACTGCAGGTGAGAGATGTACTTACCTCAAGGTCTTCAAAACTCACCAAAATCCCAAAATGTGTAACCACGTTTTAAGTCTTTTCAACTGAACCTAAAGCGTGAATAGTTGATGGATATAATCAGAATTTATTAATCTACTCGAATTCTTAAGGTATATTACCTTAGTACGGGTATATTACTTTATTATATAATATAAGGTTTCGATACATCATAATTCTAAAGGGACAAAATTCCTTTATAATTTATAAAGCCCCTATTTAAATCGTTACACTATCTGATGTTAACATTATAATACTATTTATGTAGATTGTAATGCTAATCACATCTCAATATCTTCTTTCTACTTTATTTACTTATTTTAACTTATATATTAAATTTCGTTAACTCATCTCTACTACTTAAACTAAAATTTTGAATTACATGCAATATTCTTAGCATTGTATCAATTAGTTTAATTAATAAAACGAAATTAACAATTATTAACTTAATATATTTTGTAATAATTATGAAAATGTCCAAATTTGTTCTTGAATTCACACAAGCTAATTAATTAACTATATTAAAACTGCAAATTACAAGATTAATTATATTAATTTATTCGAATATATACCAACTAACCTCTAATTTCACAAATAAAATAAGGGAAAGTTTAAGCTTGTAAACATGTTTAAAAGATTCTCGGCCACCCTCACAATTAACTATTGACACTCTTCAATTAAGCAGTTGATGTAACTAAGAACCAAATTGATATATTCTTTTTATTAACTTATATCCTCACTAATCTCTAAATTAAAATACATCACATATAAAAGAGAAAAAAAAAAGAATTAAAAGAATAAAATTTTAAACTAAACCATTCGATGGTATGATAAATTTTCAACACCTAATTCATGTTTCCTTCTAATTTTTTATGAAACAAAACTAATCGATAATTCTACACCCTAATTCAATTATTATTGATTGTGATTTCAAAATACCATAAAAAAACTCATACCACTATTCAAAATATGCAACTGGACTAGATACATATATACTAACTACCAATTCTATTTCACAACCCCTTTAAATTGTATATTCAGTAATGAGATTTAGTAATTTACTAAAGAAATTAAATTATGGAGAAGAGGTTGTAGACGTATACCCGCAGCTCCTCAGATTTTACGGTGGGATTTCTTTCTTTTTCTTAATCTTCAAGTGAAATAGTTTCATAAATTTATAGGTAGGGTTTTCAACTCCTCTTTATCTAGGATTTGTTTAGTAGATACCTAATTTCTCTCAACCATCTATCTTGTTTTCTTTATTTCAACCAATTACTAATAAAGCTATAATTCTAGAATCTTACATGTAATCTAATATGATACGCTTATCCATTGATTACCTAGAGTCTCGATCATATGAAGTATATTATTTGAATTACCATGTAATTAATTTCACGATAACTCATCACAAAACTATATAACTTAAGTTTTAGTATGTAATTTGATGGTAGAGATTAAGTAAAAATTGGGATGTTACATTCACCATATGGAAATAGTAGTGGATATTGTAGACCGAGATACGAAGCGTTCAACTCATTTATACGCTTAAGTTGTCTAGTTTGTGTTTGCACAATTATACCTCTCTCACCAAAATTTTCATCCAAATCACCTACAATGATGGCAGCGACTTCAGAGACAGTGGGCAGATTGTACATTCTTGCATCTCCTTCTTTTTTGCCACAAAGTTTTAATCTCACATTTGAACAATGTTGTTTGTGTAGTTTTTCTCTAGCCATTCTAAATGACTTCACCAAAACATTATTTTCATCCAAAAGGAACTTCAATTCGGACACAATTTCAGAATGAAGGTTATTAATCTCATCATGTTGTCTGTCATATAAGAAAAGAAATTAATTTAATATAAAGTACAAAGTTGATTATAATTGTATTAATTTGTAGATAATATCAAAATAACATCTTTATAAAAATAAAAATACCTGACGAACTTTAATCTATTTGCAACTTCATTGTTTGTATCATAAATATAGAGTTGAGCAAACTTTGGTACTGAACCTTCAACAGGGACCAAACTACCAATCAAATGATAATTTTGACCATGCAATTGGAATACTGGAGGAGAATTTCCTGTATTCAAACTGGAATCGATCTTTCCTCCCATAGATGTAAAACAAAACATATTGTTATATGATCTAATATTCTCAAGAAAGTGTTTACTCTTTTTATGTGTACCAAAAAATAAATCATATAACAATTCTGGAGGTCTCCTCATTTGTGGAAGTTCAATTTTCCCGTGCATGCAACATCCAGAAAACTTTGGGTTCCTGGTAGGTATGTTGGATTGTAGTCTCTCCTCGTACCAAAATATGGTAGAACAATACATACATTGGTATGTAGGATCACCCATATCCCAATATTCTGTATGAAAAAAGTGTAAATTAATAAAAAAAAATGTAGAAAGTAAATAAGTACACCACAATTAATAAATAGTTATATCATAGGGATTAAGATTTTATTTCTATACATAACATAACAAAATTTAAATAATCAGAAAATTTAGAATAATATAAAACTTACGATAAATTTCATTTGAATTGTTTGCTGTGAATGTATTGCTTGAAGAAGTTCATGTATTGATCTCATCTGATAAATCATCAATGACTGATTGATTTGCATAAATTATATGAGGTCAAATTAGTATGAATTGTTGATCCATCCAAATTTAGAATTGATTTTCGCTTTTTGGATATGGAGCAACCTGATGCAAATATAAAATTAATATTAGTTACAAATTTAAAGTACATCAAATTTATTTTGATAAAAACAATGCACATAATGTAAATTGATTGTAACAAATATATGTAATATTCTAACTCCAATATAGCTACAAATATGCAATTAGTATGTATGCAGTTTAAAATATAATATCATGCTACAAAATGATAAATATATATATATATTATTTTATCAATCAGTTAAGATTTTATAGCATCAATTTTAACCAAACAAAATATTAAAATAACTTTAAGCAAAAAATTACGTAATTACTATTAAGTAATTTAGTAAACATAATGGAATATATTGATACACCAATTTAGTAATCAATTGACTAATTAGTAATCAATTAACCGTATAGCATGTGTAAGTCAATCAATAACTATATTTAATTAATTAATTGCATATGAGTTATCTAATCTAATGGAATCATTTAATTTTTTTCTAAATGATATGTATAATTACCATATATTTCAATTTTCATATTTAGAATTATCTAATTGTATATAGAGAATGTACAATAGAAATCAATAAAAATATAAATGAAAAGATTTATATTGATATCTTTTTTCATAAATAATATCTAATGATAATTGTATCACATTAAAATGTATCACATAGAATTGTTGACCTTATCTATATATTGTAATTATCTCCATAAAATTATTGTTTTATTTAAGCATACAATATATAATTACGTAATTACCATATATGATATGTATAATTACCATATATTTTAATATTCATATTTAGAAATATCTAATTGTATGTAGAGAATGTATAATAGAAATCAATAAAAATATAAATGAAAAGATTTATATTGATTATTATTATTTTCATAAATAATATCTAATGATAATTGTATCATATAGAAATGTATCACATAGAATTGTAGACCTTATCTATATATGGTAATTATCTCATAGAATTAGTGTCTTATTTAAGCATACAATATATAATTACATAATTACTATTAAGTAATTTAGTAAGCATAATGGAATATATTGATACACCAATTTATTAATCAATTTGCTAATAGTAATCAATTAACCGTATATCATGTGTAAACCAATCAATTAACCGTAATTAATTAATTAATTAATTGCATATGAGTTATCTAATCTAATGAAATCATTTAATTTTTTCTATATGATATGTATAATTACCATATATTTCACCTTATGTATATAATATTTTAGCAAACTTTAAATGCACAAATATAAATTTATCACATAGAATTTATATAACATAATTATAATTATAATTAATAATTATTGAGATCTTGACATGGAAATATTAAACAAACTTAAAGGTAATTAGATCATGTAATTATAATTAACTACTACATATAATTTCCTTATATATAAATATATTAAATATGACTTATATATATTAAATAAAATAAAAAAACATTTCCTGATTTGACAATGTTGTTTTGGCGGGAAAATCTTGCTATTACTTTTTTAAGAAACCATTGTTTTTTTATATATCTAAAGATAAAGATTAGGAAAAAAAAGGGCTAGCGGCGCACTCAACCGTTTTTTACGGGCTTCTAAATATTCATTCCAATTCACCTATATTATGTATGGGCTGACCCAATTGACCTAACTTATTTTGGAAATTTATATATATATATATATCATATTTTATGAAAATATTATGATTTTTAATATACATAGTAATTTGATCACAATTTGATTTTTTGAAGATCGAAATACATATGTTTGTAAAAATTGTCATGCCGTATCTCATCAGATTCCACGTAATTACAAAAATATAAAATTTTTGAAGGTTAATTTGCGAAAAAGGACAAATGAAAAAACCCGCATTTAAAAAATAATATAATATCTTTTTAAACTAGTAAAAAAATTCACTACTAAATAGTGACGCCAAACCTCAAATACTTCACATTATAATCTATTTATAGACAGTCTTATCATTTTTTAAATTCTTTTTTCATCAAGGGAGAGTTGAAAGTTTGTAATGAAATGAGTTAGAAAACTATATGGGTGTTATATATAAATAGAATAAAGATAGTGTCCTTAATTAAAATTATGAAGTAAATATCGGACCCTTGACCTAATTGGATCAATGAAATAAAAAACCGGACTTGAAACACTCCCAATTCTGCTCATTGAAACTCAGAGACTCAATATCTCCCCACCTTAAACCTCCACCGCCGCCGCCGCCGCCTCCGCCTCCTCCGCCGCCGTCAACAGTCCTAATGGCAGTCTTAGAAGAAGAGCCGCACCGTGGAGAAAAAGGAGCCATGGATTCAACGAAGAAGAAGCGCAAGAGGAACAGAGATAAGAAGCTCGCCAAAACAACCCCGCCGCCGCCGGAAGTCGAGGAAGAAGAAGTGGAAGGCGAGGAGTTGAAGCAAGAGGAAGAGATGGAGGAAGAACAGGTTGCAGAGGTGAAGAAAAAAGAGAAGAAAAGGAAGAAGGAAAAGAAGACAGCTGAGGAAAAGGAGGGGAAAGAGGAAGAAGCGGAAGAAGAGGAGAAGATTAGTTTGAAGAGAGAGGCGAAGGTTAATGCTTCGGGGATTATGAGCAATGATGCCTTTGCTTCGCTGCCAATATCGGAACCCACTATGAATGCTATCAAAGATATGGGATTTCAGTACATGACTCAGGTATATGAACTTCCTTCTTTTTGTGTTTTATGTTTTATAAAATGAGATTTGAGGCTAATTTGAAGTAGTTTATAGATAAGTATTTACAATGTGATATTAGTTGTTGCTGGATTGTGTTATTGATTAATTGCTTGTTAAATTGATTAGTCAGCTTGGGACATGAGATGAACATCGAGTGCATAATGTGGAGGTTTTTCTGATTCAGTTGAATTGCAACACTAGGTTTTTCACATACTTATGATTGATTTTGGTGCATTTAACTGCTTGGATGTGTTTCCTTTTCTTCATGGTAGCATATAATCAATGTTGTATGCAGCTGCAAATTTGTAATTATGTTATTGCCTTTTCATTTCTTTGGGGTGAAAGGGCTGTCCTTTCTTTGTGTTTCCTCCTAGTTCTATCCTGTTGTTTTGGTATGTTGTTGAGGTGATATGTGGAAGGAAATCAAGTTGATTAATAATTTGCATCTTCACCATCTTCTTCTTTGTGAAGTTTAGACTATAGGGGTAGCAGGCTCTGCTGCGAAGGATTTTCTTTTGTTGCTTGGATGCTTGAATTTTTATTCTTTAGAATGTCTTGTTTTTCAAAAGAATTTTCCAAATTATACAGAATTATTTTATCTGCGTCCTGAGTTTTACCTTATAGATACTAAAGGTTACCTTAGACCACCCAAAATTATGGTTGAAACTTTGATGCTAATTATTTATCTATTAATTTGTTGGGTGATGAAGATCCAAGCTAGATCAGTTCCACCACTTTTGGAAGGCAAAGATGTTCTTGGAGCTGCAAGGACAGGTTCTGGAAAAACCCTTGCATTTTTAATCCCAGCTGTGGAGTTGCTGTATCACATACGTTTCACGCCTCGAAATGGGACTGGTGTTATCATCATTTGTCCAACAAGGGAGTTGGCCATACAGGTACTCAATTTTTCCTTTCATAATCTTGACTTGATTTTGACATAACTCAGTCCCAAACTTTAAAGATATGTTCATATGAACTGATGCTACTACCTCTCTTTTCTGTCATATATTTGCAATTGCTTCTAATTTGGATTAATTTTTTTAAAACAATGCACTATCTGTTGTGCCACTGGTATATTTGGATGTATGGTTTGGATATTTTCCTAGTTATGCTTCTTCAGTCTGTTTTCATTACTCATTTTAGTAGCTCAGGCATGAGATTCTGTGAATCATCTGTGGCATAATAAATCACATCTATTGGTATTTGGTACATTGAATGTTTTCACTTTGTTCATTTTAGTTCGTTTTGACTACCAATTCTGGCAGCTTCCTGTGCCCTCTTATATATGTATCATGATGGAATCATCCTGCCATCCTGGT
The DNA here is from genome assembly GCA_005771605.1 of Scutellaria baicalensis. Taxonomy (NCBI): domain Eukaryota; kingdom Viridiplantae; phylum Streptophyta; class Magnoliopsida; order Lamiales; family Lamiaceae; genus Scutellaria; species Scutellaria baicalensis. The sequence goes on along the minus strand of CM016726.1, from coordinate 11,584,839 downwards.
GCATAGTGCTTGTGGCAGGCTATGTCTAAGAAGATTCAACACTGACGTCATTCATCTGCAGATGAATCCTCTAGTTCATTTTCTGCATTTAAGGACTAATTGTTAATAAATGATGCAGACACATGCTGTAGCAAAGGACCTTCTAAAGTATCATTCACAGACTCTTGGATTGGTAATTGGTGGTTCGGCACGAAGAGGAGAAGCAGAGCGTATCGTCAAAGGAGTAAATCTTTTAGTAGCTACCCCTGGTCGACTTCTTGACCACCTTCAAAATACAAAAGGCTTTATATATAAAAACCTCAAGGTTTGAATTTTTGTCCCTACAGTTCAATATGATCCTTATTTACCCTCTTGGCAATGTGTAATTTCTATGTTTCCCCATCCACATTCTCCATCTAAGTAGTTTTATTTTGCATTTTTAAAGAAGGATCTTTATCAAACTGAACCATTTTTAATTTCGTGCTCCTGTTTATACAAACGAGAAACTTATATGCATCACTCTTTTCCCACTTTTACGTAGCTGATTAATTTTTTTTATTCCAAGTTATCTATGTAGTCGAAGTTTTTCTTTGGAGCTTCTCTGGACATCCTGAGCATTCTTGCTGAAACTAGCTGACAAAGAGTTTTCTTAACTTCTGTGTTTGATTTTCGGATATGCAGTGTCTCATAATTGATGAAGCTGATAGGATTTTGGAAGCTAATTTTGAAGAAGAGATGAAGCAAATCATCAAAATTTTGCCAAAGGTATATTGCTAGAGCTAAGGTTGATGATTCAACATGTTACTGAAATTGCCTTTTTGTGCCAGTAGTTGTTCCAAACATTGTGAGTTTGGAATCCCCTGCTTCGTCTTTCCATGTAGTTATTTTAGAGAGCCTGAGCATTTCATATACTCTTGGTGTTCCTTTCTGGCAATGAATTTACTTCTCTTAACAGACTGTATAGGATCATATTCTATTTTGATGCAATCCGAATAACAAAGAAATGGTGTTTATGTAGTTACCTCGTGAAAGGTGCATCAACTCATTTAGAAACAATATATATTTACTCTTTTGTGAAAATGCTGCCATGCAGGTGAGGCAAACAGCTCTTTTCTCTGCTACACAAACAAAGAAGGTACGGATACATTATTTATTTATTTATCGTTGCAAATTATTTTTAGCTTGAGAAATACATTCTATCTGTTGTTTTGGGAATGAGAATAAGTAATGATTGAATGAATAAAAAAGATATATTAAATTGTCATGACTGCTTTGCTATCACTTCAATACCCAAAATTACTTCCCAACTTGGGAGATATTTCTCCTTTATGTTGAAACATCATATTAAGTTTAAAGGTAATCTTTAGCTTGAGAAGTACTAGGTTTCATTTGCTTCTTGACAAACTGAAATATAAGTCTATTTATTCATTTCAGGTTGAGGATCTTGCACGCTTATCATTTCAGTCAAGCCCGGTCTATATTGATGTCGATGATGGAAGGAAGAGGGTAAGCAAACTAGATGTGTTATCTTCTAGTTGATGATAATGCTGATGGCTCGATTCTTCACTAACTTACTATTTTTGTGTAGGTTACCAATGAAGGCCTTCAGCAAGGCTACTGTGTTGTCCCTAGTGCCAAGAGATTTACTCTTCTCTATTCCTTCTTGAAAAGAAATCTATCGAAGAAAGTGATGGTCTTTTTCTCATCCTGCAATTCTGTCAAATTCCATTCAGAACTTCTAAGATACATTCAGATTGATTGTCTTGATATCCATGGGAAGCAAAAGCAGCAGAAACGAACATCTACATTTTTTGAATTTTGCAAAGCAGAGAAGGGTATCTTATTATGTACAGATGTAGCTGCACGTGGTCTTGATATTCCTTCAGTGGTATGCTATCTCTTCTTACAAATCTTATCCAAATTCTCGAACCCCCACCCTAATGGAAAACATAAAACAAATGTGAGAATTTAATGAAGGATATACAAGCCAACAAATTAAACAGAATAAAGAAGAAACAAAACTAGCATGTAAAAGTACTAGAAGAATAGGATGATTTAAATATTAGGTTGGAATGATGTTAGGGTGGTCCACATTAATGGCCCCTTCTTTTTTCTGTCTCTTACTGGCTGGTACTTTATATTCTTGTGAATGATTCTTTTCAAGCAAAATAAGTGTTTTGAGACTTGTTGAGCTCTACAGAGATTACGTTCAATGTGTGAAGTGATGGATTATAATTTGTCTTTATTTGCATCTCATATGATGCTTGTGCTAATCTTTCCTATTTCTCTCCTGTTCTAGGATTGGATTGTGCAGTATGACCCCCCAGATGAGCCTAAGGTGATTAACTTCTCGGATGAAGTTGTTTGCGCTATATCTATAATGTTCCTAGTCCCTCTCCCTCACCTGTGGTTTTCTGTCCATACATTTAGGAATATATTCATAGAGTTGGTCGAACAGCCCGTGGGGAAGGTGCGAAAGGGAGTGCTCTGCTTTTCTTGATTCCAGAAGAGTTACAATTTCTTCGATACCTTAAGGTATGGAGATTTTTGGTTAAGGGAGATATCATATTTTGGTTAAGTTAGCCATAATGGAAGTAACATGGTAGTCAGTTTTGTTAGTCAGATTATGATTTGTGTTAGTATTTGAAGCCAACCTGTTAAGGTTATTTTCTCATAACAATCTCTGATAGCATGATTTTTGGTTAAGGGAAATATCATATTTTGGTCAAGTTAGCCATAATGGAAGTAACATGGTAGTCAGTTTTGTTAGTCAGATTATGATTTGTGTTAGTATTTGAAGCCAACCTGTTAAGGTTATTTTCTCATTACAATCACTGATAGCATGATCAATGGATATTCAGGCTGCCAAAGTTCCAGTCAAAGAGTATGAATTTGATCAGAAGAAGCTTGCAAATGTTCAGTCTCACTTGGTATTTTCTTGTTTACAAGCCTCTCATTTCTCGAAAATGCAGCTTCATTGTCTGTATTTCCCATGAATGCAAGGGAAAATAGTAATTGTCAATATGCTTTTGATACAGGAAAAGTTGGTCTCCAACAATTATTATTTGAACAAGTCGGCTAAAGATGCGTACAGATCTTACATCCTGGCATACAATTCTCACTCTATGAAGGACATCTTTAATGTTCATCGCCTTGACTTACAGGTACTTGATATTATTTTTCACTGAAACATCTCATCACACATTATCTCTTCTTTCCAGAGAAGTTTATTTTGTAAGAATTGGGGTGACAACGCATTGTTGTCAAAATTGTTTGTTAGTCAAACAATTCTTTAGTGAAATCTCACATTACTCATCAGCTCTGGTAGAGAAGTTGATCAATTTCTGAATTGAGTGCACTATGAATATCTATTTTAACAAATCAAGGATGATTTCTATATGCTATTGCTGCTCATTACGCCACGATCTCTCACATGCAATCATGGAACTTTTCGTCTTGAATTTATTTCACCGTGTGCCTATTCACTTTATCCTTGCTGAACCTTTAAAACAAGGAAAGATAAAACATTAATCTGTAGAACCTTTCTGCTCTTATGTCATAAGAAATGCATCCATTCTACTCTTTAAGTTTTATCATTTTCTTCATCTTATTGAATCCGTGGTTTCTTTGCAGGCTGTGGCAGCTTCATTCTGTTTTACTTCTCCTCCCAAAGTGAACCTAAACATAGATAGCAATGCATCCAAGTTTAGGAAGAAATCACGCAAAATTGAAGGAGGTCGTCATGGATTTAGTGACAACAATCCTTATGGGAAGAAAGGCGAAAACACCGGCACACAGATTGTTAGATATTAGCAAACAGGGAACCCAGATTGAGCCGTGTCTCTTCAGTTTTGCAATGAGTAACTACTGAAAGCTCTTGTGAGTTAATTAACTAATCTGTCATGTCACAAAAAACTAAAGTAAATTCATCTGTGTGTAACAGTTTTGAAGCTCCAAATAATTCTACACTTTTTTTCTTTTTGGCTGTGACAGATTGGGAGGACACAGGATAATGTCGTGATTTTGATTATGATAAAATTATTAGAGTGAATGAGAATTACATATTGATTATTTTGTCCTGATCGATTTATTCTTGAAAAATAGTTATTTTGCATTTTCGCAAAGTTAAATTTGAACTCATTTAATTTATAATTTACTGTGAGAAGTGAAAAATGATTTATAATTTATCATACTTTTGCTATTCATTGGTAGACCCAACCTCCTATGCATTAGGTGCACAAGTGCGATGGGATCTTCTCGAGTTGATTCCAGTCTGTGTATTTTTTGTTTTTTACCCATCCTTTTTTTTTTAACGAATTTAAAATATAAATATGCGGAACTTTATGTGATATTTAAAAAAGAAAAATTTCAGTTAAATTTGTGCATATATATTTATATGATATACTTATTTTATATGAACATAGTAATGTCCTTATGTACTATATAAATGTATGAATGTTATAATATAAAGTTATGAAAGTTGTAAATAAAGAGTAGATCTTATGTGAGGTTGTCTCACAGAATCCGTGAGACGGATCGAGTCGAGTCGTACATTATAAATTATGAAGTCCTTTTTGTGGGTAAGATAATATTTTTCTATATATTATGTGATATTTTTATATTATGTATATATAAATAATACAAAAATATTACATGATATATAGAAAAATATTACTAATATACTCAAAAGTATCACATGTTGCATGAGAGATAAAAAAAGGCCTTGGCATCCTAGGATTTGCGAGTTTTTTAAGTGACCCTGATTCGATTCGGGTCATACAAAAGTATTACCTGATATATAGAAAAATATTACTTGGTACACATAAAAGTATTACATATTTTCTTATAGTATAACTCAACTCAAAATGCATCCTATAATACAAAGTATATCCTAATATACAAAAAAATATAACGTAAAACACACCAAAGTATCACATATTTTAAATGTTCAACCCGACCCATCTCACGGAATGAGATCCATGAGATGGCTACACCCAAAACTTTACCATAATATATATATATATATATATATATATATATATCTATTACCTATATAAAAGTATGAATGTTTCTTACAAAATATGTATTACCTAATATACCCTTATTAAAGATTATGTTCTAAAGGTATAATAGTAATTTAGGATTTTCATGGATGCATGACATAAAAGTATGAAAGTTATAAGCCATAACAAAAATGTACACATATTCTTCCAGAAAATGCAGAAAATAAATTAAATGTAAGGGGCCCTCCCTAAGGCACGTGGCTGGATTGAGTGGATCAGATTATGCACCAGTTTCACATAAGTTCTTACTTGACAATATGATAAAATCTATTGATAATATATTATGCTCTGATAGGAGAGGCTTAACTATGATTTGAATCAAGAGGCTTGCAAGAACACTCAATATCCACTTAAATCTAATTATTTAGCTTTAGGTGCAATCGAGATTGATCTGAAAAATAAATGATAATCACGTTTGGCCAAAAATAGTGATAAAAATTGAAACGAGATTACGAACAGAAAAGTGGGGGAAAAAAGAAAAAGAAAGAAACACAAATAAAATTTTGTTATAAAAAGGACTGTATATGTTGCTTAATTAGAAAATAAAAATATTAAGAGATTGTCTTGTATAAGATTATTTCAATGTTATGTGAAATATGCTAATCAACACTTTATAAATCATACATAAATAAGTGGAACTAGTTGGATTTATAAGTTAAACAAATTTGTCCCACGTAAATTTTTGTCCACAAATGGCCACAAATATTTTCGTTATCTGCGATACACCTCATGATTAGACTTAAAGATTGGACAAATTTGACTGAGGAATTATGAAATCACATGAAACAAGGTGTTGTTGTATAGGTTTCAACTTTTGAATTTGTTGATACATGGAACCAAAAATCAATCATAAATCAACCCATCTTTATGTCCTTAATTTTAATTCTAATTCTGTTGAATTTTTTTGTATGGTTATACGTAATCACTCTTGTCAAGAAATAATTGAATAGAGTATGAAATAATATGACTATATACTTTTCTAGACCCTCCTAGGAAAAGGAAAAATAAAATAATTTAATAATATACTCCGACGTTCCTATTCAAAATAAAATTTGTTTTCAATTTATGTGTATTACATTTCGATTACCAAAAAAAAGAACTAATGACTTTTCTAGATTTTATTTAGTATTATATACTAATCATTGAGAAATAAAGTATTATAACACAATAATATATTGCATATTGATTTTTTATTTTTGCAAAGTAAATTTAACAATAGTTATCAAAAACCAATTTGAACTAATTTTTTTTTTTTTTTCAATTTGCAATCTAAATTTATTTCATTTTCAACAATTGATAAAAGTCCATGTTTTTTGCAAATTGCAGTTTATGATCATTCTTTCAGGTAAAAATCAAAATAATTGTTTCTCAGACTAAAGTTGAATTGTTGTACGGAAAAATTTGATTTAGAATTTCCACATTACAAGAAAAAAGCACATACACAACGGTTTTTAACAGTAAAAACCGTTGTCGTAGCCCAAAAACAGGTGTTATCGTATCTGACATTGTTGTAGGGTTTAGGATTTTTTCGCACAATAATCATTTGGTTTTTTATTAAATGTTTTGCCATTTATTTCATGTATTCTGGTATAAAAAAGGTTAGGGGCATCAAATTTGTTTGGAAAAAATAACAAAAAAATAATAATGTCAAGAAATCACCTCCATGCTTCCCTTTGCAACACTCCTAAACTCCAAGAAATACAACACATTGACAATGATTCAAGAAAACTAACCAAAGTATGTAAGAAAACACTCAAGGATTTACGTGGTTTGCCTTCAACATGCCTACGTCCACGGGAAACAAGGGAGGGGATGAATCTTATTAGGAAGCGAACAAGAAACTGATTACAATACACACTTGAAACTGCAGAAAACTATGATTGAGTCGCTAACTTTAAGACTCTCAAACTTTTTCTGTGTAACCCTAATCAAAGCAAGATGAACTGCTATTTATAAACCTACATGAGAGCTATCTGCAGGATCAAGAATCACTCAAAATGACCCACCAACAAGTAAGATATTAGAACTGAAAGATACCAACTAGAAACAGACTCAAAACACATGGAATATACTCCCTCCGCCCCCCTTATCTTTGCCACGGTTTGACTGCACGGAGTTTAAGAAAAAACTGTTGACTTTGATGTGATGTGTTATTTTAATGTTTTTGAGTGACAATTTTGTAATTAATATGTGCTTTTTGAGTGCAAAAGTTGTAAAATGAAAGAAATGAAAGGGTAAGAGAGTAAATTTTTCTTTGCCATTTTTGGGCTGACAAAGTTAGCTGGGACAAACAAAAAAGGAAAGTAGGCAAAGTTAGCAGGGACGGAGGAAGTATTTTATATCTGTTGATCTAATTAACGGATCAGATTAAACACGACCTAACTAACCTAACGACTACAAATGGAACGCGCTTTTATTAGTATAGCCACGCTTCTTCTTATACTTTGAGGGAAAAAATTGAGTTTGGCTAATTTTACTTACAAATAATCATGTGATTTAATTTTAAAAAAATCGTGAACTTTGAAGCGTGAAAGGTAAATAAAATTTAAGCTGTGAACAGAAGAAATGGTTAATTATATTAAAAACCAAGAACTTAAGGTCTAGATTTAATTGCAATATGAGTTACTTTTGATTGTAAAATAAAAAACAATTAATTGAACCGTTGTTTCAATTCAGCACATGTTTTGAATTTTTCGAGCCTCAATTTTTGACGTGAAATCCAAATTGTATAATTTAATTATTCACGTATAAATTTAAATTTAAATGTTAATAGTGATTGTATTTAATATTACATGTTGAAACTTGAAAATTAACTTATACAATATGAGCTCCAATCGGAGCTCAAAAAATCCATACATATCTTGAATCGAAACAAGTATTAAATTAACACATCTTCTGTTACAATCAAAATTTTATATTACAGTTGAAACTTGAACCTAAATTTATACTTTTTAATGCAATTAACCTTGAAAGAAATGTGTTGAGCTGGTTTTGGATATTAGTTTATATTTGAAAGGAAAAGAAAAATAGTAAATTGAGTAGGGAAAATGGTACGCGGAATCTCCGCCGGTCAGCCACGAGGTGGTGGCGACAGTGAGGCATGTGCCGCCACCATAACCTTCCTATATTTAATACTACTTCCAAATTTCTATTTTTACAGAAAATAACTATATTTATTTATTTATTTCACATTTAATAATATCACATTAAATAATCCTAAAAATAAAATGAAAAAAAGTAGGAAAGTCAAAAGGCTCCTCATTATGGCTCCAACACCGACGTGCATCCTGGTCTTCCCATACATTCTGTCACATGCATTAATTCTGCACACTTTTTTATTCCACAAGTCTTTTTTTCGACCCTTCATTTGTTTGGAGAAAGTCCACTCTCTCTCTCTCTCTCTCTCATTTGAATTTCCATGTATTGACTTTTTTTTTTTTAAATGCTTCAAATATTGCATATAAAGCCTGTTTCTTCACAACTCTCATCAAACCAACCATTTTTCCGATCACCCACTTTCTCCTTTTCATAAATTTATCGATCATAATTCAATATAGATCTAAAGAATCCGATGGAAGATGAAGAACACAGAGTGGAGATCCCATGTTATTTTCAGTGTCCAATTTCGATGCAGCTAATGAAAGATCCAGTCACGATCTCAACTGGGATCACATACGATCGAGCCAACATCGAGAAATGGCTATACTCGTGCAAGAACACGACATGCCCCGTTACCAAACAGCCCCTAATCTCAACCACCGATCTCACACCCAACCACACTCTCCGCCGCCTCATCCAAGCATGGTGCACCCTCAACGCACTCGATAGAATCCCCACCCCCAAACCCTCCTTCGACAGGTCCCAGATCCTGAGTCTACTCACCGAGTCAGAGAGTTCACCCGCCACCTGCCTCCACCGACTCAGATCGATTCTGCAAGCAGATGAGAGCTGCAGAGTCCATTTCCACGGCTCCGGCGCCGTCCATTTCCTTCTCTCCATCGTCACCAAGCCCGACCTAGATTCTGCTTCCATGGCCGAAGCTTTGGCCATTCTGCAACAGCTCGAGCTCTCAGATTCCGACTTGAAGCCATTCATCAATGGCGGAATCCTGGATTCTCTTATACAAGTATTGGAAAATGGGAGCGATCAGAGCCGGGCTCAGGCGATAACCCTAATAAGATCCTTACTCGCAGTATCCGACCCGGCCCACATAATCGGGGCCCGGCCCGAGCTTTTCACCCAGACTGTCCGCGTTTTGATCGACAGAATCTCGCAGCAAGCCACGAAAACCGCGCTGAAGCTGCTAGCCGAGCTGAGCCCGTGGGGGAGGAACCGGATAAAGGCGGCTGAAGCCGGAGCCGTTCACGCCTTGGTGGAGCTGCTACTGGAGCCCGCAGACAGGAGAGCGGCTGAGCTGGTGCTGATAGTGCTGGAGCAGCTGTGCGGCTGCGCCGAGGGCCGAGCCGAGCTGCTGAGACACGGAGCCGGAATAGCCGTGGTGTCGAAGAGGATTCTTAGGGTTTCTCGAGTAGGGAGTGAGAAAGCAGTGAGAATTCTGGGATGGATATCGAAGCATTGTGGGAATGCTAGGGTTGTGCAAGAGATGGTACAAGTTGGAGTGGTTTCGAAGCTGTGTTTGGTGTTGCAGATCGAAGAGTGTAAGAAAACTAAGGAGAAGGCTAAGGATATTCTGAGATTGCATTCTAGGGTTTGGAAGGATTCTTCATGTATTCCACCTCATTTGCTTTCTTCTTATCCATCATCAATCTTCAAACCCTAGCTAGCCACATCCATCTCTTCTATACATTCATTCTTGCCAATTTTTGATTTCATTTAGGTATAAATATATATGATGAGGAAGAAGAAGATGTGGGAGTTTTTTGTTCACCCTTCAACAAAATATATATAATCCTCCATATATATATATATATATACATACAACCATATAATAATAAATTAATTAGTTTGTCAAATCATAGCAATTTGCCCCTAACCATTAGTAGATCCGATTCTGAAACATCTTGTATTCTCTGTTGTCATTGCAATTGATATATACACAACATAACATTTATAATTAATGGTTTGGAAAAGTTATAAATTAGTACCCAATGTTTGATATGGTGTTTTTCGTTTGATTACGAAGTGCAGTTAGAGTATTAATTTTCTTAAATCCAATTTGGAGTAATGAGAAATAAATGCTTGCATTTGGTAATTTAAACATATAACTAAAACAATTGAAGAAAGCGTGAATGTTTGGGAATGTGTGAGTTCGAATTGAACTAATACAACACATAAAATTAAAAGGATGCAACCAATGCAAACCATATGTTATGAGCCATGAATATTATAACTCACATTCTTGCAATTGTAATTATATCTACTTGTATTAGAAAGTTTAAAGTACTACCTCCGTCCCAAAATAAATGACGTTTTAGCCTTTTGCACATATATTAAGAAATGTGATAAAAAGTCCAATCTACCCCTATTTAAGTTTAATTAATGAGGTACTTTTATCTCTTTAACACATTTAATTTGAGGTGAGTAAATAGGGGTATATTTGGTATATTGCATGTAAATATACTTTGGAATACGAAAACGACAATTATTTTGGGACAAATTTTAGTTGCTAAAACGTCATTTATTTTGGGACGGAGGTAGTATCAATTTCTTTTTATTTGTCAGAAAACTTTTGGATTCGTTGTGTTACTATCCTTAAGTTAGTAAGTAAACCGTTTTATCTCGAGGATGTTTGCCATAAATCACTTTAAATCATTTTCAAATATACTACACATTTTCCAACATTATACACACAAATTATTAACAATTATTTTAAAATAAAGGATTTGGTCTCAATTTTATTTTTAATCCGGGTCAAATATAGTCCGGCCAATGTTTTATTTTAGGCCAATTTGGCCCATCGAGCTAGTGACATATTCTTTAATCTGTACTTAAAATAGTACTTAGTAGGTAATCTGCACGTAGGATGATATATATGATCAATAGAACCACGTAAGTTATCTTTATTTTAAGATATTAATTTATTAACTTAGCTTTTTTAAATAATGATGCACCATGCCACATATGAGATTACATACATTACATAGTGAGAGTCGTATATTGAGAAGATCAAAAAGCAAACTCAATGTTGGAGGTTTTATTTTTCATGTCTTTTTGGCAAGCAGGGAAAATTCTTGTCTATTACACTATGTATTTCAATATTAATATTAAAGGTGTCAAAATTCTCTCTTTTTTGTGTGAGAATTGAGATAATGGGTTTTATAGGAGTGAGATTTAATGGTATTACATCTATTTAATCAAACTTATTCATCACATGCCACGAGCCTTGTAGCTCAAGTGGTATCACACTTTTAAAAAGTGTAAGTTTTTTCAGTATTTTTTTTATCCCAATCCCTTTCAAATATTTTAGTAATTTCTTATCCCGTCCCTAGCTACCGCTCATGCATCAAATGATATCATTGATTAACGTGACGATCATACAACAAAAGATATAATATCAAATGTAGTAGAAGACTCAAACTGGTCACTTTAGTACGTTTCTATATATTTGATATGCTATTAAATATACACATGTTATACTAATGATATCATCTTATAAGTTAGATATATATAATGATTTAAAAAAAATAATAGGTGATTATGGACCATATAAATACTTATGGGTTCACTCTTATAGTACTCTTACAAATATTATATATATATTAATTAAAGGCCCAAAAAATTGGTTAGGATAACATGTTTTATAGGGTAAACATGAAATTAAGGTATATTGTAAGGTAGATAGCCAAAAAAATTAAAAATATTTCTAATTTAAATTGTTTATTGGCTACCATGGGCAAAAATATTATTTAAAATATATTATACACTGTTTTGTACAATTTATTCAAATATTCATGAGAAATCAAGTCAAAAGGATATACTATATATATATATATATGGAAAAGTACATGACTGATAATATAGCCAAGTGAAAAGTAGTACTAATAATGAACAGGTTATTGAAAAAGGAACTTTTAAATTCTCAAATCAGTAACAGTAGATGCTCCTATATATCCACATCATTTCCTGTTAAGTTTTTCCTATATGCATGTTCTACATCTTAGATCACTTAGAAATATCACAGATTTAAAATTATTGTAAATCTTGTGCACCTTTTGTTTTTCACCAATCAAACTAGGATATATGGACTAGGGTTGTAAAAGAAGCGGGGAAAATTCAATTTTAGTCCATTTAAAAAACAACTGTCCAATTTTCGTCCACCATGAAAGTGATTTTCAATTTTAGTCCAATTAAACCAAAAATCGTCACAATTTGGTCCATTTTTGGCTTAATTGGACTAAAATTGAAAATTGACCGCTTACCTGGTGGACGAAATAGTGACAAGAATGGACCAAATAGTGACGATTTTTGGCATAATTTGACTAAAATTGAAAACCGCTTCCATGGTGGACGAAAATTGGACAGTGACTTTTTAAATGGACTAAAATTGAATTTAACCCTAAAAGAAGCGAATCTTTTTGATTCGATTCGATATTCGAATTCGAATATAGTGATTCGAATTCGAAAAATACGAATAAGAATCCAAATAAGAATATTTTTTTATATTCGTATATTATCCGAATACGAATAAGAATATGATGGTATTCGATTCGAGTATTCGCGAATATATTCGAATAATTATATATATCAATAATTAGACATTTTACTTTTTTATATTAGTATTTAGTAATGCCCAAATACATATTAGTATTACATAATTATACATATTTAGTAATGCCTAAATACATATTAGTAATGCCTATTATGACTCATGTGAGCTCTCATTTTTTATTATAATGATATACTTTTATTGAGCTCTCATTTTTTATTATAATGATATACTTTTATTTTTGGATTACGATGACAAATGTGATTTCATTTTTTTTGTAGGAGGATGAAGAGCCGGTTCATGTCGTATTGCAAGAATGATGGTTGGATCATGGATGCTAGAAAAACATTTTTGTTGTGATACTTGTTTGATGGATTTGACTATGAATTTTAATTATGTTTATGTATTAGAACCTTGGATGTTAATTTGCACGTTGATTTTTTGTTACGGCACTTGTTCGATGATTTGACAATGAATTTATATTTATGTATTTTGAATCTTGAATGTTAATTTGGTTAATGAATTATTGAACTTGAGTTGATGAATTTTATTGTTTATTTAAGTACTATGTAAGCATATTAATCTGGGAAAAAATATATATTTGATTTTTTTTTGAAATTTTAAGTTTAAAATTTTCGAATCCGAATATTAGAATATTCTCGAATATATTCGAATATGTTAAACGAATCGAATAAGAATTTCATTTGTTATTCGAATAATAAACGAATACGAATACGAATATTCGAATAGTTAAACGAATACGAATCGAATATCATGATATTCGATTCGATTCGATTCGTTTACAACCCTAATATGGACACTCTCGTGATCGCCGTTTTCCACTTTTGAAAATGTTATTTTTCAATGCATTGTAATTTTTATATTGGACCAGGTCCAAAATAACACATTTGTTTAAATTTGGACCCAAAATACCACACTATTTTAGGCTTTGACCAAAATAACACATTTGTTATAATTTGTGCCCAAAATACCACATTTGACTATTCAAAAAGGTGGGGTCCCTGTCAAAGTCAGTCAAAAAGTGAAAAAGTTAGTTGGTGACTGTCATTATTGGGCATCCACGAAAATGCATTCGCCGATACTCCACTTAATTAATTGCATGTCATGAAAATGCATGTCAAGCATACCACGAAAATTTGTTCCACGAAAATGTCACGAAAATGCCACATCCTTGCCACGAAAATGCCACGAAAATGTCACGAAAATGCCACGAAAATGCATGTCACGAAAATTGAAACTGTGTATGTCACAAAAATGCATGTCACTCACGAAAAATTTGGACAAAAAATAAAAGGTAAATAGTAACTCACAAGAGAGTTATTACACACGACAAATAAAATTTATTTCCACTTTAGGGTACAAACAGTACTTTGAAAGTACAGTCTTCAGTCACTATCATGTCATTGTTGTCTTGAGACTAAAAGTCAATTTGTGGTATTTTGGTTACAAAATATAAGGAATGTGGTAGATTGGTCAACTCTTATAATTTTGTGCTATTTTGGACAAATATTTAACAAAACATGTTAAAGTGAGACATTTTCACTTTTTATATTTGTCATTTATGTTATTTAGAGTAGGTTTTGTGTAACATCCACATGCAACAACACAATGTAAGGTTGTAATTCAAAATAGGATAGAGCGTGTACCACAACAACAAATATAGATATTTATAGTTGTAAAACGCATACTCATGCATTGTTGTTCCTTACCGTCGGACTGTGTCCACAAACCCAACTATGCGCCACACACACCAAACTCGTCCAAGCTCGCTCATATGTATGTGCCTTTATTTTATATTAAACATACCTTTTAAGATAAATATTAAACGGTTCTTATCTTTTAGTTATGTTAGTCATACATTTTAGTTATTTTATAGATAATAATATATATATATATATATATATGTGACAAAGTATAATTTTATTAAAAGTTTAAGTAAAGTAGACTAGAAAATTTATTAGAAAGAGATAAGATAAGAACCCATCTCGAGATTTACTATAAAGGTTGGATGCATATAGACTTATATAAATTAATAAAAACAATTAATGGACGGTGGCTCACTTCTCAAGACTTGCTATCCTCACGCAATTTTCAATACAAAAATTTAAACTATCTTATTCCATATTGTCAAAATTTTCATTACAAAGTGAATCTTTGCTTAAAAATCTAAGCATATGTAAAACCTAAAATAAAAGGCTATTATCTTCTAAACTCCGTTAGTATAAATGAATGCTTACATGAAACATGTAAATATTTAAAGGAGATAATTGCAAGATTATTTAGGGTATATATATATGGCCCAAATGAACTCTATACATTAATTGAAACATGAAAAGGAGATAAAGTATTTAATTTAGAAAATATAAGTAATTAACAATGATAGAATAAAATTAATTTAAAAAAGAAAAGTGCACCTGACAATTTCCTTTTTAAAAAAAGTTGTTAACTTTACAAAATTAAGTCAAATATATGGGAGAATGAAAATGTTTTAGCTCAATGTTTTTTCTTTTTTCAAAATGAAAGGAGCCAGTACACATGACATGTGATGATTGATTTGGAATCGAAGATATAACACCAAGTGTAACATAACATCTTCACTCAATTTTGTTTTTTGTTTTGGTTTTAGATCAATATTTCCTTGCAATTTCCTTCTTATTCTTAAAATGGGCTCAATCTCTTTGGAAAAGCCCATTTGAGCTTAGCATTTGTAGTCCAAAGATCAGGCCCATTAAGCTTTACATAAATCTTGTTTGAACTATTTAGTATTCAACTCATAGGAGCCGAATAATAAAATTTAGCACCTCAGCAAAATAGAATAACTCAAATTTTACCGATTAAAATTGAATCAAAATCGAAAAAATAAAGGTTGTTAATGGATAAAAAATTGAATATTGTTAGATTATGACATGAATCTTTGGGTAAATTTTACTTGGATGATCTACAAGATGTGATTGACATGGCTAGACTAATTGCTTAGATCGAGTTGTCGAGCATCTATCGGGTAGCAATTATAGATGGAAAAATAAATTATCTATATATTCGAACTTACCTTCGACATCCCTCAATCTGGGGTGGAGATAATACAACTCGTGCATGAGTTGCTTGTGATTGATCAATAGGAAAAATCAGTGTCGAATTCAGCTTTAAATAATTGAATCGAGCTCGAACTACTCATGTAGCTTTTGTTCTAGAGTCCGAGCATATTGATACTCAGCTCGACAAGCTTTGAACCTAATCAAGCATATGTTAAGTTCAATATTTTTCCACTCCTAGCTAATTTATTAATTAAATTACACCAAAATTTCAAATTTCAGTTTAGTTTTAAGCATTTAATTTCTAATTTATTAAATATTTTTTATGTATCGAGTGGAGTCAAGCCGAGTTTCAGCTTAATTATCACGTTATCTTTTGAGTCGAGCTTAAACATTAAGTAATATATATCCGATTGAACTTCATGTTCTAGAATCAAATTCGAACTCATACCTGATAAAACTTAAACTCCACTCGACTCGGCTCGTTACATCCCCACCTCAAGGTGCCCTACCAACCAATAGTCCAAAAAAAGCAAATATTGAATTCCACTTTAATTGAATATCCTTGTTCCTTAATGAGATTGATGAAGAGTCAAAGTAGTAATTATAAAATGAGTTAGCAGCCATGGTCTTGATGTTAGACCCGGTTTTTTTTTGTGGCCCAAAAAACTTCAAATAAGAAGACTGTTTACAAGATCTCACCCTTAATCTTGTAAAAAAAAGAAAAGAAAAAAAAAAGGTTTGTATTATATATTATACAATTCAAAAACTAAAACATGTTGACCTTGTTGTGTTGCGCTGACTTTCAATAGCTATATTATAGTTAAGTACTATATAAATTAAATGTGAAAAAACTTTGAATAGATCCAAAGCATAAGTTAATGGTTGAAGAAAACACTTTGAAGTCCAATCACACCAAATGTATGGTTAGATATGCATATAAAGTACATGCATTTTTAGCCACGATGAAATAATGTTTCAAATCAGTGGATTTGTCAAAATTGAGTTTGATGTTCACTTTTTTTAAAAAAAATCAAAATCTATGAAACCTATACCAAACACTCATCACATTCTTGAACTAAACAAAAGCCTCGCGAAATTAATTTTCTGATATTGATTTGATTCAAACTCTATTTGAAATCATACGAAATTTTTGATTTTTATAAATAATATGATGCATTATATTTATATTGTTAAAAAAGATATCAGAAAATCGTGTTTATTAATAGTATTATATATATATAATTCTGATTTATGAATGTTCATTATTATATAAATTTATAAATACGTGCAAAAACTTGCGTGAGACGGTCTCACGGATAGTTACTGTGAGACGGCCACTAACCTAACCCATTTCTATAAATTTATATATGAATTGTGAAACATGGGTTGTGGATCAACTCATCTCACAGAAAAAGATTCGTGAGACGGACTCACATAAGATTTACTCATAAATACGTACTTGACAATGTCAATCATATATGTATATATTTAAGTTTATCATCCATGTTTCATTTTCACGAGAGATTAAAGATAACGAATTTAGAAATACAAAAGAGTACAATTATATAGAAATGAGTTAATGAAGCATATATAATTTATCAATATTAAAAATTAAACATGAAATTTGAATCATAATTGTTCGATATCATTTGAAAAATTAATAAATCATATCTCGCTCATATTTAGAATATAATAAGAGTTAGTGTCCTGTGCAACTGGTGCACATACAATTTGGATCGGGTCCGAGTCGACCTGGATCCACTCATTTTTTTTTAATTATTTTTTGAATTTTATTTTTTCGCTTCAGACTGTTACCTTTATGTTATATGAATGTGACATTTATGTTATATAAGTGTGACCTTTATGTATAAATGTAATGACATTTATATAATCTACCTTAGAAAGATATAAAGAATTTTAGCAAAATTTGTACATATTTACCTTTATGTAATATTAGCTGCACCTATTTCCATCCTAAAAATACGATGAATTTTGAAAACTTCCATTTTTTTTCAAAGTTATGGATCATAAAGGTCTTAATATTTGTATATAAAGGTCACAAGAATTCTACATAAAGGTCACAACAATACAACATAAAGATCTCAATTTGAAGCGAAAAAACCTGAAAATCTTCATTTTTTCCTAAGTTACTGAACATAAAGGTCATAACATTTATATATAAAGGTCACACTTATATAACATAAAGGTCACATCCTTGCAACATAAATGTAACTGCCTGAAGTGAAAAAAAAAAAAGGGAAAACTCAGGTGTGCGGATCCGGATCGGGTCGCCCCAATTGCACCAATCCAGATCCGTGCACTTGGTGCACAGGAGCATTTGCGATAGAGTTAGTCTCCTGTGCAACTGGTGCACATACAATTCGGGTCGGGTCCGGGTCGACTCGGATCCGCACACTTTTTTTTAATTTTATTTTTTCGCCTCAGATTGTTACCTTTATGTTATATGCATGTGACCTTTATATTATATAAGTGTTACCTTTATATATAAATATAATGACCTTTATATACTCTAACTTAGAAAAAAATGAAGAATTTTAACAAAATTTGTACATATTTACGTTTATATAATATTAGCTGCACATATATCCATCCTTAAAATGCACTGAATTTTGAAAATTTCCATTTTTTTTCAAAGTTATGGATTATAAAGGTCATAATATTTGTATATAAAGGTCACAAGAATTGTACATAAAGGTTACAACAATACAACATAAAGGTCTTAATTTGAAGCGAAAAAACGTGAAAATCTTCATTTTTTCCTAAGTTACTGAACATAAAGGTCATAGCATTTATATATAAAGGTCACACTTATATAACGTAAATGTCACATCCTTACAACATAAAGGTAACAGCCTGAAGCGAGAAAAAAAAGAAAAAAAAAAAAGGAAAACCCAAGTGTACTGATCCGTGTCGGGTCGTCCCATTTGCACCAATCCAAATCCGTGCACCTGGTGCACAACAACATTTGCGTTTGCGATATAATAAAGCGCTTATATATATGTATATAATTAGCCAAAAATTAGCTCAGATTTAGGTGTACACCTATAACTTCAAATATAAAAAATTAGCCAAAATATTTTTCATTTATTATGATGCCTAAGTGGACACCTCGTAATTAGGTGTTGACAGATCAAAATGGGAGTGGTGTACGTGAGCCAACCCTAACGACCGTCCACTCGATTTTGGCCCACTTTTAATTTTCAAAGAAATATTCCAACAAAATAAAGAATCTCAGTTCAGATTTGTTCTAATTTGTACGTCATCATTGAAAGATGGGTACAGCTTAGTTGTGATGCACACTATCTTAGTCCACCACTCCCCTTCTGCCATCTGTCCTTTCTCGAAAGTCAACCCCACGTGGCTTATACTGTTTCTAGTGTGTTGACCATGCTTTTCTCATATGAGAAAGTTAGTATGTAACCATGTTTGACCAGAATCTATGCAATTCAACACATCAATCACTATTTCTTTCATTAACATTCTAACATAATTTGTCTATTCCTTAAAATAAGTTGTTTCGTAATATTTATAAGGGATATTATGGAGTCTGTGAAATGATTTTATTCATCATAGTTTTTGTTTAGACATTATGCTACTTACTATTAGTATGTGTTTTATTGATCACAATACTCATTATGAAAATATTGAAGCTTTTAATTTAATAAATAAATAAATAAATTTGGACAATTTTGATATGATAATTGTCTAGTGTTGGGCTTCTAAATGATACTCCCTCCGTCCCACCTTATTTTGCATACTTTCCACTTTTGCTTGTCCCAACTTATTTTGCCTACTTTCCTAATTAAAGTGAAAAAAGCATCAACTTACACATCCAATCAACAGTCAACTGTATTTTCTTAGGAACCGTGCCGGTCAAAGTAGGCAAAATAAGAGGGGACGGAGGTAGTACTTATTTAGTAATTGCTAAAATGTCACTATCATTATAAAAACCAAAGGGAATATAACTTTATATGTCTCGACTAAAAATTCAATTTAGATCATCTATTACGTTTCACTTTATATCTCGATCATATTTCATGATATTTAATACATGTTACGTTTTAATTATGATATCACATAACACATGATGTGTAGTGATTATTTAGAATGAAAAATATAAAATAGAAAAAATCTCGCAGTTTACAATTTTATTTCCAAATATGTCAACTTTTAGTTGTAACAATTCCATTATGGAGGAAAACTCAGATAGGAATTAATTATAACACCAGAAAAACCAAGTAGAATATTCTTGTTTATTTTTAATTTCTTTCCAACTACAAATTCAAACCTATCCATAAATAAGCCGCTAATTCTTACCATATATATATATATATATATATATATATCTCTTTAAATATAAACTTCATTAATATTCATAGTCTAAAGCTCATAATCCCAAAAAAGAAAACAAGAAAAATGGATGAAATTGAAATCCCAGAATACTTCATATGCCCCATATCTCTCCAGATCATGAAGGACCCGGTCACTACCCTCTCCGGCATCACCTTCGACCGCCACAGCATCGAGCAATGGCTGTCCACCGCCACCTCCAACCACCTCTGCCCCGTCACCAAGCAGCCCCTCATGACCTCCGACCTCACCCCCAACCACATCCTCCGCCGCCTCATCCAGGCCTGGTGCATTACCACAGGCATCGACCGGATCCCCACCCCCAAGTCCCCCCTCCAAAGGTCTCTGCTCCTCAGGCTGACCCGACACGTCACCGGCCACGGCGGCGACCCCTTGGATGCCGTCTTGAAGCTCGATGAGCTCGCCACCGAGAACGAGAAGAACCGCCGCCCCATGGAGGAGGCCGGCGTCCCCAGAGCCCTGCTTCTCTTCGTCTTGAGAAGCTTCCGGAATGGTGAGATGATCGGCCTCGAAGAAGCTTTGAGAACTCTCCAGCTTCTATGGAGCTCTTCTTCTTCTTCTTCCTTCAATGGAGATTTTGAAGATAACATGGAGTTTGTTGAGGCATTATTATGGGTCTTGAAGAGTAGTACTGAACTGGAAAGCACAGTGATCAGAACCCATGCGATCACAGTCTTGAAAAACGTCATCCATGTTGCGAGCTCCAGTTTCATGGAGAAACTAAACCCTAATTTCTTCGAAGAGATGATAAGGATCTTGAGAAAAAACACAGCATCTCCAAAGGCTGTGAAATCCGTACTGCATATACTCATCCAAACCTGCAACTCAGGAAGAAACAGAAGAAAAATAGTGGAATGTGGAGCAGTTTTCGAGGTGATCGAATTGGAACTAAACAGAAAACCAGACAAGAAAATGACAGAGTTGGCCTTCAGTTTGCTGGCAAACATGTGCTCTTTTGCCGACGGAAGGCAGCAGGTGCTGAAGCACGCAGGCGGCATCGCGGTGGTGGCGAAGCGGCTGCTGAGGAATACTCCGGCGACGGATGAGTGGGCCCTCTGTGTAATGGAGCTGATCGCGCGATTCTCGGCCACGCGCGAGGTGGTTATGGAGATGCTCAGAGTCGGGGCTGTCACCAAGCTTTGCATGGTTCTTCAAGCAGATTCTGCGGATCACTTGAAGAAGAAAGCCAGAGAGATTTTGAGATTGCATTCTAATGCTTGGACCAATTCTTCTTGTATACAGCTTTATCTTCTAACTAGGAACCCTAGATAGCATTTTTAACAACTAATTTATTGGTCCTTAATTACATCCCTAAGGGAATGATCGAATTGGATCCACTTTTTTAAGTAGGGTTTCATCTTGTATTTCGTCAATTCATGTCATATGTATATTGGTGATGCCATCTTCTACCGTTGATGTGTGGTGGTTATTTTAAAATATATTATGAAACACGGATGAAGAATTAATGATTCTGCAGTACGATGGGTGATGGTTATGTTAAAATAATTAAATAAAAGATGAAATGCACATATGGAATACATGTTATAATAGATTTTGATTTGAACTTAATTCTTTGAATTGTTGTAGTAGAATGAGCTTGCATTTAGACTTATAGAACATATGAATTTTGGTAGAAATTTGAGGAAAAATCAAATTAAATTCTAGGTTTATCTAGATTAAAATTCAAGGATGATTATGGAGACGTGACACTTCCAATTTTATAGTGCGTTAGTGTTTGGCCTTTTTTTTTTGGGTAAATAGAGAGGAGATATATAATTATTGGTAATTTTATGGCTGAAGTTGCGCCAAAATCGAGCAATTTTATGTGTTATGAGACGAAATCGAAAAAAAATGATACTCCCTCCAATTCTTTTTATAAGTCTTCCTAAGCTCCTTCACGAAAATTAAGAAATAAATTTTTTTCCCAAATTAACCTAAATTAATACTCCAAAATTTTTCATTGAATTAAATACTTGGAAATAAATATTCTTTGAATTTAATTAATGGAGAAGTTGAAAAAGACATAAGGTCATTGTTGGTAAAAAAATATGAAAAAACATATACTTTGAATATAATTTCAAAGGATAAAAAGACTTATAAAAAGAATTGGAGGGAGTATTTGATTGTGTGATTACAAGCGAAAAAAACATATTTTCTATTGAAAATGCATGATAGTAATAACTCGACACTTTAAATTGCGGGGAAAATTCAATTTTGGTCCACTTAGGAACACACTGTTCATTTTACGTCCACTATGGAAGTCAATTTCAATTTTAGTCAACTTAGGTAAAAATGAAAAAAAACAGCTTCTTCTCCCCTGACCCCCCGACCCCCTTGCAACTCCACCGTCGGCCGTTGTGCATCTTCTTCGCCTGCCACCACCCTAAGCTCGTCGCTGGCGACCACCAGCACACACACACAACCCCACACGGCGCACCACCACACACACACCACAGAGATGAAATGGGGATCAAAACCCACAATTCGTTCATCACTTCTTTCAATTATTGAATAAATCACTCAATATGTGGGGATCAAAACAAACAATTCGTTCATCACTTCTTTCAATTATTGAATAAAACACTCAATATGTGGGGATCAAAACTCAAAACCCCTCATTCAATTTCATAAATGCATATGTGAATTAATTGGAGAAAATGAAATGGGTTTGTGAAGTTCATTTCGAACGATTTCGGTAAATTGAGCTTCGATTTGAACAAGAAACATGAAATTGATGTGAGATTATGTTTGGGCTTTAGGAGAGGATCATTTTGGTATATTATTTTATCATTTTGGTGGAGAATTATAAGAAATCAATATTTTGAGTTTAAAGTGGTGACTATGGTGTTTTCCGGCGAAGTAGGCGGCTGTTTTCAGGGGAATTGGAAGAAATCAAAACCAGTTAATGTATCATTTTGAAGGATTTCTTGGTGGGATGAGATAGAAAACATGTTAGAATGAAAGTGGGATGATTTGTAGGTGATTTTTGCAAATATGACAACTTTCCGGCGACCAATTCCGGCGGCCGGCAGTGGAGTTGCAGAGGGGAGGCTTGGGGGAGAAGAAATTGCTTTTTCTTTTTTTAAATTTTAATTATTTTTTTATTTTTGATTAATATATATATATATATATATATATAGTTGACTCAGATAATTCTGATTCGTCAAGAATTGTCCACGTGGGATTCGGAGTGCCACATAGGCGGTTTTTAAAACTTGGGGGCGGTTGAATTATACTCAGCGGTGAAAGTGGTTTTCCGGCGAAAAATGGACTAAATAGTGACGAATTTTTACCTAAGTGAACTAAAATTGAAATTGGCTTTCATAGTGGACGTAAAATGGACAGTGTCCTCCTAAGTTGACCAAAATTGAATTTTCCCCCTTTAATTGCATATTTAATTAATCAAACTATCAGATAAAATTCACACACTATGAAAAACTCAAGTGTTATAAAAGTTAGGGTTGATATTGAGTACAATATTGACAACGCGAACTATATATGATGTCATACTTTTTGTATGAAATTTGAATAGTTTCATTTTACACTGTATAAATTCGAAATTTGATCATTAATTGTATTAATAAATCCCAATACTATTTAGTGTATAGTTTTGGTTTTCTGATATAATAAAATATATCAAATTTATAAGATAAAATTGAACAAATTCAATGTTTACAAAAGCCACATTATTAAATTAATCATGTGTCGTTTAAATGTGAAATTAAATGATTTTTCCCAAATCAATGACATTTATCTAAAGATAAATTGGTGGCATTGAAAGTAATATACAAAATTCAGCAAAGTGCACCAAGGAATAGTACCACATATAATGATGAGAAGGGTCATGTTATTTAAGTGGTAGTTTGCGTATTGAATTTGGTCATCTAGTATAATATCATTACAATATAAAGGGTTAATTTCAATTTTGATCCGTATATATGTTCCTTTTCATGTTTAAACGATCAAGTATACATTTTTCAATTTTGGTCGCATGCATATGCTTTTTTTTTTTTTCTTTTTCAATTTTGATCTTATATGTTTCAAAAAAAAATTCAATTTTAGTCAAATTTAATTTCCAATTTTGATTCTATATGTTTTAAATGTTTCCAATTTCAATCCAATTTTGGTCGGATTGCCGTTGGGAAATATCACGTGGCATCGACGATTTTGATAATTCAGATCGAGATTAGACTAAAACTGGAAAAATTAAAACATGATATAGAATCAAAATTGAACAACTTGTCTAAAATAGGAAAAAGTAGAAATATATAAGATTAAAATTGGAAAATGTGTTATCAAATAACTGAAAAAGGTCTATAATATAGGATCAAGAGTAGGTCTCTTGTGAATCAGGTGCATGGACACTCGGGTCGGATCCGGGTTGGGGGGACCGCATTTTTTTTTTCGCACATGATTTTTGAAAAAAATCACATACCAATAGGTTATGTTAAACATACCTTTACGTTTAGTTAGACATACCTTTAAGCTATGTTAAACATACAAGTTCTGCCCGGATTTCATGCCTTGTCTTTTTTTGGCTTAATTTTTTGAATTTTGGCACATACCACTATGTTATGTTAGACATACTTTTACGTTATGTTAGACATACCTTTATGTATACTTAGACATACCTTTGTATATGTTAGACATACTTTTGCATATAGTTAAACATACCTTTATATGTGTTAGACATACCTTTGTATATAGTTAGACCTACCTACACATGGTTGGTCTAACTATACACAAAAGTTGGTTT
Source organism: Scutellaria baicalensis (assembly GCA_005771605.1). NCBI lineage: Eukaryota > Viridiplantae > Streptophyta > Magnoliopsida > Lamiales > Lamiaceae > Scutellaria > Scutellaria baicalensis. The sequence goes on along the minus strand of CM016726.1, from coordinate 11,559,927 downwards.
AACTATATACAAAGGTTGGTCTATTGGAGCGAATTTTGGATGAGCTTCAGAACAAGTGTTCAGCGCGTGGGAGCACGTGCAGGCGCGTGGGAGGCACGTGGAAGCGCGTTTTGGACACGTGAACGGGTCGACCCAATTGCAGGGATCCCAGATCCGTGCAACCGGTGCATAAAAGCTTTTGCCTAGAATCAAAATTGAAATTGACCCTTATATGAATTTCAAATCACAAGCAAACTAAATTAAGAAGCACTCATTCATTCATGATAACAATGTCTTGAACTAAGAAATACATATCCTTCTCAAAACTAAACTTACAATATTAAAAAAAAAATCAATTTCAATAAAGTAATATATTTTGTAAGAACATATTAAGATAAAAGTAAACATGTTTGGTTGAAAGACAGAAAACCAAAAGAAATTAAAGGGAGCAATGTAAAAGAGACAAAGTGTTTGATAACTGCAAAAAGTATGAAACATGGAGACAGTGAGAAACCAGGAAAATCACATTATATATACATCACTCAATTATCCATTTATCCTTTTATATCACTTTTTAAAATTTTCCACCAGCTTCTATATAGTCAAACATTTTACATTTTAATACTACTGATTCTAGTAAATCTAATTTGTAGATCTTGAAATTTGCATCTCATAATAATTGCATCCACAATTCAATGGATAATTAAATGTATAATTATTAAGGAAAAAAAAAGTTCTTATTAAGTACTCTAAATTTATCAAATTTGATTTTTCATCATTTATATAATTTATATATTTATATTTTATATTTAGTTTTAAGTCATCCATGTTTAAGACATGTCACTTTTTAATCCATTAATATATGTTATAGTAGGTAAATATTTTTTCCTTTTTAATTACAAACTTAATTTTAACACCGAAACAAATTACAAACCTAATTTTTTCATGATGATCTCTCCTATTATGATTTTCAACCTTGAACAATTATATTGATAGTGTGATCATGACAGTTGACCATAATCTAATTGGTTGATTCTTGCGTAGAATCGTTCGTAAATCTCGTTTTGTTAAAGAATATATAAATTAATATTTGTAATATATTTGTATATATATAGCAATAGTTTTCTATATATATCATATAATATCAGTTTGTATTATAAGATCTAGTAGATAACATGAAATACTTTTGTGTATATTATATAATAATCTTCAGTATATCAAATAATCATATTTTAATTTTGTATAGCAAAATCCATGAAGCAAGTCAGATATGATCGGTCATTAAAAACACATCCTATTCTTTTCCTCCATTTCTAGATATAATATTTTTCTATATATCAGATAATTCGTACTTCATATTATATACATATATTAAATAAATCATTTATTTAAATTATAATTTCTTATAAGTATTACATGATCTATATATATATATATTATTTAATACACATAATAGTATTACATAACCCTAAATGACTGACTCTAAATTCAACCGGTTTCATGAAACGATATCACCTAAAACTTTGCCAATCTAATTACTATCCCATTTCAATTTGAAATCGGGCCTTTATGCACCTCCAGATGTGTATATACCTAAGTGGGATAGGCAGAAACCATAAATTCAAATTTTAAGAAGACTAAATTCTTTAACTAATTAAAACTACCACCACATAAATTAAACAACTATATATATACACATGTGTGTTGTGTTATAAATAAAGAAACACATAGAATATGAGATCATTAATTTGGACCAAATTAAGTAATCCGACATCATTGAGAAGAATCATTAAATGAGATTATAACCTTCGGTAAGAAATAGCCCAAATTATTAGAAAAGTACATGAACTCTGATCATATGGTTGTAACAAAAGTTGATTAATAAATTATTTAATTCTACACGACCTTTTCATTAGTATATCTAAGTTTAATTTGAACCACAAAGCAGTTTGTAGCTCTATATATCGTGCATCTCCAAATGTGCAATTTTCATCCACAAGTTCATTTATAACGCAATTAAATGAAACTTGGAGTTCCAATTCTGGAAGGTCAACCAATAATCTATATTTGTCTAATTAATGATGTTTTCCAATACAGTAATGTAATCCTAAATTGAATTCTGGTTTTATTTTGTATTCTGGTATTTTTAATTCACGTTATATGTTAACCAATAATGTGCCATCTTTACACTTAATTTGTGATGATTATTTTAAAACATCAAATAAAACAATAAAGTTGAATAGAAGATCTTGTTTGCATAAATCCACCCATACAATTGTTGAGTTGTCACTTTTTTTTTTTTTTTTGGCACACACATATATACCCTTATACGTGTATATATTTATAAAAACACAAATATTTATATGTGTATATATTATATATTTGGAGAAAACTAAATAAAAAAATATGAATGAGTTTAAGCAGGTCGAATAGTTTTCCGGATACTACTAATTAATTGGATTGAAAAAGATACATAATAATCAAGTTAGTTTTTAATCGAATATGGAACAAGTCATTTATTTATATATTAATGTGTTAATTGTCAGAAAAATTACAACCTTTACTCAAATTTTCATTTTAACTAACTTTTTCAATATTAGTAAAAATAACTTAACTTCATATATTTAATGTTTTATGGCTAAAATCAATTTTGAAAAAAATTGTATTTTTTTTCCCGTAAGATCGTGGGGAGTAGAGGGAAGGGAAATGAGATAAAAAGTCTAGAAAATTTGTATAAGTAATTATATATTGATGTGTATATGATGATTTTTTTTTCTCACTATTAATTTAGTCTAAAAACAATCAATGTATACAACATTATGTTATTCTGATTGATAATAATTTTTTATTAAAATTACAATTTAGGTGAATATTATGATTTTTCCAATAATACCCTATGATGTGGAATTGATGATTTGAGGGGTTGAATATGAGAAGTTAGTGAGGAAAATTATGGCATTTGAATGCATGAGCACGAATAGTGGGCTATGTCTGCTCTTCCACCACTTTTGACTTTTGACTTAATTAACTGTATTTAGATCTACTTTTTTTTTTGTTTCTATATGAATTTATCAGCTTATGATTACACATGATTTATACCAATTAGTGCAAAGTAACTTGATATATCAAACTTTAGGTGCCTAAAAAGAATTGGCAATTTAAAATACGAGAATTCTGAACGTTAAATCACAAAAACTTGTGTGAGACAATATCTGTGAGACAGATCTTGTTTATTCATGATCCAATCTATATCCATTAATTTATATGATAACTTTAAAATGTGGGTTATTGGTTTACCCGTCTCGCGTAATATGATCTGTGACATGGTCTCACACAAGACTCACTCATGTTCAATTATCAATTATACGTTTACTCCTGATGAACTATATATATACCACACCAACCCTCAATATAGGTATAATTTGTGATCAGGAAAGCAATTTTTGTCCACAAGCTACCCATTATAACCTTTTGATAAGGGGATGGAGAATTTCCACATTCGATCGTACTTGTTGCATCGAAACATATAAATGTTGACTAATCAGGCTAACATTGAACTTGGTAAAATTAAATGGTTGAATAACTGAAAAATGAGATTATTCAGGAATAAACAGTCCCTCCGTCTGATGAGATGAGATGGAAGAGTACAAATTCTAAGACAAACCTCCACAATATTTCAATGGAAACCCCACACTGGATTTGCCGGAGGATTTTTCCTCACATCACCTACCAACTAAGTTATGCCCCTGTGGTACCCTTCTTTATACCGATCAGGATCCTCTATTATTTGCATTTCATATGGTGTTTCAATATAAATATAATACGCCAAATGTAAAAGATGACATCACTAATTTATATATAATATTTATGCAAAACAGTGAAATATATGATTTGACACACTAAATTGAAATAGTGATCCAATTCATATTTATACACATTGATAACTATATAAAAAAAAACCTACATTTACATCCTTACATAAGTCTCTAACCTTAATTAAGAATATTTTAGAGAAATTAACCCTATAGATAAAGAAAGTGTCAGTAATTTGGCACAATAAGAATAGAATATATGTCTATTTGAACTTGAAGTGAGTATATTTTTAGGTACAGAACTTGTTCACAAATGCAAAATTGTTCCATTAATCTTCTAAAAATACAGAAATGTAGATAGAAATATATTTCTAAATTATATCTGAGAGTATTGTATTTCGCAGCATAATAATAGTTTGACTCATAAATAGGTCAATCCTCAAGAGTGATTTTTTCCACCTAGTATTATGACTACTATTATTTATTTATTTACTTATTTTAACATGCCAATGCCTTTTTTAAGCTTTCATAAATTACATGATATATCTCAATGATCTGATTTTGAAATTGAATCCACTAACAAATAACAATCTATAAATCGTCTGTGTGCTTTGCAATTGAGGAAACTCAACAAATTCAATGTTTCAACAAGTTGGAACTTCCAATATCAATCAAACAGATCATATTCATTGGTTCCAATCTGGTAAAAATATTCTATAAATGGTGAAAACAAGTAAAATTCAAACATCAATTTTTAGTTTGGATCATCACCCCAAGCATCATCCCTCAGATTCTGTCTAGAAACAATCCGATTTCTCCTCTCTTCTTCCTGTTTCCTCAGTTCACTCGATCCAAACGACGAAGGCAGACGTATTCCCATCCCCTGTGCTATCAATCTTTGAGCAGTTCTTGCCGATGTCTGAGGTCTCTGACGAGGCGGTTCCAAATCTGAAATGAAAAATGATTATATGAAATATCACAAGTTCAGTGCTTGAAAGAATATTACCAAGAAAACTTCCACTGTTTATGTCCGTTCCAGTAGAGGATGAAATTCATACACAGGAAGAAAAGGCATATATACGATCAGACAGTGTATTCATATGGATCAATTACAATGATATCAGACAATGTATCCAGTTTCTGAAGATGAGATCAATACCTTTTGGCGAAATTTTACTCATAAGCTCTTCATCCTTGTCAAGAACACGAACTGGAAAGGGGCATCGCATGGAGTTAATAGCCTCGAGAGCTACATCAAGAAATTGAAAGCATAATTCAACTAATAATCTACCACATAGCTCTACACCTTTCAAATTTAAGATAAACAGAAGTAAGAACCAAAGAAAGGTTTCATTTGATTGAAATTATCAAGTACTTCAATGTCCATATCAGACGCCTGATTCAATTAAAATTTGGCAGGGAGAAGAAATGCTGGTAGCATACATCATATTCCATGAGAACACTATTTATGACTAGAAAAATAAGCATTTGGGTGAGTATCAGGAAAATCTTCAATGCATGTATCACAGAAGCAACATAAGAAATCCAGAGCCTTTAGAAAATATTTCAGCCTTCGTAAAGAAATCATATGGTTTTTGAGTAAATTCAGGACCTAAGCTTGTTAATCATATATCAATGGTGGATCTTTCATCAGAATCCAGTTACATAATAGCATTCACTTGTACAGGATACAAAGAAATCAAACGGCCAAAGTCTACAGTAATTACACAGCAAGAAACCATTTTACTCAACTAATGACAGGGTTGAGATTAATTCACTCCAAAAACAATAAGTGCATATTATACCATATAAGTAAAAGCATAATTGCATAAGAAGATCACATTAACCAAGCCAATTTATGATTTCCTTGCACAAGATCTGATGTTTTTCATTTCATAACTCCAGTCTCTTGAAACCAACAAAACCAAAAGCAATAGGTAAGAAATTGTCATTACCAATAGATGGTGTTCTAAATATTGCAAGTGCAGTTGTATCATTCACCCATCGAATCACAAAACGATCTTTGAATTTCTCGAGCACCTTCTCTAGGTCAGTTGTTCGAGTACTTAGAGGGAAGTCAGATAGAACAAGAACATGGTTTGTACCATACATTGCTGAAATCAGAAACATATTAACTTAAGAAATTTATCATGTCCATGGTTAACTGAAATAATAAAAAAGCACAACTAGGCATAATGCTACCAATAGCATGAATTAACTGATTCATGCATCAGAAAGGTAAGTTGATAAATTAGATAACCATTGGATTAGTTAAACAGATTATTCAGTAAATTATCAATGGCATTTCTAACAGTACGAAATAATACAATAAGACTAACTACAACAAGATATGCATAGATAAGATTCCATGAAAGAATATTTATATACCAATGAAGAGATGTTCAATCTCAGGCAACTGGCACCATTTTTTAAGTCAACATTAAGTCTCTAAATTTCCATTGAGAAAAGGTAGTGTATCAATCTATTAGTCACCAAACTTTCAAAGTTTCTATTCTGTATCTTTCACAAAGCATTGGATTTTGTAAATTTTATAGCCTATGTCATCCATTAAACCATCACTTAAAAGTCCAAAGCAATTGCAACTTGCGACACCTGAGATTAATGAAATATGAATATCACTCACCCGTGCTACAATGTAAAATATTTTTAGTACTTTGATGAAAGAGATCAAACAATATGGAATGAAGTAGAATCACCCAATCATTGTCCACAAACCAATTGCAAACTCTTATTTATATACACCCTGTTGCTTTGGAGAAACAGTAAGAATTTGCACCCATGCATGAGAAATTAGGTTACCCTATTTTTGTGGGCTTCATCCCCTACCACAAGTTACAGGATATCATATGGTCAAACATTAATTGAGATATTTTATAGAAATAATCCATTAGAAGAGTATGAAATCAAATAAAACCAATATGAAATGCTTACACACATACATATTCTTTTCTCAAGGTCTCCAGCTTGGCACACAGAAGTATCTTGAGAGTCATCAGTATCAGGTTCATCAGACTGGTTATCACTGTATAGGCCCTGTTTCTTGTATGCGAATGTTCCCCTTCCTCGCCTCTTGGAGCCTTGAGCTTTCGAGTCTTCTTTTGAGTCTTCCAGAGAGAGTTTAGATATCCCTGGCAAACATTGTGAGGATAGTAACTCCTCTGGAGCACGATCTGCAACAGCTTCCCAATCTGTAAATTACCACAACAGTAGAGCCTGATTTCAAACAAAATATAAACCCAGAATCTGATGTAAATGGCAAATATGAAACCGAAGAACAAATTAGTAATTACAGGACTGAAAATGGGCAACACCTAAATGCTACCTCATGAATCATACTCAGTGCAATTGCTGCTAAATGACTGGTGGGGAAAACTCAAGTTTCATGTTAATTATGTAAGGCATATAATACTTCAAATAAGATGGACTGCATTGGTAGATGTGATAAACCATATCTATTGCATGGCACTGAAACTGCTAAGTTTGCTATCCCTTTTCACCATACATAAGCGACTACATAACCAAACCTCATATGGAGGGTTAATATCTGTCCTTTGAGTGAGGAGGTAGAGGTTTCAATCCATCCCCACAACTATTATCCTAGTTTCTTAAAATGTTTATTATTTAAAAAAGAAATGAAGCTGCTGACTATCATCAGTATTGATTTTTTGGCCCAAATTCATCATTTCTTTCAATTAGATCATCATCAGGAACTTGTAAAGGCCAATTTACAGATGAAATTTCCTGAAAAAGAAAAGCCCCTAGTAATCGAGGTGTCGGAGAAAAAAATGTCAGCTCCCTCCTTATTCCATTGACATCTATTTTCATGGTCTGGAAGCAGTGGTATTCTCTATGGGTATCCCAAAGATTAAATATTTTACTTGTTCTTCAACTGCTAAATGGTTTCAAAGAAAAAGGTGCTTACATTCAAGTCATTACTCAGGGTTTGGAGCTAGGGACTGCACCAACACGATCTAAAATCAGAAAACACTAACAACAATTAATTAAAGATGAATAATTGTGATAGATAGTTATAGATGTGTAAAGAATCAAGTTGAGCATAACAAGGCATTCTTCAAGTTTCATTAGTATCCTTCAAGATTGAAAAGCTAGGGCTTGGTTAATGAAGTCAAGTTTGATTCAGCTATAACTGAGCTAAACAGGGATGGGCTCCACTAGCTCAGTAACTTGACGATTTCACATATTTAAATGAGTAAAACATAAGCATCACATATCTAAGAATAAAAAGAAAATTTTCAAACCTGAGTTATAATGCTATACAATAAACACGAACCTGACACCTTGCCAAGGCTTTTTGCCTAAAAAAAGTAGCCAAAGCTATCGTACTTGACACAATTGAAAAAATATAAGTGTAAGTGTGTATATTCCAATCAGTATACATCACACAAGATTTAAATTTTACTGCTTTTCAGATTCCTACTGAGTTGTTTGTCAAACATGAATCACTAACACATGCACTTGAAACTTGAACGAACTAAGCATAAATAATCCATTATATTCAAGATGACTTTCCTATACATCCCTAGAGCCTATATACCACAAGAGAAGCAATCAAGTTTGTCCTGGCCTCTGAGCAGGATCTTATCAAAATTGGGCAAATTCTGTGCATATGCATGTGATTAACAAACAAAGGCATCAACAACACCTTGCATTTAAGTAGTTTCTGGAGGCCACATCCAGGTGCAAAAGAAGGTGGTTGGATACTTCCACAGCCAGAACTTCAGGAGAATAACTACTTTCTAAGAACGGACAAAAAAGAATCATAAGGCTAGAGAGGCAATAATCTTGGCGTATGACATCAGTTTAGGTCAACCTCAAATATGGTTAAACAAACATTTCATCCATCTAACAGTAACTTCAGAATAAGCTAAAACTATACTGTCAGTTCAACAAAGTAATATTAAGGGAAGCTATATACCATCATCTGCACAGCTCTCCGGTGGGAAACCATCATTGTGCAAGTTTGAAGAACTCTCATCATGGCCTTTGCAACAAAACAAGCATCAATTAGTTCTCAAGATATAAACACAGCCTAATGACAAAAAAGAACACTTAAGGAATCCAAACTAACATGGCTTAATAATAAGTACAACATAACGATAAAAATCCCCATAGGGAATACAAACTAACATACGTGAATAACAAATGCATACATGAGAAACAGAGAAAACATCAACTGAAGGTCCGAAAAGACACACCATGTTCTCTAATATCCTCAGCGTTAGCCACACTTCCAGAATCCCGATCCTCCTCCGCAACCTCATTATAAATTGACTTGTTTTCAACACATGTACCCCTAAAAAGCACACCATCATAAAGAACCAGCATAAGTTTTATTTAGCCAAAGTGTAAACAGTAAAGCAATATATGATCCCCAATTAAGACTCAAAGTATATAGCAGCAAACTTCTATCTCATTTCCCCTAAATACATCTACCATAAGAAGCATTCTACATCTTCTATTTTCTTAACTCAAACATCATATTATATAAAATGTTGACTTGTAAATACATTCTTCAATTCAATTCAACAAATTCCTCAAATGCCATGAAACAGAAAACTATAATTCCACAACAGTAAGCAAGAAAATTCCCAAGGACGTCACTATGCAATCAAGAAAGGAAAATAAACAAATCTTCAAATACAATCAAATGAACAATTCTCCTGAAATCCAAACAGAAGAAAAGGATATTTATTTGGAGTTACCCCTTTCCGTGTTTGATTTGGAGTGCACGAGAGAAAGTTTGATCGGCCCTGAGAGAGAAGCCCTGAGCCTGATAAAGCTTCGACAAGTCTTCAAGAGCAGTGGACAACTGATCAGCTATAGAAGACGATGATTTTCCACCATTTTTGTTTTGGAGTAGTATTTTCAATTCATGATCAAGATTGGAGATTGTGGATTCAAGCACAGAAATAGCTTGGTCCACTTCTCCGCCATGCACAAGGTCTTCGACCTCCTCCGTCCAGTTGCGGGAGGTGGCGCCGCCGCTGCTCTCCATCGACGTTTTTCGAACACAGAAGAAGAAGAAGAAGAACAGAGTAGCTGGGCTATGACCCATTTGCGCCCATTTTATATTTCATCATCTTTACAAAGTAGTTATTTTGATTTTATTTTTTTTAAATCAATTTCCTATTCTCATGGTTTTAGTTCAAAAAAATAAAGTCTTATTTTATAATTTCAAGTGATAATTGATTAAATTGTATCAAAATTGTCTCGTTTATTACTCTTAGATTAGATTAAATGAGATACAAAATAATTATTTAATATTAACCTAATTAGAACAATTTTTTCTAACAGCTCTTTAATTTGTATCAGAAATTCTAAAGTTATATTTATCATAGAATTGAATGAGTAGATATATATATATATATATATATGAAAGAAAAGTTATAAAAAACATAATAATTTATAAAAATAAAATTAATCAAGATTTTTTTATAAACAATGTAGATAATGCAATTAATACACAATTTTTGATAATACTATAAATTTAAACTAAAAACAATAACATTGAAATTATTATAGCTAATTCATAATCTCCTTTAACAGTTTTTGTTATTCTCTACTTTTATAATTGTTTTTAACTTCTGCATTAATCTATAAATTTAAACTAAAAACAATAACATTGAAATTATTATAGCTAATTCATAATCTCCTTTAACAGTTTTTGTTATTCTCTACTTTTATAATTGTTTTTAACTTCTGCATTAATCTATAAATTTAAACTAAAAACAATAACATTGAAATTATTATAGCTAATTCATAATCTCCTTTAACAGTTTTTATTATTCTCTACTTTTATAATTGTTTTTAACTTCTGCATTAATTTAAGACTAATTCGCACTAATTTTTTTAACCAACTTTAGTTTATATTTAAGAGTTTATAGATTTAAAATATTTTAAGATTTCTAAATAAATTTAAGCTATTTTAAATAATATTTGAATTTTTAATAACAATTGTCAACTTTTTTGAAAATTAAATATTTTTATATAGTTTTCATTTAATAATTCTTTATCTTTTTATTTAAAATATTTTTCAAGAAATAATCATTATTCTTATTATCATTTTTAATTTCTAAAACAATAATACTTTAAAGTATTATATTATAAAGAATTACTTTATTGTATTCATATATTTTTATTTATTAAATGACTTTAAGTTAGATTTTTTTTTAATTGCTTACACCATATAAATAATATAATACATAAATTCAAATCGCGGTAGTGGTGGTGGATCGGAGGATGGTGGTTGGAAGTATTGCGTTCTGTAATCTGCACTAAAACAATCAGAGTATATGGTGTTATCTAGTGTGTTGACAACACCAGCGTAACACACACGAAATTTAAAACTTAAACGAAAAAGGCAGAAGACAATGATGTATCCACGACCACGAGTGCACAAATATTAGAACTGCCTCCTGGGCGAAAACTCATTTATTAGATTATCAAATAAATACAAGAAGATAGAACAAAAATTTTAAACGAGATTCTTCTTTACAAAGACTCAATACGCCCTTTATGTATGACTACGTAGATTAGGGACGTATACAAATCCTCACATTTGATCACTTGAAGTACCTATCACACTAAAAGGTCAAGAGTGTGAAAATTCTATGACTTTTCAAAAACAAGGAAAAAAATGTTTTTCAGTGTGACAACACAATGCATGACACAAGTGTAGCGCATGGATTGGAAATGAAATCTCTCTTGTTCGCTCTATCCAATTTTCAGAGAATACCATCTATTTATAGACCTTGTGTAGTCCATGTTCCCCATCAATTGCACCACTCCACGTTTTGGTTATGCTCCATGATTACATGTGTTAGAAGTGCATGTATCTCTCTTCTTGACTCCATGATCTTGTTCGTGTAGATGTGATTGACTCACTCCACTTATCCACGTTCCGTTTTCCACGTTTTTTTTTTCTCTCACATATGTATCTCACGTACCACCTATCCAAATCTCAAGTAACAAGATAATAAAAAACAACTTCCCTACAAGTAGGAAAGTGGTTAGTGAAATACACTATGAGATTAAGAATTTTCAAACTTATGAGAGAGAAACCTATTTCCTTAAAAATATCAAAAACCAAATTTTAAATGATTTAGGATAAAAATGAAAAATGAAAAAATAAATTAATGTTGAAAAATCCAACACTAACTGTGATGGTGAGGAAGATGAGACGGAAGATGCTACTTTGGAGCACAAAAACTTTTATGCATCGGTTGCACGACTGGGTCGATCCGCCCACGAGCCCCAAAACGCGCTTCCCATGCGCCCTCACGCACTCCCACACGCCTGAGTGGATGTGCTCAAATCCACTCAAATTCGCTCGTTAAGGATACCTTTTGGTTATGTTAAAGATACCTTTGAAATCCTAATTCTAGGTTACATATCACGTTATGTTAAGAATACCTTTAGGTGACGTTAACAATACTTTTGAAATCTTGATTCCAGGTTACATATCACGTTATATTAAGGATACCTTTAGGTGATGTTAATGATACCTTTGAAATCCTGATTCCAGGTTACATACATTTACGTTATATTAAGGATACCTTTAAGTGATGTTAATGATACCTTTATGTGATGTTAACAATACCTTTGAAATCCTGATTTGATACCCTTAGAATTCGCTCCAGGTCACATACATTTACGTTATATTAATGATACACTTAGGTTATGTTAGGGATACCTTTATGTTATGTTAGAGATACCTTTGTGTACAAAATGTGTAACACAATTATGTTATGGATAAGGTATCTCTAACATAACATAAATGTATCCCTAACATAGCCTAAATGTATGTCTAACGTAACATAAATGTATGAAATCTGGGCATAAAGACATCCTTAACATAACCTAAAGGTATCCCTAAACATTACCTAAAAGTATCCTTAACATAATGTAAAAGTCATGACCAAAATTTCAAAAAAGTAGCGTGAAAAAAAAAGAAGAAAAATGGAAAAGCGGGTCGGATAGCCCGAATCCAACCTCGTTGCATGGATCTAAGATCCATGCAACTGATGCACATGAGAATTACTCTCTTTGGAGACGATGGTGTTTTTTTAATCTTATTTTTATTCTTTAATTTTTTTAATACTATATTTTAATATTTCTTTTAATGATTTTATGCAACATCAGCCACTTAATATCTAAATAGCATTCATGCGTACAAACAAATAACATTTAAATATATAATAATAGTCACATTAGTAAAATTAGCCCGGAAAAACACATTAATGAACACACATACATGTTATGTGCAATTTTAGTCAAATTAGATGGTTCGGATTGAATATTGACAAAATTCATGAAGCCTGACAACTTATTATTCTAAATGGAGAGCCCATAAATTTATTGTTTAAATTTGTCAAAAACTTCTAAGTTAGAGGGCCAAAAAAATTTAATTCACTCTATATATAATATTGATAAAAATGGATTATTGGTACCACTTCAATGAGCTAAATAACGTGGATATGACTAAATAATAAAAAGTCTAAATGCAGATAGCTGTAATGTCATAGATGCGCGCGTATGGATGTTTCTAACTAAAAAATTATACTTCCTTCCATTCTTTTTACAAATTAAAAAATATTTTGTTTTCTAATATACTCTTTATTAATTAAGTTTCTTTTTTATAGTAATTTATTGAAAATATGAGTAGTATACACATCAATTAATACAAATATTAATTAAATAATGAAAAAGCAAAAACTTAAAAGTTTCAAAACGACATTTAAAATTGATTGAAGGAAGTACGATCTATTAGCACCGACCATACTTGAAATTACATAAATGTCAGAATTAAGAATTATTTCCTAATTAATCAAGTATTAGCAACATTCGTTTCACAGCTAGAAATATATATTTAACTCATCACAATGTTACTATTCAAAGAAAAACATATTTTCAGTTGCAAATTAAACTTATCTTTTTGTGAAAGTCAGGAAAAATAATCTTTAATTTCGTTAGTATTTTTGGACCATATTGTAATAAACAATTTAGCTCAATTTAGTATGGTTTGATCAACTTAATACATCAACTCATCTTAATAACTTTCATCTTGAAAATCGTTCTTTGATATATAAATTTTGTTCTAATGACACCCCCATAATATTTTGGTACTTCATTATTCTTACATAAATGTATTTAATGTAATTAAAGTGGAGAGTATATATATATATATATATATATATATATATATATATTAAAAGAGCAAGCCTATTGTGTGCCTACAAATGCAATTTGTGGGTGGGGCCCAAATCGACTTGAATCCCTGTACATTTTTTGTCATGACATTTATATTATATTAGATATATATATTTATTTTATATAGTCATTGCTTTATATTCAATTATCATATCTTTAGCGTAATACTTTAACTTAAAAAAATAAAAAGCTACTAACATTTAAATTAGAGAAAACATTATTTTTCGTCCTCTAAGTATGTCGTTTTTCAATTTTGATCTACCAAGTTTTGAGAATCCAATTTCAGTACCATAACTTCATTTTTTTTTCTGATTTGAGTCTGATTTTCACTGGATTTTGATCAGCGCTGACGTGGCAGTCGGAAATTGCCTACGTTGCACCAAACCCTAAGCCCTAATTTTTTCAGGCAAAAAATAGAGCCACGTCATCAGCCACCTCAGCAAAAATATAATAAAAAAATTCAAAAAACAATTAAAAAATAATTAAAAATTCAAACAAAAAAGGATTTGAATCCCATGTCATCGGCCACCTCAATTTATTTCTCCCCTCACCTCCAGCTGCCGGAGCCGCAGTCGATCGCCGGAAAATGTCGCTGGAAAATGTTGAACCCCCATTCAAATTGAATTCCAATGCTTCAATGCTTCATCATAATGTTTTCCCCATCTTCTTTCCCTAAGAATTTGACCAAAATCACACAAATATTCTACAATTTCAACCTTCAACCGCTGCCATTTCGCTGGAAATCGGCCATAACCACCACTTCAAGCTCAAAATTGGGATTTTCTTCGTTTCTCAACCAAAATGACAAAACAAATATATCAAAATGCTCATCTCTTCAAGCTCAAACACAATATTATATCAATTTCATGTTTCTTGTTCAAATTAAAACCCAATTTACTTGAAATCGTTCGAAAAAAAATGGATTTCAAGGGTTTCAGTTGTTTCTCCTAATGCGTCGGGGGTTGTGTGTGTGTGTCGGGGTTTGTGCGTTTGTGCGTTTGTGCTGGTCTCCGGTGACGTTCCCGTCGCCGGCAAGGTGTTGGCAGGCGAAGGGGAGGGGGGTTGGGGCTGCTATTCACGCTGTTCTTCTTTTTCTTTTTTGATTTTTTTAATTGTTACTGATTTAATTGTATTGATGACTCCAAAAAATTAGGGATTAGGTTTTCGATCCATGTCAGCAGATTCCGGTGAAAATTGGACTCAAATCGGAAAAAAAATGAAGTTACGATACTGAAATTGGATTCTCGAAATTTGATAGATCAAAATTGGAAAACATCATACATAGTGGACGAAAAATGATGTTTTCTCTTTAAATTATGTTAGTCATACATTCCTATTATATTAGTCATAATTTATGTGATAATTTAACTTCAAAAGAATCCTAGTTTCAACATTTATGTAATATATTAAAGTACGACTAACATAAATAAACGGTATGACTAACATAATTAAAAGGTACGTAAGATATTAATGGTAATTAATATAAAAATATTATGGTACAACTAAAATACTGTAAAGGTGTCACGCCCCATTTTTATTTCAGCGGAATAAAACATATTTTATGAAATTTATAAATAAACAGAGTAAACGTAACAGTTTGCAAAAAGGCGTGGAGCGATATTTAACACCCGTCGAAGAAAATTTAGTAAAATATTTCAAATGGCAACCCTTGAAACACTCAGGGATTACCAATATTTTTCTTAAGATAAAACAAATTAACCTCATGTATTAGAGTCAAAATGTTTAAAAGATATATACATATTTCAACAAGAGTATCTAGAGTATGTCGTAAATATATACATGCAAAAGATAGGACATCTCTACTCTTCGTTCCTTGCCTCCAGGGTTTCTGTATATTTAAAACATATAAGGGGTGAGTGTGAGAAAGAAACACTCAGTGGAGGTAAAGGAACATACATCAAACATTTAGACATTTAACATCGGAAACATAACATCTGGAATATATTGCATTCCCCCGGGACTTTTAGCCCGGTGTACTTCGGAGTTTTACATCCGACGTAAACTTTCTTCGGAACTTTCCACATAGACTTTAAGAGGCCATAATTGAAACCTCGAACATAAGAGACCATATTTGTAACCTTGAACATAGCGGGGCCACGTCTGAAACCCCTACATACGCATACGCATACACACATAATTGATTGAAGAGGAACGCTGAACGTCAACGTCTAATTCAATCACAAGTAAGGACGATCAACTTGACCACATTTTGTACATAATTAATTGCGCACATTTTATCAGATAATAAAACACATAATTTACCCCCACCGTTGGTAGCTGATGCTCTGTGATAGTTCCTTGTTGTGCGTGCTTTCAATCCGGCCTTTCTTTCGAATCTCCTATAAAATATAGAGTTCAACTTAGGAGCCTAATCATGGAATAATTCGTATTGATTTCAATCTGACAGGAGTCCATGATTGACGTGTTCAAAACGAGGGTTTACTAAAATTAGGGTTTGGTACTATCGAAACCTCGAATCTAGGGTTTCTTCACTTATTACTTAAATCGTCACTGGTATATCATTTCGAGAATCAAAATTAACATTGTAGGGTTCATATTACATAAACCATAAAATTTTGGGGTCTTAACATAACTTCTGCAAAGTTTGGGGTCATTCTACAATTTCTATAAAGTTTAGGGGTCTTTCAGCAAATTCTGAAAAGTCTAGGGTTTTCCTGCAAATTCAGAGAAGTCCAGGGGCTGAAAAGTAAAAAATGATAAATTGCAACTTAGCCCCTGGAATTTATCAAATTTCCAAAATTAACCCCTGCCCCCAAAACCCCCCAAACCTGTCGCTGCCACCCCTTCCTCCAGCTCACCCGGGGCCCTGCCGGCGACAGCCCGTCGCCGGCTACACTTCCTACGCTGTTGGGCGGCGCCTCTCCCCCACCTCCACAGATATACGCGCGCGCGCACACACACACACACAACATTCCCAACTCATCCCCAACATGTCCCTGTTGCCTGCACCCTTCTCTGCCGGCGACAGACCCGTCGCCGGCTACCCCAATACAGGGCGCCGCCACTCACTGCGGTGCCCACCCAACACACACACAATCATGCACCTGTATATACACACACACCCACACAGCACACTCACGAGGGGCGCCCAAACCTTGCGGCGGCGGTGGCCGCGATTCAGTGGCAGAGAGGGAGGAGAGAGATAGATAGAGATAGAGAGAGAGAGAGAGAGGGAGAGGGGGTACGGCGGAGCTGCTGCCACTGCGACGGCGGCGAACCGTGGCCGCGCCCAAGAGAGAGAGGGAGAGAGGGATATGCATACACACTTGTGTATGTATCAATTGCAGATATACATATATCCATGTATTTACTTCTACAGGTATGTATATGTATCTATAAATAATTCACAGGAAGAAAAAAAGAAAGAAGGGAAAAGAGATATCGGAGAGCTGCGACAGTTTGAGCGAGAAGAAACGAAACAACAAAAAGATGAAAAACAGTAAAATTACCTTTGGATTATACCCAAGCTTTAGCGCACTCTTTAGCAGTTTCAGAGACAATGGAAAGGAAAAGGAGAAGAAATTGGTGTCCCCCATTTTTATAGCCAAAGGTATGGACACGTGTGAGAAGAAGGAAAAAGGTAAGAGCTGACTCTTGCTTTCAAAGTTAATCCAATAATATTGATATAAAAATTTAAATCCCTAGCTTTAATCTAGGAAAAGAATTCTGATTCAGCAAAATGAAAGGTATTAGGCTGAAATAAAATAAGTTAACCAAAACTGGGCCAAGAGTTTTGGGTTGGATCCAAATAAAGTGTGAGTGGGCTAATGTTGGAAATTAGAATAGTTAAATTAATCCACTTATGTATAAAATAACAATATCTAATTAATTTGGGCTGTTATAAAAGGTATATTAACTAACATGATATAAAAATATGGCTAATATAATATATATGTACAATACTTGGATGCGATTAGATGAGTGTGAGTGCACCACACATGGGCGTGGAAGGGGGTCTGACATGGGTCTACTCAATTGCATGGATTTATAATCCACTCAATTGGTGCATAGAAAGTTATTGTCATATTGAAAATATATGAAAAACTAATGCTAATAATAAATTTTGTAGTTAATCAAGCATTTTATTTTTATCAAACAAATAGCTGACTATATAGTGAAAAACAGTATGAATCAAATCATATTGAGTAACACTATGGATTATACAATATGATTCATAAGGAATTATGATATGAGGAAAAAAATTGTCATATAAAATTGTCGTGTTTTTATAGGGGACACACGATATGATTTATAAACATTACAAGGCTTCATTAACAAAAATATGATTATTTCAAAAAAAAAATGATTATTTCAACTTTTATGAGAGCTATATTCTAAGCACGAAATTATCAGATTTTCTAGAATTTGAGAGAAAGGTCAATTTCTCATCATTCATGATAGAAAAGTACGTTGTTACATGAATTGTGGTAGAAATTTTTAACTAACATAACAAACTCACGATAAGGAAATATTCAGTACATAGAATTTTAAAAGGGGATATCTCCTCGACTAGTCTTCGGTCCCCAGAAATTCAAGATTTAGAGTAGCTATCATATGCACCAAGTGCACAGTGCAATTCGAGTTGAACTAGGTCGATATAGATCCACGCTTTATTTTATTATTATTTTTTCATTTTTTTTTTACTTCAAATATATGATCTTTATGTTGTAACATTGTGGTATTTATGTACCAAGTATGATGATCATTATGTTATACTTTTACTTTATTTTTTATTATCTCAAGTGTGTGTGACTTTTTGCGTTGTATCAATGTGACATATATTTTATATGTGTGTGACTTTTAAGTACAAAAGTGTTCACCTTTAGGTGTTGTAACTTAAAAAAGAAAAAAAAGAAAAAAGAAGAATTTCAGCAAATTAAATTTGTACATATATATCTTTATGTGATATTCGTTACATATTTATATTCATATACTTACTATTGCATGTAATATATAAATGTGCAACTAACATCACATAAAACTGCATGGTATGTGTAATATCACATAAAAGTATGTTGATCCAAAAAATGCAAAGAAATTTCCTGAAAATCTTCAAAATTTTTTTAAGTTAAAGAACATAAATGTAATGATATTTGTACATAAATGTTACACCAAAACAATATAAGTAAAACAAACAAACAAAGAAATAGGTCTAGATTCGGGTCGGGCTGACTAAGTTGCATGGATTTATTAACTGGTGCATAAAATTATGGGATAATATCAATTTTCGTCCGCTAAGTATGGTCATTTCCAATTTTCGTCCGCTAAGTATCGACTTTCCAATTTTAGTCCTGTAACTTCACTTCTTTTCCAATTTCAGTCCGATTTTCACTGGAGGCTGACATGGCAGCTGGAATCTGCTGACGTGGACCGAAACCCTAATCTCTATTTTTTGGAGTGACATGGACGAGCCACGTGGCGCCACGTCAATAATAAAATTGGGGATGGTTGTGTTGGTGGCGGTGGAGGTTGGTCTGGCTGTGGAGGATGGTGGTGGCGACGGAGGGTGGTGGCGGTAGAGGATGGTGGTGGCTGATTCGAATGAAGAAGATGAAACAAATTTTTTTTTCTTTGAGTTCAAGGCGTGGCGTTCGAGTTCAGCCGTGACTCGCCTTTGATTTCTCCGACTGAGCTCAGGCTACGGGACGACAGTAGAGTTGGGCGGCGGTCGAGCAACGACAGTGATGGAGTTGGGCGAAGAAGGAGAAGAACTAAGTATGATTTTTTTTCTTTTTTCTTTTGCTTTATCTTTTATTCAATTTTTGTATTGAATCTTTAATTTTTTTTTATGACATGGCGACCTACGTGGCGCTTTATTTGGTGGGAAAAAAATTGGGGATTATGGTTCCGGTCCATGTCAGCAGATTTCGACTACCACGTCATCCTCCGGTAAAAATCGGACTGAAATTGGGAAAAAAAATGAAGTTACAAGACTAAAATTGGAAAATCGATACTTAGAGGACGGAAATTGGAAAGGGTCATACTTAATGGACGGAAATTGATATATCTCTAAAATTATCGGTGCAAGATTTATAAATTAATTTGTTAAGAAAATTAATCAAATAATTATAATATTACAAACATAATCATAATTACTTAAATTTATAAGTTGTTTTCACGTCCTGTTCGCATTAATCTTAAGATCTAAATTACGAATCGAACATTAATATTGGAAATTCTTATCTGAATTGCAGCTAGCAGAACTCATAGACGTGGTTTTTTTTTTCAAAACATGGTTTGTAATGTCTCCATGCATGTCATATATATATATATATATATATATATGAAAATTATAAATTTAAAACAGTAACTTTGGTTCATCCATCATTTATATTTTAAAAAAATTGACGAATTTAGGATCGTACGTTTTCTTTTCTCCTTCAGGTACTGTATGATATTTATGCTGTAACATTTTATGTTATACTTTTACTTCCATTTTTTTTGACCTCAAATGTGTCTTATGTTGTATCACTATGACATTTATATTATATAAGTGTGATTTTTATGTACAAAATTGCTCTCCTTTATTTGTTGTAACTTTAAAAAAAAATGAAGAATTGCAGCAAATTTTTTACACATATACCTTTATATTGATATAATCATACAATTCTGTAATATATAAAGGTGCAAATAACATCATATAAATGTATGAGTGATATCACGGGAAGGTGTGTTAATCCAAGGAAATACTGAAATTTTCTGATAATCTTAAAAAAATTCTAATTAAGTTACAAAACATATAAGTCGTCATGATATTTGTACATAAAAGTCAAATCAAGACAACAAAAAGATCAGACCGAAACGACATAATTAAAAAAAAAAAAACCAAAGGAATAGGTGTGGATTCGATTCGGGTTAACCCAATTGCATGGATGTGATGCACAAAATTATTTGTGCAAGACTTATTAATTAATCTTTTAAGAAAATTAATGTAATAACTATAGTATTACAAACATAATCATAATATATTACTTAAATTTAGTTGTTTACACGTCCTCCTCGCAATCCTAGGATCTAAACGAATCGAATACTAATATGAATTCTTAATCTAAATTGCAGCTAGCAGAACTCATAGACGTGCAATGATGTTCCTATACACTATCCTATAAACTATACATATAATATCATGATTACTTAAAAAAAAAAAAAAAACAATAAATGTCAGCATATATAACAACTTATAGGCTTGCACGTCCTAATTGATATATAATCCAACTTATTCAACTATGATTAAGCCAAGCTATATTAATCACATTCTGAAACTATAAATACCTGGAAATCTTCACCATCAAAATAACCAAAATAGAAAGCACATTTGATTTCATCAGTTTCAGCAAGAAAAAAAGAAAAGAAAATGGGGTTTGGCAGAGTGAAGAATAATATGAAGATGAATGCATGCATTTTGATTGTTGTGGTGATCATAGCCATCATCGCCCATAACACTGAAGCCACGCGCCACCTTTTGCAAACCGGCGCAGCAGTCAATGCGACAGCTGGCAACGGCACTCAGGTGAACGGGACGGCCTCACTGATCAATGATGCTGCGGTGATATCCATCTCGTTACGTGATGGTGATGATCATCCTGATGCTCTCACCGTCTCAGTTGGGGCTAATATATAAAATCTCTTCTTTCAATTTTTTTTCCCAATTTTCTTTTTGTTGGTTTGTTTTGAATAATTAATTAATGGCTAGTTTGCTCGTCTTCATTGGGTTTGACTGTCAAATAATTACCGAGTAATTGGTTTTGACATATAATCCAGATTAACTAGCTAGCTAGCTATTTTTCATTTGATTGCGAGCTTGTGATCTTTTGTAATCATTGCTTCATTGATTTGTATTCTTGTTGTTTGCGTTTATGTTGTTGTAATGCTTTTATTAATGGGATTAATTAATGTGATCCTTAATTTTATTATTTCTTCTTGCTTCATTTCGTTGATTTGGGTGGAGGATGATATATTGAAAGGTTCCCAAACTATCATTTCACGATGCATATATACATGATGTAACCCTAGATTGATCATTATAATATTCGATTGTGAAGATCAAGATCGTGAGTTGGGAGATCTTGTTCCGATTATATTGAATTAATATTGAATTGACAAAGGCCCTGTTCCGATTATATTGAATTGACGAAGGAATCACATGTGAGATCAGGACATGCGTGGAGGGTGTGTTATGACATCTTGTTTCGAATATATTGAATTGACGAAGGACTCACATGTGAGTGTTCCGATTATATTGATGATTCTGTTCCGATTATATTATATTGAATTGAGTTGGGTGATCTTGTTCAGATTATATTGAATTTATATTGAATTGACGAAGGACCTGTTTCGATTATATTGAATTGACGAAGGATTGATCACATGTGGGGAACATGTGAGGGGGGCGTGTTATAATATTGAGATCCTAATCCGATTATATTGAATTGACGAAGGACTGATCACATGAGTGTTCCAATTATATTGATGATCCTGTTCCGATTATATTATATTGAATTGAGCTCGGTGATCCTGTTCTGATTATATTGAATTTATATTGAGTTGACGAAGGACCTCTTCCGATTATTTTATATTGAATCGAGTTGGGTGATCATGTTCGAATTATATTGAATTGACGAATGACTTACTTGTGAGGGGGCGTGTTACTATATTGAATTTAAATGATAAATGTGTGATCGTATTCCGATTATATTGAATTGATGAAGGACTCACATGTGAGTGTTCCGATTATATTGAGTTGCCTTGTTCACCCCCCCCTCCCAAGTCTACTGCCATTTGAGACCAACATATTCTATTAATTAAGGAATCTCAAACCCTTAAAATCTTATTTTTTATTAATTTAATTAACCGATAATTTGGACTTGGGTTAATTTCAATGTTGGTCCCACATGTACGACCCTTTCCATTTTAGACAACCAAGTATAAGTTTTCCAATTTTGGTCCTTTATGTCTCTACTTTTTCCAATTTGAGTAAGTCTCTTGTGAATCAGGTGCATGGATCTTAGATCCATGCACCCGGGTCGGATCCGGGTCAGGGGGACCGCACCCTTTTTTTTTTTTTTGGCTCATGATTTTTGAAAAAAATCACATACCAATAGTATATGTTAGACATACCTTTACGTTATGTTAGACATACCTTTAAGCTATGTTAAACATACCCGTTCTGCCCAGATTTCATGCCTTGTCTTTTTTTTGGCTTGATTTTTGAATTTTGGCACATACCACTACGTTATGTTAGACATACCTTTACGTTGTGTTAGACATACCTTTATGTATACTTAAACATACCTTTGTATATGTTAGACATACCTTTATATATAGTTAAGCATACCTTTATACATGTTAGACATACCTTTCTATATAGTTAGACCTACCTACACATGGTTGGTCTAACTATACACAAAGGTTGGTTTAACTATACATACATGGTGGTCTATTTGAGCGAATTTTGGATGAGCTTCAGGACATGTCTTCAGCGCGTGGGAGCGCGTGCATGCGCGTGGGAGGCGCGTTTTGGGCGCGTGAACGGGTCGGGTCATCCATGCACCTGACTCATAAAAGTTTTTGCCTTCCAATTTTGATCATATTGTTCAATTTTGGTCCTATAAATTTCAATTTTATTCAATTTCAGTCGAAATTATCAAAATCACTGATGTCACACAAGAATTTCCCGACGGCCATCCGAACAAAATTGAATTGAAATTGGAATAATTTGAAACATACAGGACCAAAATTGAAAAATTTGACTAAAATCCGAAAATTTTGAAACTTATAGGATCAAAATTGGAAAAAATAAAAACATACATGACCAAAATTGGAAAACATATGCTTGGGGGTCCAGGACTGAAATTATAATTAACCATTTGAACTTTGGCCAAATACTTTGTTGATCATATTTCATAGTCTTATATAATTTATAATGATATTAAAGTATTGAAATAACAAAGCATAATCAAGATATTGTACTATTCAAACATTAACAATGTGATTGATAAGACTAATATGTAAAAGGTTTAAAGAGATTTGTTTGGATTTCAATACTAAATAAAAACAAATCTTACATAAAACCAATACTTATAAATGTATTACTAATACTTTTATGAATCTATTGGATCGTAAAATATATTGACCCAAAGTGACTGATGGACTGACCGGTGTTGAACCATGGGGACCAAATTGACCAAATATTGACGGATACTCAAGTAGTTTCATAAGATGGTCTCACATAATATTTACATATCAAAATTATCTATTATAAATAATATGAATGTGGATTTTCAAATTAATTAATATGATTTTTTTCAAAACATGGTTTGTGATGTCTCCATGCATGTCATATATATATATATATGAAAATTATAAATTTAAAACAGTAACTTTGGTTCATCCATCATTTATATTTTAAAAAAATTGACGAATTTAGGATCGTACCTTTTCTTTTCTCCTTCAGGTACTGTATGATATTTATGTTGTAACATTGTGACCTTTATTTACAGGTATGGTGACCTTTATGTTATACTTTTACTTCCAGTTTTTTCGACCTCAGGTGTGTCTTATGTTGTATCACTATGACATTTATATTATATAAGTGTGATTTGTATGTACAAAATTGCTCTCCTTTATTTGTTGTAACTTTAAAAAAAAAATGAAGAATTGCAGCAAATTTTTTACACATATACCTTTTATATTGATATAATCATACAATTATGTAATATAAAAAGGTGCAAATAACATCATATAAGGGTATGAGTGATATCACGTGAAGGTGTGTTAATCCAAGGAAATACTGAATTTTTTTGATAATCTTAAAAAAATTCTAATTAAGTTACAAAACATAAAAGTCGTCATGATATTTGTACATAAAAGTCACATCAATACAACAAAAAGATCAAATTGAAACGACATAATTAAAAAAAAAAAAAACAAAGGAATAGGTGTGGATTCGGTTCGGGTTAACCCAATTGCATGGATGTGATGCACATAATTATTTGTGCAAGACTTATTAATTAATCTTTTAAGAAAATTAATGTAATAACTATAGTATTACAAACATAATCATAATATATTACTTAAATTTAGTTGTTTACACGTCCTCCTCGCAATCCTAGGATCTAAACGAATCGAATACTAATATGAATTCTTAATCTAAATTGCTGCAGAACTCATAGACGTGCAATGATGTTCCTATACACTATCCTATAAACTATACATATAATATCATGATTACTTAAAAAAAAAAAAACAATAAATGGCAGCATATATAACAACTTATAGGCTTGCACGTCCTAATTGATATATAATCAAACTTATTCAACTATGATTAAGCCAAGCTATATTAATCACATTCTGAAACTATAAATACCTGGAAATCTTCACCATCAAAATAACCAAAATAGAAAGCACATTTGATTTCATCAGTTTCAGCAAGAAAAAAAGAAAAGTAAATGGGGTTTGGCAGAGTGAAGAATAATATGAAGATGAATGCATGCATTTTGATTGTTGTGGTGATCATAGCCATCATCGCCCATAACACTGAAGCCACGCGCCACCTTTTGCAAACCAGCGCAGCAGTCAATGCGACAGCTGGCAATGGCACTCAGGTGAACGGGACGGCCTCACTGAATGATGCTGCGGTGATATCCACCTCGTTAACTGATGATATCGGTGATATCCTTAACTGATGATATCGGTGGTGATAATGGTGGTGATGATGATTCTGATGCTCTCGACGTCTCAGTTGGGGCTGACATATAAAATCTTTTCTTTCAAAATTTTCTCCCTATTTTCTTTTTTCTTGGTTTGTTTTGAATAATTAATGGCTAGTTTGCTCGTCTTCATTGGGTTTGACTGTCAAATAATTACCGAGTAATTGGTTTTGACATATAATCCATATTAACTAGCTAGCTAGCTATTTTTGATTTGATTGCGAGCTTAATTGTCTTTTTGCTGTTGTAATCATTGCTTCATTGATTTGTATTCTTGTTCTTTGCTTTTATGTTGTTGTAATGCTTTTATTAATGGGATTAATTAATGTGATCTTTAATTTTATTATTTCTTCTTGCTTCATTTCGTTGATTTGGGTGGAGGATGATATATTGAAAGGTTCCCAAATTATCATTTCATGATGCACATATATATATATACACACATTATGTAACCGTAGATTGATCATTATAATTTTCCATTGTGAAGATTAAGATTAAAGAGTTGCGCGTTCAACTAACAATTAATCAATTTGAAATATTAGTGAATAATTTCCATGTAAAAATATTATATTTATCTTCGTTAGATCATTTTACGAATCTAATACATATGGGACTCGTTATGGTGATAACAATTATTTCGAGAGTTAATTATATTTTTTTACTAATTAACGTTTTGGTTCTGACAATTTTATCCATTATCTTTTCGGGCTGGCGATTTTATCTTTTATCTTATAAAAAGTCGGAAATTTGACTCGAATTCAGCCCGAACAGCCAACGGTCCTAATTCGCATGTGATTGGCACGTGACATCCTTTAAGGACAGTAAACTCAAAAATTTAATGGACAAAATTTCCAAAACATAATGGATAAAATTGTCAAAACAGATAAGTTACTAGGCAAAAATAATGTCAAAACTAGGGCGCACGGGCTAGTCACGTGCGAAGTTAGCCCGATTCGGTAGTTCGGACTGAATTTGGGTAAAATTTCCGAATTATCAGAAGATAAAGAGTAAAATCACCAACCCGAAAAGATAATGAGTAAAATTGTCAGGATAAAAAAAGTAATCTAACTCATTATTCCGACATGGAACATTCAAAAATTTAAACATTTCAGGGGCTCGCATTTGAAGCATCAAGCTTATATCGTAGAAATTGTTAGAATTTAATTTCTAAATTTTTATTTAATATATTTTAGTTTGCATTGTCTTACAAAACATAATGTTTAATATTTTTCCCTAACATCTTTAGATGTGTTTGTATGTTGAAAAAGTGTAGAAAATTGTAAGAGAAAGTGCAAGCCTAAATTTGTTATTGTGCAAGTTTAGATGTGTGTGTGTTGTTATATTCCTAGAGAGTAAAAGCAGTGCACTCAAAACAGTTATCATTTTTTGTTGTGCGAATCGACAACACTTTACATAACATTTAACATTTTTATGAAACTATTGACTGGTATATATATTGACTCGAAACAATTGATCAATGTTGGTTAGGTTTGGTTGATTCATATGATGTTCAAGGAATTTCTTAAAAATTAAACCTCACAAAAGACTGACCCATCAATTTTTTTTTGAACAATATGAATATTATTTTTCAGAATATTTTTTATGATTTTTTTTTTTTTTTTGAAGAGATGGCTGATCAAAAGTAAATAAAATAATTAGAGTATATTATTCTTTTTGCCCCGTAACTTTTGGTGTCTGGTAAATTTGGACAATAATTTTTTGGACAAGCAATTTAGGAGATTAACTAGTCGGGCTTCATGAATTTTGTCCAATTCCAACTCCAATATTTAATTGGGTTGAAATTAAACGTGAATCACACATAATACCTTATTTTTGGAATATTCGGCTAACATTACTGACGTAGCATTTAATCTATAATTGTGTTTTTTTTTAATGTGCTCACGATTGGCAGGATAATAGGATTTTACTAATATATTACTAATACTTTTATGAATCTATTGGTTGGTATATATATTGGCTAGAATTAACCATATTGACAATGTTTATAGATTGATCGATGTTGATCATGTTGACTAGATTGACCAGATTTTGGTTGATTCATATGGTGTTCAAGGAGTTTTTTTTATTGAAACCTCACATAAGACTATCAAAATTGTCATTTTTAGACAATATGAATATTTTTTTTAGAATAATTGAAATGAACTTTTTGTTTTTGGAAGAGATTTCTAATCAATAGTAAATAAACTTTAGGAGTCTGACAAATTTGGACAATAATGTTTTCGGGCCAGCAATTCAAAATATTATGTTGTCGACTTCAAAAATTTTTCCAATTTCAGGCCGAATAATTTCGCAAAATTTAAAAAACTGTTTCTCTCTCCTCCCTTTATATCGTCTCCACTTTTCAGTATCCTCACCGCCCTCCACTCCTCCCTTCTCGCCACTAACAATCCATTGTATGGATCGTGCATGTTTCTAATTGCCTGGTTCAACTCTCAGGTGATTTGATTAACGAAACCCTGAATATTCATTACAATTAATATTTAAATTTGAAAATCAGGATATTAATTAATGAGCATGGTGTTGAACTCACAATTAATAACCGATTTACAAAGGTTAGATCGTGTGAAAAAAATGGTCACATAATTTTTCCTTGTATATATATAAAGAAAAAAATAGTTTTTTTAATCCTCTAAGTATATCTAATTGGAACTTTCATCTTTTATTTTTCGCCTTTTAATTTTTAGTTTTGGATGTTTAAAAGTTGAGTTTATTACTTGAATTTCCGAGTAACTTTAGTCATTTGGCAAAAATGAACTTTAATTTCTAGTGCTGGCAATATAAAACTTGATGTTTACGGACTTTGTAAATTTTGCCCAAATTGATCCTGAATCACCTAATTTGGCTCAATTGCACGTGATTTGCATGCATGTGTGTTCACTAATTTCGGGTTTTTTGGCTATTGTTGCTGACGTGGCTATCATTTTATATTTAAATGTTATTTGTCTGTACAGGTTAATGTCATTTAGACATAAAATGGTTGGTGTGTAATAGAAACATTAAAACAAATATTAAAAATATATTTTGCATATTACAATTTAAAAAAATAAAAATAAAAATCATCATCATGATCTGATCTTCATCATCCGCCACAGCCTTCTTCTCAGATCCACCACCACCACTGCATCTTCCCATCTCAAATCAAGTATTAAACTAAATAAAACTGATCCACCACCCCCACCATTGCAGCTTCCCATCTCAAATCAGACATTATATTAAATAAAACAAAAAAAAAACCTCAATTTACACAAGAAGAAGCCTAATTTGAAAATTTTCTAGAAAAGCTCAACTCAAGATCATAGAATTCAAAAAACTCAAATGCAAAGGTAAGAGAGTAGAGGGGTGAAATGAATGTTTGCTAATCGCTTGATTAATTAGGAAATAATTCTTAATTCTACCATTTATGTAATTTAAAGTAATAATCAGTGTCGACGGATATATACTCCCTCAGATATCTTTTAAATGTTGGTTTGGAACTTTAACTTTAAGTTTTTGTTTTCTTATTGATGTTTAAAGATTATTTTCATAAGATGCCCCTATGACCTATGCTTAATTAATACTTATATTAATACATTATCCATGTTTTCAATATATCAAGATAAAAAAAATTAATTAATGAATGATATATTAAGAAAATAAAATATTTCTAATTCGTAGAAGAAACAGAAGAGTGTATACTTTTTAGGTAGAAACAACCTTACACGTCTATGACATTACAGCTATTTGCGTTTAGACTAATTAGTCATCTCCAAAATCCATTAGTTAGTCATATCCACATTATATAACTCATTGATCGTGGTTTACTACCAATAATCCATTTTCATCACCATCATATATATATAGTGCAAATTGCAAATTTAAAACAATAATTTTTGTTCTTTCATTGTTTAGGGATTAGTCCGACATTTGTCGATTCGAGTTGATCTTTCCTAAATTCACCATTTTTTTAAAGATATAGTTTCAATTTAAAAGCTCGAAAAAGATAGTATACCTAAATGATAAATGAGCCAAAATTATTGTTCTAATTAAATTTGCAATTTTCTCCGTATATATAAAAATCTAATAAAAGGATTTTACAAACTTCAAGTTATCTTAATTAGCTTTTTATGTGGCCGAAAATTTTATAATCTTGTAGGTTCATTGCAAAGAGTATGTAAGAGACTTAAATTACTTCTGAAATCTAAGCAATCTCTTTAAATTTTTTTCATATTACTTAATCAAAAAAACAACATTCGTATTGTTTATAACAAATAATTTTGATGGGTAAGTATTATTTACGACCGTCTTATATAACAAAACTACTTGAGCACTATATGAATCCATCAATATATGATCAATTTACTCAACATGGTTAACACCGGTTAATCCATCAACATTGTCAATATGACCAATTGGAGTCAATATATATTCACCATCCAATAGATTCATAAAACTATTAGTAATACATTTATAATTATAAGTACTGGCTTATGTAAGATTTGTTTTTATTTACTTTTGAAATCTAAATAAATCTCTTTAAACCTTATTCATATTAATCCTAATAATCACATTGCTAATAATTTTTTTTAAATAAAAATAAATTAAATAAAAAATTTAAAATTAAATTCTAACAATTTCTACGACACAGACTTGATGCTTCAAATTCGAGTCTCTAAAATGTATCAGACTTGCAATATTTATTTTAAAATGTTCCATGTTGGAATAATTGTAACCATTATAACGTGTCTCATTTAAATTAGATTCGTAAAATGGTCTAACGAAGATAAATATAATTTTTTTTACATGAGAATTATTCACTATTTCAATTTTATGTATTTAATATGAATTTTGCATTTAAGATCGTTAACAATATACTATATATTTAAATTTGATTCAAAATAAAATATTTATTGTACTTAAAAATATTATGAAAGATAATGAATCCGTATTTTGTAATATGAAAAAATGGAAGAATCGATGTGAATTGATTCCACATTGAAAAAAATCGAATATTCATCCATCAAATCATTCACTCCATGGTCCAATAGGTGTTTTAAAGAACTAATTAATTGGACAAGAATAAAGATAATCTTATTCTACATTGTTGGTTCCAAGTGGCAGTAGACTTAGGGGGGTGAATAAGCTTACTCAAAATTTCCAAACTTTTCTCAAAAGAATGTCTAAGTCCGAGAAGGCAAGTAGCTATTGAGCTTACTGCTTCAGAGAGGTTACTGTTTGAGCAATTACTTTAAAGACTTAATGAAAAACAAAGTTTGAATGCAAAGCGGAAAATACTTAAAACAATGAGTTTTCTAAAACCTTTATGTTGTATGTAAAGATAACTTAAGCAAAGAGCAAAAGAAATAAAACAGGCAGTAAGCTTAAGCAGTAAAACAGGTACAACGATATATAGAGGTTCGGGGGTGTAGTAATCCCTCTACGTCCTCTCTACTTCTTCTCAAGGAGGAACTTTGTTTAGTGATAGTTTGGATTACAAAGACACTGCTTAGACAAACTAAACCTAACAAGAACTGTCAGTCTATCCCACACAGGGTTACTGCACAGTGACCAAACTCTACTTGCCCACACAGAGCACTTGCCCTACTATTTCGAGCGAAAACACTTGATCAGGAACAGCCTCCGATCAAGTGACTCCTGACAATCTATAAAAGAAAAGATTTCTTCAACGAAGGAAGCAACAAGATTTAGAGCAAATACCTTCTAAAACAGAGTATGCTTGCTGCGATAGACTGGACTTTAAATTTAAGAGAATGAAAAGATTAATGCGATTGAGAACTTTTAGAATGCTTGTTTGCGCGAGTTTCAGGTGCTTTTCAAGTCCAGTTCTTCTTCTATTTATAGGCGTGAGGATTATGCCCATTGAAGGGAGCTTCCTCCTCTGCAGCGTGTTTGTGGTGACGTGTCTTCATTTGATTGGCTCGTATGCGATTCTGTTGCGGTTGTACACCTCTGCAGCTGCGCCCGCCATATCAGTCTGAGTATCGTCCTTTCGTCCTTTATGTTCCTCCAGATGGCGCGCCTCTTTGATTGGTTCGTACATGCATGTGCCTAACGGCAACTCAGAGTGCTTGATTCGAGGTAACTGCTTCATAGAAAGGTGTCGCGGTAAGACGGGGCATGTGAAAACTTTATTTGATTTAACCTTGAGAGATGCTTTGAATGCTAGCCTCCTGTTTTGTAGCATCCTTCCAAAGGTTGCTGCTTCTTCCATACTTAGTCGTTTTTGTGATTTTGCTTAGGCAGCATCCTTTCATAGCATCCTTCCAGGCTCCTTCCAGTATCCTGTTATAGTGATCTATACTTAGTCAATTTTTTGATTTCCTTGGGCAGCAAGGTCTTCAGTCATCTTCAAGCTTTAACCTTCAATCTTCAAGCTTCATTACATATCAATCTAACAACCAAGGATCCTAGGCCTTATCTATTACATGTTTTGTCCTCATCAAAATCTATACAAGGTTCATTACATACATGTATATCATCCATTGTTTTATCTTACTAATCTATTTATTCCTTATTTTGAGTTTATATATAATAAATATAAAATTGAATGTCATAAATATAATTCTTATTTATTTGTTTATTAAATAATTGCAAATGAAAATTATTAATTATTTCTTAAAATGGAAATATTTAATAAGTGTGACATTTATTGCAGTTATTTTTGGCAGAATATTCTGCTTATATATATATAATCGGAATATGATCACCCAGCTCAACCCTCGTTAATTCAATATAATCAGAATATGATCACACATTTATCATTTAAATTAAGTCAATTCAATATAATCGGAACAGGATCATACATTTATAATTTATCATTGTAATTCAACGTCAATTCAATATAATCGGAACAAGATCACACATTTATTATTTAAATTCAATATTCTAACACGCCCCCTCACATGTGAGTCTTTCGTCAATTCAATATAATCGGAACAGGTCCGTCGTCAATTCAATATAATCGGAACATGATCACCCAACTTAATTCAATATAATATAATCGGAATAGGTCCTTCGTCAATTCAATATAAATTCAATATAATCAGAACAGGATCACCAAGCTCAATTCAATATAATATAATCGGAACAGAATCATCAATATAATCGGAACACTCACATGTGAGTCCTTCATCAATTCAATATATTCGAAACAAAATGTCATAACACACCCTCCACGCATGTCCTGATCTCACATGTGATTCCTTCGTCAATTCAATATAATCGGAACAGGGCCTTCGTCAATTCAATATTAATTCAATATAATCGGAACAGGATCACCCAACTCACAATCTTGATCTTCACAATCGAATATTATAATGATCAATCTAGGGTTACATCATGTATATATGCATCATGAAATGATAATTTGGGAACCTTTCAATATATCATCCTCCACCCAAATCAACGAAATGAAGCAAGAAGAAATAATAAAATTAAAGATCACATTAATTAATCCCATTAATAAAAGCATTACAACAACATAAAAGCAAACAACAAGAATACAAATCAATGAAGCAATGATTACAACAGCAAAAAGACAATTAAGCTCGCAATCAAATCAAAAATAGCTAGCTAGCTAGTTAATATGGATTATATGTCAAAACCAATTACTCGGTAATTATTTGACAGTCAAACCCAATGAAGACGAGCAAACTAGCCATTAGTTAATTATTCAAAACAAACCAACAAAAAGAAAATTGGGAAAAAAAATTGAAAGAAGAGATTTTATATAACAGCCCCAACTGAGACGGCGAGAGCACCAAGATCATCATCACCACTACTGATATCAGGTAACGAGAAGGAAAATGCAGAGGATGTCACCGCAGCATCATTCAGTGAGGCCGTCCCGTTCACCTGAGTGCCGTTGCCAGCTGTCGCATTGACTGCTGCGCCGGTTTGCAAAAGGTGGCGCGTGGCTTCAGTGTTATGGGCGATGATGGCTATGATCACCACAACAATCAAAATGCATGCATTCATCTTCATATTATTCTTCACTCTGCCAATCCCCATTTTCTTTTCTTTTTTTTCTTGCTGAAACTGATGAAATCAAATGTGCTTTCTATTTTGGTTATTTTGATGGTGAAGATTTCCAGGTATTTATAGTTTCAGAATGTGATTAATATAGCTTGGCTTAATCATAGTTGAATAAGTTGGATTATATATCAATTAGGACGTGCAAGCCTATAAGTTGTTATATATGCTGCCATTTATTGTTTTTTTTTTTAAGTAATCATGATATTATATGTATAGTTTATAGGATAGTGTATAGGAACATCATTGCACGTCTATGAGTTCTGCAGCAATTTAGATTAAGAATTCATATTAGTATTCGATTCGTTTAGATCCTAGGATTGCGAGGAGGACGTGTAAACAACTAAATTTAAGTGATATATTATGATTATGTTTGTAATACTATAGTTATTACATTAATTTTCTTAAAAGATTAATTAACAAGTCTTGCACAAATAATTTTGTGCATCGATCACATCCATGCAATTGGGTTAACCCAAACCGAATCCACACCTATTCCTTTGTTTTTTTTTTTTTAAATTATGTCGTTTCGGTCTGATCTTTTTGTTGTATTGATGTGACTTTTATGTACAAATATTATGACGACTTTTATGTTTTGTAACTTAATTAATTTTTTTTTTTAAGATTATCAGAAAATTTCAGTATTTCCTTGGATTAACACACCTTCACGTGATATCACTCATATGATGTTATTTGCACCTTTATATATTACATAATTATATGATTATATCAATATAAAGTGAAAGTCCTACGTGGATCTGCAAAAACAAAAACAAAAATAACCCAATTAAAGTACACGGTGTTGTCAGCAGTGTCGACAACACCAGCGTAACACACAGTGGAAAATGGATCGAATTTAAAAGTTGCAGAACACAAACGATATATCCACGAGTATACAAATACTCGTGGAATGCTTTCAGGGCGAAAACTCCTTTATTAATCTTCGTATGTGTACAAAGGAGAAAGAAAGATCTCTAAAAGAGATTCTTTCGAACAAACAACTCAATACGTCCTATAGGATGAATATGAATACTAGGGACATATACAATGACTCTCAGTTGAACACTCTGAAAACACCTATACTAAAAGTCACGAGTATGCAAACTCTATGACACACAAGAAAATGGTGTTGCTTTTCAGTGTGAACAACACAACTCTCGACACTAGTGTACTGCTGAATATATGACTGCTTAGACTCTCGATTTCTATGCATCCTTGATCTTCAGCAGCTTCACCTATTTATAGACCTCAAAGTACACTGTGCAGACTCCACTTCCCATGATCTTGGAGTGCTCCATGATCTCCACAACTCACGTGCATCATGGACAAGATGGAGTGGACTTGTTCTTGTTTCTCTTCTTGACTTCTTTGTCTCCACTTCTTGAACTCTAGCCTGACTTGTTCTTCTTTGAATCTTGTTTCTCAATCCCACGTTCTAAAGTCACGATCTCTCTCTCTCTCTCTCTCTCTCTCTCTCTCTCTCTCTCTCTATCTCTCACATATTGACTTCTTAAATCCTACTTATAGATCTCTTAGATACACCTTGAAACCTATCAACAAAAAAACACTTAACAACTTCCTAAAACTTAGGAAGGTTTGTTAGTTAATCTTTGAGATTCAAAATTCATAAAACACGTGAGATTTAATGAGTCAAATCTAAGAGAGAGAATATCAAATCTTTTTCAAATAAATATATCTAATAAAATCTAACTAAAATCTAATTTAATTTAGGATAAATATGAAAAAGGAAAATTAATTAATGTTGGAAAATCCAACACTAACATAAAGGTATATGTGTAAAAAATTTGCAGCAATTCTTCTTTTTTTTTTTAAAAGTTACAACAAATAAAGGAGAGCAATTTTGTACATAAAAATCACACTTATATAATATAAATATCATAGTGATACAACATAAGACACACCTGAGGTCGAAAAAAATGGAAGTAAAAGTATAACATAAAGGTCACCATACCTGTAAATAAAGGTCACAATGTTACAACATAAATATCATTCAGTACCTGAAGGAGAAAATAAAAGGTACGATCCTAAATTCGTCAATTTTTTTAAAATATAAATGATGGATGAACCAAAGTTACTGTTTTAAATTTATAATTTTCACATATATATATATATATATGTATATGACATGCATGGAGACATCACAAACCATGTTTTGAAAAAAATCATATTAATTAATTTGAAAATCCACATTCATATTATTTATAATAGATAATTTTGATATGTAAATATTATGTGTGACCATCTTACGAAACTACTTGAGTATCCATCAATATTTGGTCAATTTGGTCCCCATGGTTCATCACCGGTCAGTCCATCAGCATTGTTAATATGATCACTTTGGGTCAATATATTTTACGATGCAATAGATTCATAAAAGTATTAGTAATACATTTATAAGTATTGGTTTTATGTAAGATTTGTTTTTATTTAGTATTGAAATCCAAACAAATCTCTTTAAACCTTTTACATATTAGTCTTGTCAATCACAGTGTTAATGTTTGAATAGTACAATATCTTGATTATGCTTTGTTATTTCAATACTTTAATAACATTATAACTTATATAAGACTATGAAATATGATCAACAAAGTATTTGGCCAAAGTTCAAATGGTTAATTTTAATTTCAATCCTGGACCACCAAGCATATGTTTTCCAATTTTGGTCATGTATGTTTTTATTTTTTCCAATTTTGATCCTATAAGTTTCAAAATTTTCCGATTTTAGTCAAATTTTTCAATTTTGGTCCTGTATGTTTCAAATTATTCCAATTTCAATTCAATTTTGTTTGGATGGCCATCGGGAAATTCTTGTGTGACATCAGTGATTTTGATAATTTCGACTGAAATTGGATAAAATTGAAGTCTATAGGACAAAAATTGAACAATATGATCAAAATTGGAAAAAGTAGAGACATACAGGACCAAAATTGGAAAACTTATACTTGGTTGTCTAAAATGGAAAGGCTCGTACATATGGGACCAACATTGAAATTAACCCAAGTCCAAATTATCGGTTAATTAAATTAATAAAAAATAAGATTTTAAGGGTTTGAGATTCCTTAATTAATAGAATCTGTTGGTCCCAAGTGGCAGTAGACTTGGGGGGGGGGGGAGAACAAGCCAACTCGATATAATCGGAACACTCACATGTGAGTCCTTCATCAATTCAGTATAATCGTAACAGGATCACACATTTATCATTTAAATTCAATATAGTAACACGCCCCCTCACAAGTTAGTCATTCGTCAATTCAATATAATTGGAACATGATCACCCAACTCAATTCAATATAATATAATCGGAAGAGGTCCTTCGTCAATTCAATATAAATTCAATATAATCAGAACAGGATCACCCACCTAAATTCAATATAATATAATCAGAACAGGATCATCAATATAATTGGAACACTCACATGTGATCAGTCCTTCGTCAATTCAATATAATCGGATTAGGATCTCAATATTATAACACGCCCCCCTCACATGTCCCCCACATGTGAGTCCTTCCTCAATTCAATATAATCGAAACAGGTCCTTCGTCAATTCAATATAAATTCAATATAATCTGAACAGGATCACCCAACTTGATTCAGTATAATATAATCGGAACAGGTCCTTCGTCAATTCAATATAAATTCAATATAATCAGAACAGGATCACCCAGCTCAATTCAATATAATATAATCGGAACAGAATCATCAATATAATCGGAACACTCACATGTGAGTCCTTCGTCAATTCAATATATTCGAAACAAGATGTCATAACACACCCTCCACGCATGTCCTGATCTCACATGTGATTCCTTCGTCAATTCAATATAATCAGAACAGGGCCTTTGTCAATTCAATATAATCGGAACAGGATCTCCCAACTCACAATGTTGATCTTCACAGTCGAAAATTATAATGATCAATCTAGGGTTACATCATGTATATATGCATCACGAAATGATAATTTGGGAACTTTTCAATATATCATCCTCCACCCAAATCAACGAAATGAAGCAAGAAGAAATAATAAGAGGATCACATTAATCCCATTAATAAAAGCATTACAACAACATAAAAGCAAAGAACAAGAATACAAATCAATGAAGCAATGATTACAACAGCAAAAAGACAATTAAGCTCGCAATCAAATCAAAAATAGCTAGCTAGCTAGTTAATATGGATTATATGTCAAAACCAATTACTCGGTAATTATTTGACAGTCAAACCCAATGAAGACGAGCAAACTAGCCATTAATTATTCAAAACAAACCAAGAAAAAAGAAAATAGGGAGAAAATTTTGAAAGAAAAGATTTTATATGTCAGCCCCAACTGAGACGTGGAGAGCATCAGAATCATCATCACCACCATCATGATCACCACCGATAGTTAACGAGGTGGATATCACCGCAGCATCATTCAGTGAGGCCGTCCCGTTCACCTGAGTGCCGTTGCCAGCTGTCGCATTGACTGCTGCGCCGGTTTGCAAAAGGTGGCGCGTGGCTTCAGTGTTATGGGCGATGATGGCTATGATCACCACAACAATCAAAATGCATGCATTCATCTTCATATTATTCTTCACTCTGCCAATCCCCATTTTCTTTTCTTTTTTTTCTTGCTGAAACTGATGAAATCAAATGTGCTTTCTATTTTGGTTATTTTGATGGTGAAGATTTCCAGGTATTTATAGTTTCAGAATGTGATTAATATAGCTTGGCTTAATCATTGTTGAATAAGTTGGATTATATATCAATTAGGACGTGCAAGCCTATAAGTTGTTATATATGCTGCCATTTATTGTTTTTTTTTTTTAAGTAATCATGATATTATATGTATAGTTTATAGGATAGTGTATAGGAACATCATTGCACGTCTATGAGTTCTGCAGCAATTTAGATTAAGAATTCATATTAGTATTCGATTCGTTTAGATCCTAGGATTGCGAGGAGGACGTGTAAACAACTAAATTTAAGTGATATATTATGATTATGTTTGTAATACTATAGTTATTACATTAATTTTCTTAAAAGATTAATTAACAAGTCTTGCACAAATAATTTTGTGCATCGATCACATCCATGCAATTGGGTTAACCCGAACCGAATCCACACCTATTCCTTTGTTTTTTTTTTACATTATGTCGTTTCGGTCTGATCTTTTTGTTGTATTGATGTGACTTTTATGTACAAATATTATGACGACTTTTATGTTTTGTAACTTAATTAATTTTTTTTTAAGATTATCAGAAAATTTCAGTATTTCCTTGGATTAACACACCTTCACGTGATATCACCCATACCTTTATATGATGTTATTTGCACCTTTATATATTACATAATTGTATCACTATATCAATATAAAGGTATGCATGTAAAAAAAATTGCTGAAATTCTTCATTTTTTATTTTTAAGTTACAACACATAAAGGAGAGCAATTTTGTACATAAAAATCACACTTATATAACATAAATATCATAATGATACAACATAACACACACCTGAGGTCAAAAAAAATGGAAGTAAAAGTATAACATAAAGGTCACCATACCTGTAAATAAAGGTCACAATGTTACAACATAAATATAATATAGTACCTGAAGGAGAAAATAAAAGGTACGATCCTAAATTCGTCAATTTTTTTAAAATATAAATGATGGATGAACCAAATTTACTGTTTTAAATTTATAATTTTCATATATATATATATATATATATATAACATGCATGGAGACATCACAAACCATGTTTTGAAAAAACATCATATTAATTAATTTGAAATTAAATCCACATTCTTATTATTTATAATAGATAATTTTGATATGTAAATATTATGTGTGACCATCTTACGAAAATACTTGAGTATCCGTCAACATTTGGTCAATTTGGTCCCCATGGTTCAACACCGTTCAGTCCATCAGCATTGTTAATATGATCACTTTGGGTCAATATATTTTACGATCCAATAGATTCATAAAAGTATTATTAATACATTTATAAGTATTGGTTTTATGTAAGATTTGTTTTTATTTAGTATTGAAATCCAAACAAATCTCTTTAAACCTTTTACATATTAGTCTTGTCAATCACATTGTTAATGTTTGAATAGTACAATATCTTGATTATGCTTTGTTATTTCAATACTTTAATAACATTATAAATTATATAAGACTATGAAATATGATCAACAAAGTATTTGGCCAAAGTTCAAATGGTTAATTTTAATTTCAGTCCTGGACCACCAAGCATATGTTTTCCAATTTTGGTCATGTATGTTTTTATTTTTTTCAATTTTGATCCTATAAGTTTCAAAATTTTCCGATTTTAGTCAAATTTTTCAATTTTGGTCATGTATGTTTCAAATTATTCCAATTTCAATTCAATTTTGTTTGGATGGCCGTCGGGAAATTCTTGTGTGACATCAGTGATTTTGATAATTTCGACTGAAATTGGATAAAATTGAAGTCTATAGGACCAAAATTGAACAATATGATCAAAATTGGAAAAAGTAGAGACACACAGGACCAAAATTGGAAAACTTATACTTGGTTGTCTAAAATGGAAAAAGGGTCGTACATATGGGACCAACATTGAAATTAACCCAAGTCCAAATTATCGGTTAATTAAATTAATAATAAATAAGATTTTAAGGGTTTGAGATTCATTAAGTAATAGAATATGTTGGTCCCAAGTGGCAGTAGACTTTGGGGGGGGGG
The DNA here is from genome assembly GCA_005771605.1 of Scutellaria baicalensis. NCBI lineage: Eukaryota > Viridiplantae > Streptophyta > Magnoliopsida > Lamiales > Lamiaceae > Scutellaria > Scutellaria baicalensis. Next base: position 11,519,359 of record CM016726.1, on the reverse strand, counting down.
GGGGTGAACAAGCCAACTCAAAATTTTCAAACTTTACTCCAAAGAATGTCTATGTCCTAGAAGGCAGGTAGCTACCGAACTTACTGCTTCAGAGAGGTTACTGCTTGAGCAGTTACCTTAGAAACTTAATGAAAAACTGAGTTTGAATGCACAACTGAAAATATTTAAAACAATGAGTTTTCTGAAAACCTTTATGTTGTATGTAAAGATAACTTAAGCAAGGAACAAAAGTGATAAGACAGGCAATAAGCTTAAGTAGTGAAACTGGTACAACGATATATAGAGGTTCGAGGGTGGAGTAGTCCCTCTACGTCCTCTCCACTCCTTCTCAAAGAGGAACTTTGTTAAGTGATAGTTTGGATTACAAAGACACTGCTTAAACAAACTAAACCTAACAAGAACTGTCAGTCTGTCCCATACAGGGTTACTGCACAGTGACCAAACTCTACTTGCCCACACAGAGCACTTGCTTTACTATTTAGAGTGAAACACTTGCTCAGGAACAACCTCTGATGAAGTGACTCCTGACAGTCTATAAAAGAAAAGATTTGTTCAACGAATGAAGCAGCAAGCTTTAGAGCAGATAGCTTCTGAAACAGAATATGCTTGCTGCGATAGAATGGACTTGAAACTTAAGAGAATGAAAAGATTAATGCGATTGAGAGCTTTTAGAATGTTTGTTTGCGCGAGTTTCAGGTCATCTTCAAGTCTAGGTCTTCTTCTATTTATAAGCGTGAGGATTCTGCCCGTTAAAGGGAGCTTCCTCCTCTGCAGCGTGCTTGTGGTGACGTGTCTTCATTTGATTGATTCGTACGAGATTCTGTTGCGGTTGTACACATCTGCAGCTGCGCCCGCCATATTAGTTTGAGCATCGTTCTAGATAGAGCTCTTTGATTGGTTCGTACATAACTGTGTCTAACGACAACTCAGAGTGCTGAATTCGAGGTAATTGTTTGTTAGAACATATTTAAGTATGTTTTGATGAGACAAAACCATAGAATAACAACCCTCAATCTATAGAATAACTTATCTTGTAAGGTTACTGCAGGAAGATACGACAGAGAAAGCTTCAGAGGAAGAATACTGCAGAGAATGGTGAAAGGAATCTGGTAAACTAAAAAGGATTCTGCTTACTGCAGGAAGCTACCTGGAAGAGACTATGCCAGAGCATATTGCAAAGCAGCAAGCTACCGAAGACTCAAAGCTACCTGACAGGAAGCCACCTAGAAGAGACCATGCCGAAGCATACTGCAAAACAACAAGCTACAAAAGTCTCAAGTCACCTGACAGAGCAAGGCTAAGAAGAAACCTACGAAGCAAGCATGGTAATGAAGCTAAAAGTTACCGGTAGAGAGAAGAGGAATGGAGCCAATCAGATGAAGACACGTGGAAAGTGAATAATTGGCGTGTATGATCAGAAGGAGTACGACGCATTTAATGCTGGAAATCTACCCACCTTCAACGGACAGATTTCTTAATCTATAAATAGAAGAGACTGAAAACTGGAGAGCAGAGAGATCAGAGCGCAGAGGAGAGAGCGCATAAAAGAGGGGGAAAAACATATAGAAGAAAAGAGAGCAAAATGGGGGATTAAAGAAGAAGGAAAAAGAAAAGAGTGTATAAAAGAGAGAAAAGAAGAGAAGAAAGTTTAAACACTCTAAACCCCAGAAACGCATACTCAGTCCTTCAGTTGTGCAGCAAGCAACATCAGAGAAACCTGCAATAGAAGTCAGCAGAGCTTGCTGCATCTAGTTGAAGAAAAAGACAAACTTTTAAGGACAGTCTAGGAGTGCTTAGTTAGGACTAGAATCCTGATAAGCTGTTTGCTTTCTGAAGGAGAAAGTAAGGATCCTGAGGGGTCAGATAGGATCCTATGTAGGTCAGTTAGGAGAGTAGGCAAGCAGATGTGAGCAGCTATGTGTAGGCTTGCTACTTGTTAAGTCTGTGTTGTAATAGATAGAGATATGTAAATCAACAAGATTAACAAATGTTCCCTCTTGAGAAGAGGCAGAGAGGATGTAGGAGGGTTACTCCACCTTCGAACCTCTGTATATCTCACTACAAAAAGACAACGCACATAGTACGTTGTCTTTCCCAGAAAAAAAGTGTTGTCGTATACAGCGTTGTAAAAGACAGGCGCTGAAAGACAACGCACAAAGTGCGTTGTCTTTCCAGGATACGACAACGCTTTTCATGCGTTACAGATTGCGTTGTTGTTAATAAATTCTGCAACATAACTTGCAACGCTTTTAAAGCGTTGTCTTTTATGTGTTAGTGTATTTCGTGCAACGCTTTTAAAGCGTTGTCTTTTATGTTTTTGTGTTTTTTGTGCAACACTGGAAAAAACGTTGTCTTTCTGATTTGCAACGCTTTAAAAGCATTATCTTTCTGAATAATTTTATTTTCAATTATTTTTTATATTTTGTATCCTGTATAATTATAATATTCAATAATTAAATAAACAAAAAAATTCATTAAACATATTTCAACATTTAATCGATGTCAAACATACATTAACAAATCCTCCCAACATTCATCTAGTCATAATATACTAAAATATTATAGAGTTATACGTTTAAAATATTTAAATAATAACATGTTCACAAAGTTAGATTTCATGACATTTCAATAAGAGTGGAACCTTCACAAAACCAATATCAAGACCTTCGTTTTCTTCATAAATTTCATAGTTACTCCTTAGTTTCCAAGAATCTGTCAAATTTACATGAAAAAAGTTAGCTTATTTAAACTTACATACATTTTAAAATTGTATATAAATTAACAAACGAAATTAAAAAAAACTTATAAGAATTATAAGAATCCCCCACATTGATTCAGAGCTAGAGATCCTTATACGAAATAGCATTGGAACATAACAAACACTAAATAAAATTTAAAAAAAAATTTGCAATGTAGAAGCTAATCATCACCTTGTTCCTTTTATATGATCTAATGTATCACAAACTATCATGAAGGGCTGACCAGTAACACAACTAAATGAACATAAATAGTGACATTCATGACGATAATGCAGTACTTTGAAATAAATTAAGATTCATGTCATTACCCAATCAAAACAATCCTATAGTCTTCACTCTGAAAAACATCTGCTATGATGTCAAAAATACCTTCACTTGCAAGGTCCCTACAGTATAAACAACATAAGACAATGACCAATGAAAAGATTATTATGTTCCTAAGATCAAGTTCATCTCTCGTGGTACTGGTCCTTCTAGTGGTCCATATTCAATCATTCTGAGGACCAAAAAATAGTCATAACATAAGACCTTTTATCTAGCTCGTGATTTAAGGTAAAGATTGATACTCACAAAGTAGTCAGTGACGGTAAAGTCGAGAACCAATCTGGTGCATCCGTTTGTTTGAAAGAGTTGTTGCTCATGTCACTGTCAAATGATGTACGCATTAAACAAACAGGGAGGAATGAATGAAGAGCTTCTTACTAGCGAAACGTCTAGTTCTTACACATAATTGAGGGAGTCCATTCCAGTTAAATTTGGTAATGGCCCAGACAACATATTATGAGCCAAATTCCTGCAATGAAAACATACTACTGATTAGCTAAATACAATTGAAATCACTATGCTTAGCTTTCAAATAATGCTATAGAAAAGAAAATACCCACAATTCTTTGATGTTAGTGAGATTGCTGAGATTTGATGGCACACTTCCTTTTAAGGAATTTCGATCAAGCCGACTGAACACAGACCACAATGATGAGTAACTCCAAAAGAACAACGATAAGTTTTTTGTTGCAAAGGGTGAAAGTGATAGTGGTAAGTTTACTCACAGAACCTCAAGTGTCCGTACTAATCCTATTGTGGATGGAATGCTCCCTTCCAATTGATTCCCATCGAAAAGTCTGCCAAAATTTCCCAATCAAAAAGAGTGATTTGAAGGCTGAGAGCAAGTGAGTTTGGATCGATTCTTAACTTACACATGTATCAGCGACAAGTCTGAGTTGAAAAGCTGGCTCGGGATTTCACCTGCAAGCTGGTTTTTGTTGAAATGGCTGCAAAGACAACACATCAGAAAACCAGAAGAGAAACAAAATCAAAGAATCCAACAAGAGATGAGCCAAATATAGACAGAAGCTGAGTTCACTCACAAGTGCTTCGCCTTTTTAAGTTGGTCTAGCCCTAGACCAAAAGCCAATGAAACAGGGATTTCTCCTCTCAGTTGATTCTCTGCCAGATCAAGCCAATATAGCTTCGATAGATTGCCCAAAGAAGGCGGTATCTCACCAGTTAAGTTGTTTGAATTCAGTGTTCTGTCAATGAAAATTCCATTAATCCTATGAGAATTCAGCTAAGAAGAATTTGATTCAATGTTCTAATATATACTCAAAGTAAGGAAACATCAGAATTTAAACTAGAAATAACAAAGGTCTAGCAAAATACCTTCAAGGTTGAAAGGAAAAAACTTAAAATTTGCTGCAAAATACCTCAATTTAAGTCTCTCTTTTCCTTTGCTGCAATTCAAGAGCCAAGAAATATGCAATCAATCGCTCTCCTGTTTACACCATAATTAACCCCAATACCGCTAGTGGATCCAAGTGCAGAGAGGGTGGGGACAGCGGGTGTGACGGAGGCAACAGGGGTGGGTTTGGGGGCGGCGGCGGGCCAGTGGCTACGAGGGGAGGAGGGAGAAACTTCAACTTTCAGTCTGGGCAGCGGCGGCGAGGGACACTGGCGCAAGCAATAGCGGAGTGACGCGAGCAACAGCGGAGTGACGGAGGTGGGGCAGCAGCTGTGTCGGATAGAGGCTGGGCAAGCGTCGGCGATGGACGGAGGAGCTCCAAACGCGGCGTCGAGGCAGGGGCTGCAGCGGCGTCTAGTGACGAAGGCGGGGGCAGCGGCGTCGACGGACGGAGGCAGTGCTGCGGCAGCGGCGGGGGGGGCGTGGGGAATGAGGGGGGATTTCTAGGGTTTTCAAGGGGATTGAATTAGGGATTTCATTAATTTACACTTACTTTTACATGTAATGTAAATGTAATAATAATAATATAATACTATAATAATAAAAGAAATACGAGAAAAGACAACGCACCCAAATAGCGTTGCAAAGGCGTTGTCTATTAGAGAAAAATACACTCACATTACAACACACATATAAAGCGTTGTCTATCAGAGCAAAAAATGCGCTGAAAGACAACGCCCCTCGAAAGCGTTGCAAAAAGCGTTGTCTATCAGAGCAAAAAATGCGCTGAAAGACAACGCCCCTCGAAAGCGTTGCAAAAAGCGTTGTCTATCAGCGCAAAAGTGCGCTGAAAGACAACCCCTTATCAAAAGCGTTGTCTTTTTGCGAACTTGCGTTGTCTTTTAGCGCAATCCAACACAGAAAGACAACGCTTTTTGTAAACATTGTTGTAAATTTCGGAAAGACAACAGAAAGCGTTGTCTTTACTGTGTTGTCTTTCCTTATTTTTCTTGTAGTGTCTATGCATTTATCTATGCTTACTGTTCTATCTGCATATCTTATGTTAAATGCATGTCTTCCATACTTGGTCTTTTAATGAGAGAAAGCTTCCGCAATATAACTCTGATAAGTAACCTCCCAAAAGGTTACTGCCTCTTGACCTAAGCCTTCTGAATTAAAGAAAAATTTGAAAATTGAGTTAGCTTATTCACCCTCCTCTAAGCCTACTACCACTTGGGGACCTACACTGCTTCATGAAAAGGTTCATCCTGTTTTTTGTCGTATTCGGCTAACCTCCTGTTTTGTAGCATCCTTGTAAAGGTTGCTGCTTCTTCCATACTTAGCCATTTTTGTGATTTTGCTCGGGCAGCATCCTTTCATAGCATCCTTCCAGTATCCTGCTGCAGTGACCTATACTTAGTCAATTTTTGATTTCTTTGGGCAGCAAGGTCTTCAGTCATCTTCAAGCTTTAACCTTCAATCCGCAAGCCTCCTGGACCTAGTCTAAACTTTTACAAATCAAACTAACAACAAAAGATCCTAGACCCTATCTTTTACATGTTTAATTTGTCCTCATCAAAATTTATACAAGGCTTCTTACAGAATCCTTATCAAAGGACTAAAAAGAATGACTTCTAGGTATCCTAATGCGTCAAGGGAAATGAAGACCTGAAACAACACTGCACAAACTGTTTTAAGAACAAAAAAACAATGAGTTTCAAGGAAAAAAACTCATTTATTAAAGTACCAATCAACAGCAAAAAGAGAAGAAATCAGGAATAGATAGCTAGTTAATTATATATATCCAATCTAGATTTGGATTATGAGTCAAAACTAATTGAGTGATACTTGTGTGCCCCAAGGGGCATGATGCTCCCAAATTAATCATCATGTGGTGTTAAACATTGACTGACACTTGTGTGCCGCAGGGGCATGGTGCCCCCGAATTAATCATCATATGGTGTTAAATATGTACTTTACAGGTATCATATATATCTTCTTTAGGTATCACATGTATACTCTTATATACATATGATATCTGTGGAGTATATTTATAATACCAAGAAACATAACACACCTATATATAGAGTATATATATAATACCTGAAGAACATGTATATAACACCTAGATCTGTGCCCCAGGGGTATATAAGTTTTTGCCTTACTTTTTTTTACCTCATAAAGTAGAGGGTCTGGCAATTTAGGTCATTATTGTTTCGGGTTAGCCAATTTGGATAGTAATTTGTCAAAATGTGCAATTTATGCCCAATTTCAGCCTGAATTGCATATTTTGGCTGAAATTGTTGACGTCGATAAAAATAAAGTATAAATAAAAATAAAAAATTAATTTTTTAAGAATAAAAATAAAGTAAAAATAAAAATCAAAAAGTGGCCGGAGAGAGTCGGCTGAACCGAGATGCGGTGGTGGCGGCGAGCGAGGGGGTTGGCATCGCAGAGCGAGGCAGAGTCGGCCTTGCAATGGAATGCCACCAGAGCACACTCTTAGGAGTCGCAAACTTTGAAGCGGTCGTGGAGCACCGCCGCGTGATGCGGTCGTTGCAGCTGGCGCAGAGATAGGCTAGGTCGTTGTGGCAGCAGACGGTGGAGGGGGCGACACATCAAGTGTCGCAGGTGCGGGCCCAAGTTGTTCTGATGGCGGGGGAAGGGTGAAGGGGGAAGGGGGCAACAACGACGAGAGAGATGAGAGGAGAGGTGTTGGGCGGTGTGGGAAGGGGGCAGCGGATGGTGGTGGGAGGTTGGAGACGGTGGTGATGGAGAAGACATTACGTTTTTAATTTTGTTTCTTTTTTAATTTTATTTTATTTTTACTTTATTTTTATTCGTGAAAAATGTTTTCATTTTTTTTTATTCCACGTCAGTGAAATTGACCCGATGAGTCTGAATTGACGGTCACACATGCATCGCACGTGCAATTTCAGCCCAAATAAACAATTGGGGGCTGAAATTGGGCATAAATTGCATATTTTGGTAAATTCTATCCAAATTGGTTAGCCCGAAACAGTAATGTCCTAAATTGTCAGACTACGTTACGGGACAAAAAAGTAATATACTCAATAACTAATTTATAAATCTTGAATTCCTGGGGACCTAAGACTCGTCGAGGAGATATCCCTTTTTATGAAACCATGCATTGAATTATTCAGTATTTAAAGGTGAATAATTGTTCCGTTAGATAAAATATTCTACCACAATTCATATAACAACATTTTTATATTGTTTATCAAATTTTAGAAAATTTAATAATTTTAAATATAATTTTTCATAAGTGTTAAATTATATATCCAGTAACAACACTTTTATAATGTTTTAAGGTTAATGTAGTCAATATAAACCATCAGCTTCACAAAAATATTAACGTGTATAATTATTCATTTTATATAAGATTTACTTTTAATTATTTACTTTTGACATCTCTACATAATCTCTTAAAACTTTTGTCACATTAATCAATCTAAAACTAAAATTACATTGTCAATGTTTTAAAGTACAGTCTAGATTATATATATATATATATATATATATACTAGTAGTGCACCCGCGCGATACACGGCTTGTTATATTATCTAATAATTTTTATTGTTAATGATATAGTATAATGATATATTGTTTAAGAATAAAATTTATAGTGCTTTTAATGTCTATATTAATAAAAATGTTTAATATATCCAACTTATATAAATAATTGTATTTGATAAACTTTTCACATTTTCCCCTCATCTTTATTTTTCCTCCTCTTTAAATATGTCTAAAAATAGTGGAGTCATAATCATATCATAACCCCTTCTCCTTTACTTCACTTGCCTTTCTCTAAAGTGGTTGTATATTTTTTTTTTTCTATTAAAATGCTAAATTTTAATTTTTTAATGCAATTACTTATCAAAAGATTTAGATAATGAAGATGACAATCAAATTAGTATTGTTGATATCTCATTATATCTGAAAAGCTTTCATCCCAATTTTTCTTCTTATTTTCATCATCAATATTTATTCTTTTTTTGATATTTCTAACCTTCATTTCACGTTACCTCATTCTCATTAAGTGAAAATGGTTATATATGCATTGCTTATAGAGTATAATGACTATCATCTAGGTTTTTCTTCTTATTTTCATCACTAATTTTTCTTCTTCTTTTGATATTTTTAACCTCCATTTTATGTTATTTATCCTCATAAATGAGAGTTATTATATTGCTTATATAATACAATAACTCTCATCTCAATTTTTCTTCTTATTTCCATCACCAAAATTTTCTTCTTCTTTTGATATTTCTAGCCTCCATTTCATCTAAGTTCATTCTCATTAAATGATTTGTTATATATACATTGCCTATATGAGAAAATAACTTTCATCTATATTTTTCTTCTTATTTCCCTCACTAATTTCTTTTTTTTTTAATATTTCAACACTCCATTATTTTTCTTCTTGTTTTGATATTTATAACCTCCATTTCAAAAGGTTAGTTCATCCTCATTTAGTGAGACTTCCATCTTCATTTCATGCATTGCTTATATAGAAGTAGAAAATGGCTTGTAGAGGAAGTTTAGTGGCTTGAGATAAAAGATTAATTCAAAATATTAAATTAATTTATAAAACCGAAATGAAATTAAAAAAATTACACAAATTGATGTGACATTTTTAGGATGGATAATGACAAATTTATATATTTTGCCAACATTTTTTTATTATTATGTGTATATAGACATAGATATATAGATATAGATAGATTTTAGATTGATACACATGTCACGCCCCATTTTCATTTCAGCGGAATAAAACATATTTTATGAAATTTATAAATAAACAGAGTAAACGCAGCAGTTTGCAAAAAGGCGTGCAACGATATTTAACACCCGTCGAAGAAAATTTAGTAAAATATTTCAAATGGCAACCCTTGAAAGACTCAGGGATTACCTATATTTTTCTTAAGATAAAACAAATTAACCTCATGTATTAGAGTCAAAACGTTTAAAAGATATATACATATTTCAACAAGAGTATCTAGAGTATGTCGTAAATATATACATGCAAAAGATATGACATCTCTATTCTCCGTTCTTCGCCTCCAGGGTTTCTGTATATTTAAAACATATGAGGGGTGAGTGTGAGAAAGAAACACTCAGTGGAGGTAAAGGCACATACATCAAACACTTAGACATTTAACATCGGAAAAACATAACATAACGAAGGCATTGCATTCCTTGGGTCTCTTGACCCGGGGTGCATCGGAGTTACCCCTCCGACATAAGTTCCTTCGGAATCCCACATAAACTTTAACAAGGCCATTTTTGAAACCTCGAACTTACATAACGGAGCCACGTTTGAAACTCCTGCACACGCATACGCATACATACATAATTGATTGAAGAGGAACGCTAAACGTCAACGTCTAATTCAATTACAAGTAAGGACGTTCAACTTGACCACATTTTGTACATAATTAATTGCGCACATTTTATCAGATAATAAAACACATAATTTACCTCACCGTTGGTAGCTGGTGTTTGGGGTCAATTCCTTGTTGTGCGTGCTTCAGTCCAGTCCCTCGTTTGAAACTCCTATAAAATATAGAGTTCAACCTTTAGGGGTCTTAGTTTAATTTTTGCAAAGTTCGGGGTCATACTACAATTTCCATAAAGTCTAGGGGTTAAACTGCCACTTTAGTAAAATTTAGGGGCTGAAATTAGAGTCTATCAAACCTTAGGGACTAACTTGCAATATTCTAAAAACCCAACACTTAAATTATAAATACATAAAAGTTAGGAAATTGCAATTAAGCCCTTGAATTAAATCAAATTTACCAAAATAAACCCAATCCCCAAAATTCTGCACCCCCGCCCAAAACCTGTCGCTGCCAATTCCCCCACGCTGCCGCCGCCTGTTTCTACCGGCGACGGACGCCAGCAGCCCCTCCTCTTCCAGCGCCGCACAACACCGCCATTCACGGCGGCGCCACCCCTCTTCTCCAACAGCAACCCACACGCACTCACACAATTATATACATATACACACAACACTCACACCCCATTTTCTGCACAGCACGACGGCGCCGCGGCGCCGCCCCCTTCTCCCACGCACATCCGCTGCACCGATGCCCCCCGGCGACGCAGCAATTCACACACATACAGCAGCGGCCCTCGACGGGAGAGAGAGAGAGAGAGAGAGAGAGAGAGTAAAACAATATGTATATGCTCATGTGTATCTATATCATTTGCAGAGAGAGGATTTAGGGAAGACAAAACATTGAAGAGAATAAGAGGTCATTCCAAACACAATTATAGATGGAAAAGCTATAAATTGTACCCTTGTTTCCAAGCTTCTTTGCAATTCGACTCGGTTTAGAGATATGGGAAAAGAAAGAAGATTGAATGGTGCCCCTTTTATAAGGAAGACTCGAGACACGTGTTGAAGAATTGAGGAAATAGGTGGCAACAAACTTTTGACTCACATTTTCCATCTTCTGATCCAAAGTATGATCCAAAGAAAAGAGTTGATTCAAAGTGTGAATTAAATTGGGCCAAGTGGTATTGGGCTCAACAAGAATGGTTCAAATTTGATCTCACTCTGGCCCAACCAAAAATTTAAGAATATTGGTCTGAAGAAGGAAAAATAATTGGACTAAGGCTGGCTAAAGAAATAATTTGATCAACTTAAGCATACTATGTATATATATATATATATATATATATATATTAATCACGACTTATTTAAATTGGGGTGTTATAACACAACCTTTATTATTATTAATTTTAATTTCAAATTAATTATAATGTTTGGTATTTCTATAATAGTTTTCAAACTTTTAAATATTTTATAGCCCTTTAGATTAAAACTTATTTTCCACATATATATATCTATCAAAATTATAAACTAATTTAAACTTAGCTTGATTTTTCACAATGTTTAAATTTCATTATTTTCAAAATTGAACTATATCATTAAGATATAGTCATATCATTTAAAATAGCTTATTGTATTTCATTTTTACTCATATATGTAAAATTGAAGATAACTTATTATATAATAGTGGGGTAAAATCCTACGCACCCCCTCGTGTTATCGAAATTCGCACGAAACCCCCTTGTGTCAGAGAAATTGCACGAAAAACATATGGGTTTTCATAAATTCGGTGCATGTCACCCAATTCCGTCAGACTTTGACAGGGGTGGCTTGCACGCACTTCATGTGTGAATTTGACTTTTTTTTTTTTACCCTTTTTTGTGTGTAAAAATACAAAATTACCCTTGTTTTTGACTATATATGTATGCAAGGACCTATATCTATTTGAATGCATGAAATCTCCCTTCCACAACCTTGCAAATTCAACTCCCACTGCCTTAGGTATGATTTTTTTTAATTAGTTTCGTTTAATTTATTTCTAATTTGATACAATAAATCGAAGTTCTGGCAAAAGGAATACGATAAGTGAAGCTTGATTAAATTCATTCACTTGATATAATCTACAACCTCACAGTGTCTAATGACATATATAAATCAAATCAGATTGAGCACCAAATAATTTTAATGAAAATAAATATCAAAATTAAATATCATAATTAATCTAAAAATTGTAAGTTTGTAAATAAAAAGAATATTATAACTACACAGTACTGATTTCATCCCACCTATACATACACAATACATACAAACACATCTTCTTCACCGTTTCTTCATATCCAGATCTGAGCTCTCTCTTGCCACCAAATCTCTGCCCCTTCTCTGCCTCATTTCATGCCTCCTCCGCCGCAGCCATCCTCCGGATCTGATGTCTCTAATTCTTTCTCCGTTCTGTGCGGCGGTTCTCCCTCTCAATGGCCGCATCTACAAGCGGCGGCATCCCTTTCTCGTCGAATCATCCGAAGCCGAACCAGCGAGCTCCTCCGATTCCAGCGGCGGCGAGATCCTTCGATTCCAGCGGCAGCGCCGAGCTCTCGTCGAATCAGATCCGAAGCCGAACCAGCGAGCTCCTCCGATTCCAGCGGCGGCGAGCTCCTTCGATTCCAGCGACAGCGCCGAGCTCTCATCGAATCAAATCCGAAGCCGAACCAGCGAGCTCCTCCGATTCCAGTGACAGTGACGACCCCTCTCCAGTTTGAAGCCAATCTGAACCAAGGAAACAAAAGAGAGGAAGAGAAGGGGGAAAGAGAAGAGAAAAGAGGTAGGAGAGAAAAAAGAGGACGTCGGCGGGTTCGTTCGTCGGTGATGGGTTCGTCGCCGGCAGCATTGGTGGCTGGGGCTGAAGGGGAGAAACACCATTTAGAAAGAGAGGGGAAGGGAGGAGAGATAGGGAGAAAGCAGAATAGAGAAGAGAGAAGAGAGAGAGAGGATAGAGAAATAATTTGATTTTTTTTAATGTATAATTAAAGAAGCAAAATGAGCTGATACGAATTAATTAAAGAGAAGAGAGAGAATAGAGAAATAATTTGATTTTTTTTAATGTATAATAAGGGAATAACGGGAAGTAGGGTGTCAAAATTTGACGTCGTTAACATCAGTTAAATAGAATGGAGTGTGTGTCGATTTTCTATAATCACACGTGTTCGTCATGTAATTTTCTTCTTACAGGGGGACCGATGCAAAATTTCTAAAACACAAGGGGGTTTGACGCAATAAACCCTATAATAGTGTGTGTATATATATGTATGTGTGTGTGAATATATATATATAAGACTTGTTCTAGAAGATACCTAAAATTTATTTAGTTTTTTTTTTCTCTTTTTTTTTCTATTGGTTGATTGCTTTGGAGGGAAAATGACAAATCTTAAATTTTCTCCAACTTGCTTGCTTTTAGTATAACTGGTACTTAACCCGTGCGTTGCACGGATTTGTATTTTAAATAATTTTATGTAAGTGAAAAAAATAAATGTAAGTGTTTGTATATTTTTTAAATAGTTATATATACGTATATATATCAAATTTCAAAAGTATTGTATTAATATACCTAAATGGAAAGGGAATGTAATGCAAAATGATTCATTTAACAATTTAATCTGAAAACTTCTATTACACATTTTGCAACACCTCTTTGTACACAACAGTTATAGTGAATGTAATATATTCCTCCCCACTACGACAAATTAAAACTTTTAATCAATCTCTAGTAGAAAAAATATTTTCTGATTAACGGGCGCGCAACTTCATTTGAATTAATATTTTTTGAAAAAAAAAAGATAAGAACACAATAAATCCATAATACAAATAGATTTGAATATGTATATCTAATTTGCACATATGAATCTCAAATGGATTAAATATCTCTTAAAATATTATCAATTTATAATATTAATATAAAACCATTTACTTTTAATTGAAAAATGAAAAAAATTCTAAATCATTATTTTTAATCTATCAAATTGGGATACTCTAGTACATTAAATTATGTAATATACTAAATTAAAGAATTAATAATTTTCTTTAATAGTTAATACTCATCTAACAATTTTTTTTTTGAAATGTTTATTATGTACAACATTTCTTATAATTATAAAAAATAAATTAATTTTTTAACTTTAAATTTGATAATAAAAATAATTATAAACATTGAGAAAATTTAATAATAAAAATTAATCATTTGAAAGCTTTTATTGATTAATTTTTTAATTGTTTGTTAGATAACTTAATAAGCCAATAATTTCTGAGTTAGTTAAAAATGACCTATTAATAATATAAGTTTGAAATATTTATTTATATATAATATTTCTCATAATTACAAAAAGCATCTTAAAATTTGTTTAACTTTAAAATTGATAATAAGAATAATTTCAGGAATTAAGTAATTAAAGTTAGAGCTGGACTCCTGTGAGACCGTCTCATGTGTGACGACACTCGCACACGGTCGTGTCCTGGGACATGGTCGTGTCCTGGCCAAACATATTTATAGATAAAAATCACATACTTATCTCGACCGTATCCTGAGACACGACCGTGTGCCACAGATTGCTCTTAGTTTTCGCGCCAGGCACGATCGTGGGTGAGAAAAAAATCACATATTTATAGTGAAAAATTACATATTTATTGTTAAAAAAGACAAACTTATACACTACAGTCGCGCAAGGTCGTGTCCTAGGACACGGTCGACCGTGTACGAGTGTTGTCGCATGTGCGACAGTCGTATATGAGTATTTGTGTTAAAGTTAATTCAAGTTGGGTAAAAGTGACCAATTAACAATATAAATTTTGAAATATTTACTTATGTACAAAACTTTTCAAAATCACAAAAAAATGTCTTGAAATTTCTTTAACTTTAAATTGAGAATGAGAATTAGAATAATGTGGAACAACTTTTGTAAACAACAACACAAACAAATAATAATAATAATAATAATAATAGATTACATTAATTGATTTTCTTGACATTACTATTATCTTTTAAAAAAATTTATTAGTCAAAAGCTTGATGTGACATTTTTAGAAGGGAAAATGACAATCTTGTAATTTCTTCACATGGTCTTGTTATTATATATATACATATATATATATATTGTTATCAAAATTGTGAATACAAATAAAAATGAACAATTAAATTCTAGATACAAAATTGATCAATTTGATATATCATAAATTAAAACAAAAATTTTAATGAAAAAATGATTTTATTTAAAGATTATGATTTACATAACATATTAAAAAAAAGACAAAAATAACCTATATAATATAGGCTATAGCCCAACCTAAAGACCCTACAATCCTTAAAAGTATAAATCTTTTTATTTTTGATTTTTTTAATTCTTGTAACTAATTTCTTTCCAATTATAATATGTAAATTTAGGAGGGAAAATTAGTTATGTTATTTTTATTGAAGGTCTTCTTTATATATACTAGCAGTGTACCCGCGCGTTGTGCGTCTTGTTATATAATTTCCCAACTGTCCTGATATTAATATAGTATAGATAATTTTTAATATGGGCGGGAAATTTGCAGTTCTATTTATTTGAATTTTTTTTAATATATTACCTATTATTATTATTATTATTATTATTATTATTATTATTATTATTATTATTATTATTATTATTATTATTATTATTATTATTATTATTATTATTATTATTATTATTATTATTATTATTATTATTAAAAGAATTTATTAAATTTTGTTGATTTTTATAAGCTAGGTAAGTGAGTGTTGTTAAATGAATAAACATTCTTTATATAAGACAATGACTTTTAGAGAAAATTTGATTTCAATGGCTTGAGATAGAAGCTTAATTTAAAATTATTAAATTAATTTAGAAAATCAAAATGAAATCTTGAAAAAAAATAAAAAAAGTTATTTACACAAATTTATGTGACATTTTATATAGTATGATTTAAAATTACTAAATTAATTTAGAAAATCAAAATGAAATCTTGAAAAAAAAATAAAAAAAGTTATTTACACAAATTTATGTGACATTTTATATAGTATGATTTAAAATAACTAAATTAATTTAGAAAATCAAAATGAAATCTTGAAAAAAAAAAAAGTTATTTACACAAATTTATGTGACATTTTATATAGTATGAATATAGATACAAATTATTTTATAGATGGAAGAGTATGTTGCAAGTCATTCTATTGATTTCTCCAATAAAAAGTTGTCTATAAATATCTATAGACTATAGATATAATCATAACTTCTACTTTTTAATATTATTTAATTGTTGAAGAATATCCTCCAAGCTAAACATTAAAATAACTAATAATAACGATCAAATAAAAAAAATAAGAAAGAAAATACAATCAATGTTCAATCACATTTTGACACTTGGACAAAAGGACAAAGAATAAAATGGGCGGGAAAATGACATTCTTGTAATTTTTTCCAAACATTTTGCTATTAATATAGTATAGATATATAGATATAGATATAGATTGTTATGTCAATACTTTAATAAAATTAACCCTTAATAAATGAGTTAATTAATTTTTTTTACTAATTAACTTTTTGGTTCTGACATTTTACCTATTTTCTCTTCAGGCCAGTGATTTTGCCCTTTATCTTCCTAAACAAACTTGTTTCTTCACATAAACATCTACAACATTAATTATAACTTTGAAATCCCATCATTGGATAGCTCTAAATTACCAGATCTAAACACTTACTAACATCATCATATATCAAAATAAAATCTATATTTACAAACGAATTAAAATAGTGATCACATACTGCTAATATAATGGGTTAAATTCATTTTTAAGTTTCAGACACTTGTCGTAAAACACGACTAAAAATGAATTTAACCATAATATTATAATAGATTAAACCACATTCAATATTATTTGGAGAAACTATAAGTATCCCAAAATGTACCAGTTGTTTCACTCATGCAAGTATTAAACTATGCTATACATAATTCGTATATATATTTATTTTTATATATATAAACACATCCTCCTCCTGTACTAATAACCTTAAAATTCTGCACCATTTTCATGCAAACACGTAATTACCTGAGCAAAAACCCTTGTGGTGGAAGCGTCAGGCGACGAAATCCGGCAAGAGCTGAGCCGGAAAGGGTTTTCTGTTCTGAAAATCAAGAATCTCGTAACCAATACTCGAATGTGAATCAACAGCCTGGTTAATCCGACTACTACTTTCCACGTTTCCAGGTTCGATCCTCGTCCCGAATTCAAAGCTAGAGAGGAAGTTTTGCTGGTGAAGCCCTTGCGAGGTTTCAGTAGGAGGGAGAGCTAGAGAGAGAGAGAAGTTATTATTTCCATGAAAACCCGTTGCAAGTTGCTGATCACCGATCCCATAACGAGTCGCATGATTTGCAGCAGCCATTGATGATAAGTAGTTGCTGAATCCCTTGCTTGAATCTCCAACTTTCACATCCATTTCAGCTGAGAGTATGCTGCTCGGGGAGTCGGTGTCGTTACGGGGTTTTTTAGGATTCTTTTCTAGGTTTAGTGAACTGATGAGCTGGGCAAAGCCTCCTGTTGAAGCTGGTATCTTTGTAGGAGGATTGATGCTTTCTTGTTGAGCATCAATGGAGTTTGAGTGTAGCTGGTGTGTTGGATTTTCTTGTAGGGTTGAGTTATTGTCTTGTTCTTGGTTCTTGGTCTCTTCAAGGTACATCTCTTCAACCATGGGCTTCCATAGCCGAACTCGAGCATTTATAAACCAATTGGATACCTGCAATATCATATTTATGTCATTGCAAATGCCACATGCTTAATTCATCTCATATTTCCATTTTGTCAATGTGTATTGGGTCCTAAATGTCAACATGGTGAGCTATATATTCAGTTATATTTAATTAGAATTAAGGAGTATTATTTTTCACTCATTAACTTAAACCCTTTTACCTATTATCATTTCTCTATCTTTTAAACATTCAGAAATTTAACCCTAATTCAGCCCAAACAACCAAATCGAGCTAAACTCGCACATAATTAACAAGTGCATCCTATTTTTCAGGCTATTTTTCTTCAGTAACTTGTCTGTTTTGACAATTTAGTTCATTATCGTATTTTATATCTTTAAAGGAATCACACGCGAATTAAGTTCGATTTGGCTATTCAGACTGAATTTGGATCAACTTTACAATTTTTCAAAACATAAATGATAAATTGGGGATAAAATCACATTTGGTCCCATAACAATAGTCTTTTTCATAATTGGTCCCACAACCATTTACTTTTTTAATTTAGTCCCGTAACTTGAATAATTGCTCGATTTTGGTCCCAATGTCCCTGAAAATTTCAAATTTGACTGGAAAATTGTCACGTGACATCCATTTTGGAGGTTTCCGGTGAAAAATAATTACGCATTTAATAAAGTTGACATTTTTTTAGAATTTGTTTTAATGTTTGGACCAATACAATAATCATCACATCTCATGTCATGTCATTATTTTTCATCGGAAACCCCCAAATTGGATGTCATATGACTATTTTCTGGCCAAATTTGAAATTTTTGACGATATTGGGATCAAAATAGAGCAATTATTTAAATTATGGGACCAAATTAAAAAAATAAATAGTTGTGGGACTAATTGTGAAAAAGACAATAGTTATGGGACCAAATGTGATTTTATCTCGATAAATTGGCAACCCAAAAATTAGATGATAGGTAAAATTACAAAACCAAAATCAATGGGTAAAAAATTAATTAATACATTTAATCATATCACTAATGAAAATTTTAATTTTTCCCTCTTAATTTTTATATATAGCTAGTTTTGTTAATTGGTAAATATTGGTACAGGATTAGGTGTTAAAACTTGAGAGACTACATGATATGATATGAGCTAATGAAAATAGAAAAACTTGATTATATTAGTATGAGATGGGGTGGTACAACTTAATTTGGAATGATATGATAAAATTATTTTGCTTACAAATATTTGAAAAATTTGCTGATTTGGATACATAGCAACGGAGCAAAAAAAAAAACAAAAAAAAAATGATATTTATTTACATATAATATTTGGTGCAAATAAAAAAATAAAATATATGTATTAAGTTTAAGTAAAAAATAACTTCAAATAATTTTTTGGAATTTGCCACTAATTAATCTGCATGAATATGACGTAATTAGACCATCTCCAACCCATTCTCAAATTGGGTGGCAAACTCAATTTTTGCCACAAAACACTCTCCAACCCAAACTTTTTATAGCAAATTTCCCACTTATTATTCACAAACTCAAATCTTTTCTTTTTCTTTTTAATTTAGTTTTGTATTGTTTACTTATTTCTTCCTTTTTGTTTGATATATATATATATATATGTGTAATAATATTGTTTTCTTCTTATCATCACAAATCCTTTATAATATCAGTTTTTTAAGAATCATGTGAAATAATTTATTTGATTTTAGATATATAAAAAATTTAAAATTCAAAGATGTCTAATTTAGTTGTATTGTTATATTGTATATATCAAGACGAATGTAAATAATAACTAATAAGATATTATTAAAAATACGTTGATTAAACATCTTTGGAAAAAATATTCTAATTCAAAATGAAAATGTTAATGATAATCACTTTGTAACTTATATTTTTCTTAACATTGCATTATGTTGTAATAGTATGTAATTTTCGTTAGTATTCATATCTATTTGTGGTGAAATTTATAATATAATTTTGGTATTTTATATCAATTTTCTTTTACAATAATTTTTTTTACCATTAAAATCATTATGTAGTTTATGTTTTTCTATATATGTAATTCATTTTCTAAGCATTGCATTGTGTTGTATCATTTCTTTACCAGTAATATATATGTATTTGTGATGATTTTATAATATAATGTTGGTATTTTTAATAAAATTTTATTTTATAAATATTTTTTAATAATTGAAATGAATTGAGTTAATTTTTTATTAATTTAAATTAACAAATATATGATACTAGAAAATATTAAAAAATAAAAATTAAGAATATTGTAAGAGATATGCCAAATTGAGTTCAAAAGGTTGGAGATGGTGGTAAACTTGGTGGCAAATTTTGTGGCAAAAAAAAAAAAAAGAAGTTTGGATAAAGGTTGTAATTTTTCTGACAATTCACACATTTCAAAATCATATGAGTGAAATCTTGATTTATAATAAAGACTAGCGTAAGCCCCGTGTATCACACGGGTATTTTAATACTAATTAAGAAATTTTAAAATTGTTATTTATAAATAGATTTAATTATTATTATTATTTATCATTAACTCTTAATTTAACTAGTATGTAATTTAAATTTAATTGTGTGAAAATTTCAATTATCGTTTAATGTAATTGCACACATCAACTTTAATTAAAATGTTTGTCGTAGATTTCATAATCTACAATTCAGCCTTGTCCATGTTTGGTACACTAACTTTATCTTTCCTAATTTTAGTCCCTTAATTATCGATTTTTTCTAATATAAATCCTTTTTGATCGGGATAACCAAAATTGCTGACGTGGCTGCCGAAATTTGATTGCCACGTCAATAATTTTGTGTGTTCCGACATAAAACGGCTAAAATTGAAAAAAAAAAAAAATTGACAATCAAGAGAACAGAAATGAAAAATGCAAAGTTAAGTGCACCAATATCGGACAAGACATAACTTACCGGATTAAAATTAATATTTTCCTTCTAAAATTTGTGACCGTGCATCATGTGAGACAAAAGTAAGTTAACTAAAAATGAATGTTAAAATGTGCCTAAAAAAATTTGCTTCAGAAAAATGTGAGAGAGGAAAATTAAGAATGTATTAACTAACTTGAGACTAGAAAAGAATTTTCCATATTTAATGGGACTAAAAATGAAACATGGTCCGTCGTTTCAGTTTACCATTACTTTCATATACTTACACTTCATACTTAGGCACGGTAGTAATTCAATATCCAGACACATATTATTACTGTCTTAAATTTTATTGCATTGACTGTACTATATATATACATGTAATACTAGTTATAGTAATATAAGTTTAGTGGAAATCTGAATATATATATATAGAGCTAATTAACTCTCATAAGGAATATTAATTATCAACATTATTTTGGTTTTTTTTAAATACCATTATTTGGTAATAAAAATGGAGTAAACTGATTTTATTATTTTGATCTGAGTATGGATAACACCATCAATTTATTCGGTACATAATGTACATGCAACCTAAATTTTGATAGCATGAATTAGATTAGGTGGTACAGATAAGAAGAGTAAAGCTATCCAAAATGTTAATTTTTTTTTTTTATCACAAATAGAAATTACCCATAAATTTTAACATTTTTGATTACCAATTTTTTTAGTAGATCAATGGATATAAGTCACTAGTAAACTTTGAATTAAACATGTTGACCATATGCATTTTCATACCTGACTCCTGGTCAGCCCTGTTTGCTTAGCCAGCATTTGTTTATCTGAATCCTTAGGGTATCTGCATTCAACGTCATTTTAGAATTTAAACATACATTTCATGTAATATTATATATATATATATATATATATATATTTGGTGCGGAAAATGTTACCTTGCACACCTTTTACGAGCATCGCTTGATGTGGCAGTCAGTGTTTTGCTGCCAAATCAATAGATGCTCGTAAAAACACTAACATCAGATGTGCAAGGTAACAACCATTTCTTATCGAAATGATCAAATGAGACGAGATTATAAAAATAGTTACGGATGAAGGAAGTGCTCGAAGAGCCAAGCGCGGAGGACGGAGACGGCTCTTTCAGGCAAACCTCTCTGTGGTCTCCATGCATTATTTTGCATCATCCTTAGCTCCTGCAAAGCCCTTTGTTGTCGAATCTGATTATCGATGAATTTAAGCCTTGATCCCTCCAATTTTTTGTCCGGGATTTCCTCTTCACCTAAGCTCTTGTTTAGGGCCTTTATTTGTGATGAAATAGTGGATTTCAAGCACTTGAATTGCTTCATGATTGTTTTTAGTGCAAGATGTGTGTATGATCTTGCTGACCCAATTCCTGCTGCTTGCTCAAATGATGACACTACTATTTGCATTTCTTGATGATATTGTCTGCATCTTTGCTCCACCTTGTGTGAGTAAAAAAGGGGATTAATAAATGAATGTGACAATAAATTGAGAGAATGTGTTTTCTTGTAGTAATATTTTGTGGGAAAACTATAGAAGACATGTTATGTACTATGTCTATGTGTATTCATTGAGACAATTCATTGTTTGGTTAGGGGACCATAAACTCTTAGGGGACCCTGAACCCACCAAACGGCTTAAAAGCGCCAACTTTGAAATGGGCCAAACTAGAAATGATCTGATCAATCAGAGACGTACGAGATTTGGCATCGTGTTTCATCTCTTATTCTTGAATACACGCGTCACGTGATCAGTGGACGATCGAGACCAATCATGTGGCGCGTGTTTTCGGGGGATTTTTATTGTTGGTATATGGAATTTGTCAACTTTGTCACTGTAGTGATATTATCTTAAACTCTAATGGACCCTCCAAAGAAAATTGAGAGCCACACACACATTGTGTGAACTACCACGTTAATTCCTTACGCTTAAAAAAGTTGAGTTAAAGGAAAAATCTCAGTTTTGTTCTGATAATTTAAATGGTATTCATATTTTTTACCATCTATTTTATGTAATTCAATTTAAATTTTCTAATTTTTATATTTTTTCACATTTAGTTTCATTTTGCTCGAAATATTAATATCTGCTTATTTGAATGCCAAAATTGACAAATTACGTCAGCAATTCCAGCAAAGAGGTAAGTAGAAATCGAAATTTCGAGCAAAATGAGGTGAAAATTGGAAAAAAGAAAAAGAAAAATGGTAATTATTGAACAATCAAAATTGCAATTTCTAAATTATAAATTGTAAAAAGATGGACAAAGTTTAGATTGATGGACGGAAATTGCAATTTTCTGATTGAGATAATTACTAAATTTTAGATGAAAAGAAAGAAAAAAAAAACGAAGAAGAAGAAGAAATTAAAGTTATACCTCATCTAACATGCTAATAAGCTTAGCTTTCTTCATCTGAATCTCTTGTCTTTGGGCAGTTGTAAGCTCAGCGCCGCCATTTTTGCCACCACCCTCACCTCCTTCTCCACTTGAAACATTTATGGCAGCTGAATCTTTAACCATCTTGGCCTTATTCCTCGCCGTCTCCGGCCGATTGGAATTCATCTCTTTTCCGACGTGGGCCACCTCATCGAGAAGCTCTTGAGCGGCTTTAAGATACTTAGAACCGATCAACACAGTGTTCACTCCGTTGGACTCAGTGGTGGTGAGGGATGGAGAAGAGCAAATTCTGGGCGAAATCATTCCGACAGAAGACTGCACCGGAAAATCCTGGTCACCGGAATTGAGGTGGTGGGCGGCGGAGAGGCTGAGGGACAGTCCACGTGGCGTTTGTTGAGGCATGTTTGTTTGATTTCCGTTGGTTGACTGGTCGACTAAGCCCCATACGTTGTAGTGGAACCGTGGGATGGTGTTGCTGTGGACGGCCTGGATGTGATCCTGATGTGATGGACGGCTGGGATCGTGAGATAGTGGGATGCCGACAAATTGCTGCGGCGGCGCGTGGGTCATGAGGGAGGAGCTGAGCGCGTGGGTGGCGGAGGCGGCGAGCAGGTTGGACTGGGGTGGGGGGTGGGTGTCAGAGTACCCTACATAGTTAGGGTTCATCAGATATAGTGTTTGCAGGCCATCTGCTTGGATTTCTGAGCTCCCTTGGTAGTACATACTAATGGTTTAATTATTAATTTCTGCAAAAAAAATCTTCTTTTTCCAGGTTTTTGATCAGGGGTTCAGATATTTCTGATCGATGTATCCTGAAAATAGAAAAAAAAGAATGATTAATAATCCATGCAATTGGTTGAAGATGGCAAACATGAAATTGATCGGCAAAAATTAACATTTCTTTAAAAAAAAAAAAAAGCTAACGTTTTTTGTAATTACATGGTTTTAATGTTAATCTATAGATTCAAGGACTTGTAGATATGAAGAAATTATTAAGAAAAGTAGTGATAAGTTTGAAAGAATCTGGCTACAGAAAATCAAATAATGGGGAATTAAAAGAGATGAGGAAAATTAAAATAAGAAAAAAAGGGAAAATAGAAAGATAAAAGGGGAAATAGAAAGATGGAATAAGTTGGAAATGAAGATGTGTAGCATCAAAGAATGGATAGAAAAATGTGCAGAGAAGAAGGAATAATAATCTGTTGTATCAGATGTAAACTCACATGTCTTTAAACTGTCTAAACTGGGAAGCATAGGCCAGATTGAGTTCAGAAGTGTTGCTCTCTCTCTCTCTCTCTCCCTCCTCTCTCTCTCTCTCTGTGGAAATTGATATGAGAAAAATAATGATAATAGTGAAGTGTGAAAGAGAAGGTGTGGGGTTATGTAGATATAGTGATAGTACAAATAGAGAGATGTTTACTGTTGTTGACACTGATATTTTATTCACTTTTATTCTGAGTGATGAGAATGACTGGATAATAATTGAGACCTTATTTCTAGCTTCTCTTCACTCTACTTACCTATCCAAATGTTTGACCCTTCTGCCCACTACTTTCAAACTCGTTCTCCTTTCCATCATGGATACGTTCATATATAATGAATCAAATATTTAGTATATCTTTTTATAAATTATGGAATGAGATTATTATACATTAATGGGTAGTCATATTTAAGAGTTGTCCGTCGTGAACATTCTAACATTTTCCTATTATTTTTACCATACTAACTAGTTTTTTTTTCTAAATTTATATATATATATATATATATATATCTTATATATGTACAATGGAAATGCTAAAATTTTCACGGTAGACAACTCTTATATATGTGTAATGATTTCATCGCCTCATTATATAAAAAATGAAATTAATATATATATTTGATATTAGGCAAATGCTGTTGTGCACCAGGTACACGGATCTGGATTGGTGCAACTGGGGCGACCCGACTCGGATCCGCGCACCTGGATTTTCCTTTTTTTTTCTTTTTTTTTTTGCTTCAGGCGGTTACCTTTATGTTGTAAGAATGTGATCTTTACATTATATAAGTGTGACCTTTATATATAAATGTTATGACCTTTATGTTCAGTAACTTAGGAAAAAATGAAGATTTTCAGGTTTTTTCGTTTTAGATTAAGACCTTTATGTTGTATTGTTGTAACCTTTATGTACAAATATTATGACCTTTATAATCCATAACTTTGAAAAAAATTTGAAATTTTCAAAATTCAGTGCATTTTAAGGATGGATATATGTGCAGCTAATATTACATAAACGTAAATATGTAGAATTTTTGCTAAAATTCTTTATTTTTTTCTAAGTTAGAGTATATAAAGGTCACACTTATATAATATAAAGGTCACATGCATATAACATAAAGGTAACAATCTGAAGCGAAAAAATAAAATTCAAAAAAAACAAAATAAATAAAAGTGCGCGGATCCGGGTCGACCCGGACCCGACCCGAATTGTATGTGCACCAGTTGCACAGGAGACTAACTCTTTAATATTTGATACGTTAATGGTGTACGCATGTTAATATGCTCACGATAGATAGCGTAACAGGACTGATATGTATAGAGTCATTAAAAGGGGAAAAAAACCATCAGTTGGCACTTGGAATTTAGGATAGAGTTACTCTCCTGTGCACCAGTTGCACGAATCTGTGATCCGTACAACTGGGCCGTGCGCAGGCTAGGCGGGCCGCCTAGCCCGTGCCTCTTTACTTATTTCGCGTGTTTTGGTCGTTACCCTCACGTTATGTTAGGGTTACCTTCGCGTTATGTTAGGGTTACCTTTGCATTATGTTAATGTGACCCCATATCCAGATTTCATACCCTTAGTTTAAAACCACTGAACTAAAATGTTAATCATACCCTTATGTTATGTTAGGGTTACTCTCATGTTATGTTAGGGTTACTTTCATGTTATGTTAGTGTTACCCTCGTGAGGGTAACACGGGTAACACTAACATATCATGAAGGTAACCCTAACATAACATGAGGGTAACCCTAACATAATATGAGGGTATGACTGCCTGAGCGAATCTTGGTGGGTTTGAGCGCACCCACCAAGCGCGTGAGGGTGCGTGAGAGCGTGTTGGGGCACGTGAAAACGCTCGTCAGAGGCGCTTGGGGCGAGTCGATCCGGGTGCATGAATTGCATAAAATATTTTGCCTTTAGGATATAATAACTTATAAAATATCCTAATTTTAATTTTTGGGCTGAAATTGTTGATATAGCGCTACATAATCATCTTATGTGGCAACAGATAAGTGTTAAAAATGGTTAATAAATCTATTAGAATCAATAACTTTGAAAGTGCTATCAATATCTAAATATCAATGGATTAAATTTATGTATAAACATATTAAAATAATTAAATAAAATATTCTTAAACTTATATTTTATTAAATATACGTTAAAGTTACAAATAATAAAATCTAATAAGCGCGATTTCACAAATCGTTCTTTTTTAACAAAAAATTATTGCGATGGCTGATAAATTAACACTTTTTACCTTATCTTTTGGGCTACGACAACAGTTAAAAACCATTGTCTATGTGTTTTTTTCTTGTAGTTAACACCGACTTAATACTAATTAAGTTTGAAAAATCTGAATATTCTTGTACAGAATTATAATAATTTATTGTACAAATTTAATAATTTAGTTGATCGATATATATCATCACATCTCTCTCTCACACACACACACACACATATATATATATATATATATATATATATATATTAAGCAAGATATATAGGTCGCAACAAATGAATTTGTCGACATAGGTATATAGCTGGCGCTAGCTAACTATAAAATCAATTGGCCAAAAATTAGAATGTTAGACATTTAATTATCATTGCCAATTTACAAATGTGCAACTTCAATATATGAGAGAGGGATTTGAATTCTTTTTTATAAATATGCATATAATTCATGAATTGTAGTACTAGCTAGATTTCAACTCCCTTACAATATTGCGCAAAAATTATTCAAAGAAACAATCGTCTAAATTTATATAATATTACTGTATTCAAACACAGGGTTAGTCCTAACCTTTTGGGGCGATGACGAATTATAAAGATAGATCTCTTTGAGAAAAATCAAATATTTTCATTGAAATGATAAAATTAAATTAAAAACAAAAAAAATCTTTCATTAAAAGAATTGTGTGTGTCTATATATATTAAGTTTCAATATGTGTTTTTGTCCATCTAAAATGTTGGAAAAAAGTAACACCAACAATTTTAAACAGAATAATAAGTTTTAATTTATCAATAAAAATATCTAGTTCTTCTAGCATATTTTGAGAAGTAAAACAACAATAAAATTTAGATGTAAGCAATAGATTAGATAAATTTGGAAATGTAATCACAATTAGTTTGGATGTATTGTTTCTACGAGTTAACACATGTAATAGTACTCTTTATTTATTTTACTACAAGATGCACCTTTAATTTGGAAATGTTATATTAATCAACAAATAATATTTATTTGATTGCTTACATGACAAATGTTTTGATATTTTATAACAAAAATATTACATTTTTCATTTTTAGTATCCAGTTATAAATTGGTCAATTTTAATTTAAAAACTAGATAAAATTAGGCTACAAATAATTTGTTATAAATTATATATAATATTAAATATTTCAACACAATTGGTACATATATACCTTTTATGTAGTACTGTACATTTATGCGATGTTAGTCATATATTTATATTATCATAGTCATACATTTATGTAATATATAAAAGTACAGGTAACATAACTAAAAGGTATATGACTAACCGTCTAACATGACTAAAATGTCTGTTTCAGCTGAATCGCGTCAGATGTATGAATCTATGATCCATGCACCTAATGTATAAAAGTTTTGTTGTTATTATAGAAGAGTAATAATTAATTTATTTGAAACTGTAAATTTGCAAATAAATAAATAATGTGAAAGTTATTTAAATTTCCTCTACTAGTTCCATGCAGCACTCGTGCCACCAAATTATAGTTCTCTATATATAACTAAAAACTACCAAGCAAGATTTCTTTCTGTCATTGTTACGTCGTAGGTTCTGGTGACCAAGCCTACGTCTTTTCTTCTTTAATTTATTTATTTTTTTACTTCATTTCATTTTTTTTAATTTTTTTTTAAAAACTTGCTTCCTAGTCTATGTCTAATTGATTGGGGAATATAAATTCAATTTCACTAAGTAGCTATCATTTTAATTATAAGATATGGCCAACTCACTAAATTTGTCATCGGAGGAATCTACTAATTTCACTACCAATGATAAATTGTGAATTATATATTAGCTGGTGAATGGAGAGATCGAGTCATTTTAATCTATTTGGAATATCTTCGAAACTATGTAGAAAATTATTGTTTCAAATAAAGTATTTGATTAACAAAAATCAAGCCCATATATTTTGAAAGAAAAAAAAAATTAAGTACAACAATTCTTTATACTTTATAGGATAGATTTATTCTTCGATTGCACTCATGCAAGAATATATGTTTTACACTTTCCAACCTAATCTTATATGTTTTTTGATTGTTTTTCTGGCCAAAACAATACCAAAACCATCTTTCTCTTTGTTTCTTGATTAAAATTAGAGAAATACAAGTGGTTAATTTCCATTTGAAATGATAAGATGAATAAATTTGAAGAAGAGAAGGAGGTTGTTAATAAATAATTAATGGTGATAATGTGGGGGCATTTTGGTGTACTTTTCTTGGTTTAAGTAGACACCAGAGAAGAAGGAACAAGGGGACAATTATAAGTGTACTATCATTGAAGCAAATAGTGCAACTATAATGCTTTAGAGCATCAACAAACAATGGACCATTATTATTATCGTACTTTTTTTCTGAACCATTTTGTGAAACTTTTGACGTCGACTTCTTTTTGGTTTTAAAGAGAACTCATGTACTAAACTACTCACTTTCACGCCACTTTTGAATTACTATCAATTTTACTATGCGAGCAAAAAAAAAAAAAAAAGTACCTCAATTTAAAACTAATTATGTCTAATATAATTTGTGTACATATAAGTAACACAAAACTCATGTGAGACGGTCTCACGAATAGTTTCTGTGAGACGAATCTTTATTATCCATGAATTGAACTCATATCCACACATTTTTATATGAACTACTAAGTGTGAGTTATTGATTGACCCATCTCACGAAAAAAGATCTGTGAGAAGGTCTCACACAAGACCTACTCTATAGATATATAGGCCATCTAGCCTCTCTAAATTGCTAACATATAAATCGTGCAATGTTTTTAAATGACTCGGTTTAAGATTGTATATATCCAATGGCATCATACTCTCTAAAATTCGAAGATAAGATTTTTATTGACTATATATGATTAAGTAGTAAAAAAGGAATTACCTATTTGAAGAATTTTACTTGTGGGGTACAAGCTTTCCTCATTTTTAACATATCAATACTTATGTGGTCGAACTGATCACATTCGAATTAATTAGGAAAGCAAACCGGCTCGAAGACAAAAACCAACCGATGCGAACAGGACGGAGAAGCGAGCAGAACATGGATGCGAACAGAAGAGTTCGTAACTCACAGGGAAACAAACACGAACTAACTAGACTTTCGGGATAAGAGGACGAACTAATCCTGAATATATGAGGCGAACTAGTTTAAATTCAAATAACCGCCACGATCGCGGATAAATCGCCCACTTTCCACTTTTTTAGGAAAAATCTAACTGCCACGTCCTTCAGGGAGTATTTATAACCTTTATTCTTTTATTCTTTAACACACATACAAGAAAACACATAAGATTATTAGAAGAAAAAAAACTACTGGCTTCTCCGGATCACTGACTTGAGCGTCGGAGTCTCTTCACCGGGAAAAATCCCCGGTGTTCTTTGTTTTGCAGGTATTTCTAACCGGAGAATTCCAATTTGCATCGGAGAAGAAGAAGACCGGATCGGGAACGAATCAAATACAACGCCTAATTTTTAACTTCACCATTTGAAGTAGGGTAATTACTGTAAAAATCATGATTTTTTCTCAAAATTCTAAATGTAAAGCATAGCCTACATTTTCTCATTTTTGTTAAGTATAGGAGAAGTCGCATTTCTTACTTATAAAGTCGCATTTGTGAAGTGCGGTTTCAAGTTTGGTATGTTAGTTAAGTCGGAGCTAAGCCGTTGATCTCATAAAGCACGATCGAACGACTGCTGTTATTTCGTGTGCATAGATAGGTAGTTCAAGCTACGATCTTTCAGTTAGGATATTGTGAGTTTGTTCAATATCCTTTTTTCAAGATTCAAGTTGCTGCGTTTTTCTCGTAGCGAGATCTATAAGTAGGGTCCAGTTTTATTTAGTTTGATACACATTCGAGTGAGTTTGAGCATCTGAAAGTTAGAAGCACAATTTAGGGTTTTGACCTAAAAACACAAACTTATATTGTTTAAAGATACTCAAAATCTGTCCTTAATTAGTTACATATGCATAAGACATTAAAAGTCATGTTAAATTGGAAAATTTTCATTTTGGCCTTACTCTTGATGTGACGTCCGATTTTGGTTCAGTTTATTTTCGATTATCAATTTCAATCCCACTATTGAAATATCTATCTAATTTTAGGCTTTTTTTTTTTTTTTGCCAAAATTTATATATCTTGACCAATTTCCAGCAAATGAAACACACTCTCGCACAATTCCATGATTTCACTCAACTTACTAATTAGACAACTATTTTTATAACATGTCCAATTTTATTTTTTTTACTACCCAAACCACCACATCATTGCCACATCATTTATTTGCATTAAATAAACCACAAATGATACAGAAAACAGAAGAAAAAAATTAGACAAAATTAAAAGAAAAACCAATCAAAAAAAAACACACACATAAAAAAAATAGAAAAGGGACCGAACCTTAAATAAATAAACACACATATAAATCTCCAATTCCACCCAACAATTCTAATCAACCAAGATTCCCAATAGTTCACTAATCGAAAGACAAAATAAGAACAAATGTAATAGTGCAAAAACCGGTAAAACTCATTTTTCGTCGTCTCCCAAAGTTATTGGTCGTTTTTATAACATGTGGAATTTCCTTTTGTACCGCCACATCATTTATTTGCATTAAATAAACCAAAAATGATACAAAAAATAGAAGAAAAAACTAGACAAAAATTAAAAGAAAAACCAATCAAGAACACAATAAAACACACTTAAAAGAATAGAAAAGGGACCGAACCTTAAATAAATAAACACACATAAATCCCCAATTCCACCCAACAATTCTAATCAACCAAGATTCCCGATAGTTCACTATTCGAAGGACAAAATAAGAACAAATTCAATAGTGTAAAAATAGGAAAAATTCATTTTTCATCATCTCCCAAAGTTACAGGTCCTTTTTAATCCTATAAAATTGAACTTTTCGATTTGGTCTTGTAATTGAAAAATTCGTTCAATTTTGATCCTACATTTTCAATTTTGGTCCTGCAATTGAAAATTTCGTCCAATTTTAGTCATTTTTTCGCTGAATTTTCTATTTTCCGACTACAAACTGGGGGGAGTGTAGTGCACTCGTTTGAATGTGGCCGGAAAATCAAAAATACGGTGAAAAAATGATTAAAATTGGATAAAATTGTCAATTACAAGACCAAATTTGAAAAGTGTATTTTTACATTTCATGGGACTAATAACGGTAGTGACTCTCGGGAAAGGACAAAAAAAGATTTCTCCTGTGCAAAAACTAATTGAGTTCAGTATTTGACTTGGCAGTGGAGTTGGTCGATTGATTTGATAAAGGGAAAAATTGACTTTGTGGTGGAAGGATGAAATTCACGCCGGCGGTTATTAGAGTGGTGGCAGTGCACGGCGGGGTTGTAGCGGAGGAAGGGTCGCCGGAGTCAGATTTAAGGTTGTAGCAGATCTGGAATGAAGGTAGTGGAGATGGAGGTTGAGAAAGGGTCGCCGGCGTAGGTACTGTACCGGCGGTTGAGCACTGGACCTGGCAGCACACAATTTACATACACACAATGATAATAATTGGAACAAATTGTGGGAATCTGTTTTCTTTTAATTGTGTTTTATTTTTTTGTTTTTATTCTAAATGCAACTAATGATGGATGTGGCACATGATTTAGCAATTTAGATGGTAAATTGAAACAAAAAAATTCACTCCAGGTATAAAAAAGACCTCCACGTAAGTAATGAGCTCGCTCATCGAAATGTTGAAGTTGCGGTAAGTGGGTTCACCCGTCAAAAATTAATTGACTAAAAACTTGGGATTCTGTTGGACAATTTTTCAATAGTATGATTAAAATTGATAATCGAAAATTTAGAAAAAAAAAAAAAAGAATTCAGCTACACTGCATTTTTCCTCATTAAATTTACTAATAGCCAAAAGTTATGTTAAAATTACGATTTCAAAGAAAATTTGTGACTTTGACGTCAATGAGAATTAGGATATTTGAAAATATTGATACCGAATCATGTAGATTGTTGGATAGTTTAGTATACAGATTCGGATCCAATAGTTCTAACCAGTTTTGAAACAAAAAGTCGTAGAAATAAAGTATTTAATTATTTATGTTAAAAAAAAAAAAAAAGAGGTCATATTGTAAAACATGAAAATTATTCAAATCTGGCAATCATTTATGATAATCTCCATTGCTCACCAAATATATGTAGCATGAATTATACCTTCTCAACCTATTGTATGGTTGGTATATATTGTTGTCCTACACTGACCCACGTATGGAATTTTATTTTATTTTGAAAATTCAGAATTATAAGTAAATGATTTTTGAAAATTGAGTACAATTTTGATCTAGCAGCTTTCTTAATTGGCCACAAATTACTAGCATGTTAAGCTACATGCATGTATCACTCTTACCACATGATCATCAAATGTGCCAATATAAAAATGAATTACTAAAGAGAAAAAAACAAATTGAATTCAAGGAAGGTACTTACCAACAAATCTAATATTTAAATTAATTTTAAACAATTCAAAAACATCTTAAAAATTTTACAATTATAAAATAGGTCTGAAAATAATTTGAAAATTTATTAAATTAATTGAAGGGTTAATTGCCAGAAAAATCACAACCTTTACTTGAATTGTCATTTTAACCAAACTTTTCACTATTGGTCAAAATAGCATAACCTTATATATTTGGTATGTTTTTTTTTTTTTTTTGACTAAGATAATTAAAAAGATATTCATTATCTATTTATATACAACTTTTTATTGAAGTTTTTTAGTCTTTTTTTTTCTCTCCCCCCTCCCCTCCACGCTACCCCCAAACTTATTAATAAAAAATACAACTTTTCGAAAATTGATTTTGGACGGAAAAACATACTAAATTTATAAGCTTGTTCTATTTTAACCAATAGTGAAAAGATTGGTTAAAATGACAATACGGGTAAATGGTATGATTTTTTGAAAATTAATTTAAATAAATGAAAAACGGATTATTTTTTTGGAAATTAGATAAGAATCAAATTATAAAACTGAAAATCATCATGAAGTAATCTAAAACTTACTTAGAGATATCAGAAAACTGTAAATTATTTATAATTATATAATCGAATAAATCTGAAATTACAACCAAATAAATCTAAAATTATCTACGTACATATATCATAAAAGAGTTACTCTCCTGTGCACCAGTTGCACGGATCTGGGCCACTGTTAAAGATAAATCATAATCATATCTTTGTAATTATTTCTTTCCTAGTTTAGCTTGATTAGATCCCTTAATTATTGGATCAATCTGTTGTATTATAGGTCTATATATTGGCAATACAATATCTCACCACATACGGTGATTTCATTATCCTTCTCTCACTCTATCATGGTATCAGCCTAACTCTCACCAAAAACCCTCTTTCTCTTCCTTCCATTTCCTTCCATGGCAGCGACCTCTTCCTCTGATTCTCTGCCGATTGCCACCATGATTCACATGGTGACGATTAAGCTCTCTTCCGCTAATTTTCTGCTATGGAAACGTCAAGTACTTCCGATGCTCACAAGTTTCGACTTGCTTGGTTTTGTTGATGGCTCCAAACTTGCGCCGCCTGCAACTATAATCTCAGAATCTGGTGGGTCTGTCCCTAATGCAGATTACACTATCTGGGTTACCACTGATCAAAAACTCCTCGGTGTTCTTTTCTCCACTCTGACCGAAGAGGCTATGGCCGAAGTTGTTGATTGTACGACTTCTCACTCTGCTTGGCTTGCTCTCCAGACCGCTTTCTCCCATTCCTCAGTCTCTCGTGTTCATCAATTGCGCGAGGAATTATTGTCTCTTCGCCGTGGTTCGATGTCTGTAAAGGACTATGGAAAGCAGTTTAAAACTTTATGCGACCAGTTATTAGCTATTGGCCGCCCAGTTGAAGAGTCCGACAAGAGCCATTGGTTCTTACGTGGCTTAGGAGCTCAATTTGCCAATTTCGCTGATACGCGCATGGCCATGGACCCTATTCCCCTCTTTCCAGTTTTGCTCCATCAAGCAGTGCAGTTTGATCTGATGCAAAAGTCCATGGACCCTACCCTTACTCAGCCTGTTGCTTTTACTGCTTCTTCTCGCCGATCCTCATCTGGTCGGACTTCTGGACAGCAGCCCGCTCCTGGACGTGCGTCTTCTGGCCGAGGAGGTCGTGGCCAGTCCAGTGGTGGTCGCGGTACTTATCGAAAGCCCCGGTGTCAGATATGTCGTGGCGAACACTACGCCGATAAATGTCTGCAATATCTTCACCACACCTCGGCAACTCCGGCTAATCTTGCACAAGCTTTCACCTCTTCATGCAACATATCTAGCCCCACTTCGGATTGGTACGTCGACTCCGGCGCATCGGCCCACATGACCGCTGACTCTTCTGGGCTTGACAATCTTCAGCCTTATAATGGTAATGGTTCTGTGGTTGTTGGTAATGGCCACTCTTTACCCATAACTTATACTGGTTCTGCCTCTATTACTGATAATATGCGGCTACTCGATGTGTTGGTGGTTCCTCACATCACCAAGAATCTTCTTTCTATAAGCAAGTTAACACATGACTATCCTGTGAATATTATTTTTTCTGATAAGTCATTTGTGATTCAGAACCGGGCAACAAAGACAGCAATAGCGCAGGGACATTGTGAACGTGGCTTGTATATCTTGGACCAGGGTACACCTGCACTTCTTACTGCCGTTCGTGTGCATAATCTCACGGCTAGTTATGATCTTTGGCATCTTCGTTTGGGGCATGTCCCATTTTCAGTTATTTCTGATTTGAATAAATTAGGCCATTTATCGGTCACTTCTTTATTACCTACACCTCGTCTATGTTCATCTTGTCAACTTGCTAAGAGTAAAAGACTTCGCTTTGATTTAAATGAGAAGCGTGCTACTGCTGTTCTTGAATTAATTCACTGTGATTTGTGGGGCCCTGCGCCTATTATTTCGAATGATGGGTTTCGTTACTATGTTGCTTTTGTTGATGATTACTCACGCTTTACTTGGTTTTATCCTATGCGTGCGAAATCTGACTTTTATGATATATTGCTAAAATTCCATGCCTTTGTTTGCAATCAGTTTTCGGCTACTATTAAGCAATTTCAGAGTGATGGGGGTTCTGAATTTCTAAATTCTCGGGTTCGCACATTCTTTGATTCTAAGGGCATTCATCATCGCATATCTTGTCCTTACACTCCACAACAAAACGGCCGTGCAGAGCGCAAACATCGGCACATTTCTGAAACTGGGCTCTCAATGTTATTCCATGCACACATTCCGGCTTCCTTTTGGCTAGACGCTTTTGCCACAGCAGTGCACATCATAAATCGTCTTCCCTCCTCTGTCTTGGGCGGCAAGTGTCCTTTCGAGATTTTATATAACAGTGTGCCACATTATCCGAACTTCAAGCCGTTCGGTTGTCGCGTATTCCCATATCTTCGCGATTACTCACCACATAAGCTCGCTCCCCGAAGTCGGCCCTGCATTTTCTTGGGATATAGCACTTCCCACAAGGGTTTTCGGTGTTTCGATCCTCAATTGTCACGCATGTTTATTACCCGACATGCCCAGTTTGATGAACTTTACTTTCCTTTTGCAGAGCATGGTTCCTCCAAACCTACATCTCTGTTAGACATCTCATACTTTACTGACTCAGTGGGCGATGATTATGTGCCTCACACACCAAGATGCTCGGAACCAGCTCCTGCCAAACCTTTGCCGAGCTGCCTTCCATGTCTCTCCGATGCTCCTGTTGCTCATTCCACGGCACCTGCTGTTCCGCCGCCGACACCGCCTGTGCCCTCTCCGCCTAGCTCACCTTCACCACCACCTGCATCGCCTATTGCTCCTGCACCCTCTCATCCTATGATTACTCGAGCAAAGGCTGGTGTCTTTAAACCTCGGTATCCAGTACATCTTGCTCACACAGCTCTTCTCTCTGCCTTGTCTGCTTCGTCCGAACCACGAGGTTTTAAATCTGCAGCTAAGCATCCTCATTGGTTAGCTGCTATGCAGGAAGAAATGGATGCTCTTCATTCTAATCATACTTGGGATTTGGTTCCCCCTCCCCCTAATACTAATATTGTGGGTTCTAAGTGGGTTTTCCGCACCAAGTACAAATCTGACGGTTTAGTTGAACGTCATAAAGCAAGACTCGTTGCTCAGGGCTTCACTCAGGTACCGGGTTCAGATTTTCATCACACCTTTAGTCCCGTTGTGAAATCTGCTACCGTTCGCGTGATTCTTGCTCTTTCTGTGCACTATAAGTGGCCGTTGCATCAACTTGATATCAAAAATGCATTTCTCAATGGTGTTCTATCGAAGCCAGTATTTATGGCCCAACCTCCGGGTTTTGTTGATCCTCGCTTTCCTGATCATGTTTGTCGACTTAAGAAAGCTCTATATGGTCTTCGCCAGGCCCCTCTTGCCTGGTTTCAGCGGTTCAGCTCCTTTCTTTTTGGCTTGGGTTTTCAGCAGACTCGAAGTGACTCTTCACTCTTCTCTTTGCATCAGGGCTCTTCCACTATATATCTTCTTCTTTACGTCAATGATATAATCATCACTGGCAACGATTCTGATATGCTACGGCGTTTCATTGCACAAGCCAGTGCCGAGTTTGCACTTAAGGATCTTGGTGCCCTTAATTACTTCTTGGGGCTTGAAATAACCTCTCAGCCAAATGGTGTTTTTATTGGGCAAGCTAAGTATGCCTATAATATACTTCAACGTGCTCATTTATTAGATTCGAAGCCTGTTGCCACACCTTTAGTTGCTGGAGAAAATCTGCTTCGCACTGGTGTTGCCTTCTCCGATCCAACTCTTTATCGCTCTCTGGTTGGTGCATTACAATATTTAACTGTTACTCGGCCTGATCTGTCGTATGCTGTGAATCTTGTGAGCCAATTCCTTCAGTCCCCTACCGAAGATCATTTCAATGCTGTTAAGCGCATTCTCCGATACGTTAAAGGCACTCTTCATCTTGGTTTGTCCTTCACTAGCAAGGATAAACTTTCCATTCTTGGGTACTCAGATGCTGATTGGGCTCGCTGTGTTGATACACGACGATCTACGTATGGTTACTCTGTTTTTCTTGGTGGAAATCTCGTCTCCTGGAGCGCCAAGAAACAGCCTACTGTTGCTCGTTCGAGTTGTGAATCGGAGTATCGAGCCCTTGCAAATACCGCTACTGAAATTGTTTGGCTTTCCAATCTCTTAAAGGAGCTTCGCGTCTCTATCTCCGGCACTCCACTCCTTCTTTGTGATAACAACAGTGCCATTTTCCTCAGTCAGAACCCAGTTGCCCATAAACGGGCAAAGCACATAGATATTGATTGCCATTTTGTTCGAGAACTCGTGACCGCCAGCAAACTCAACACCAAGTTTGTTCCTTCTCATCTTCAGCTAGCCGATATCTTTACAAAGAGTCTACCACGACCTATGTTCGAGCTTCTTCGATCCAAGCTTTGCGTTTGCTTTCACCCCACGCAACGCTTGACGGGGGGTGTTAAAGATAAATCATAATCATATCTTTGTAATTATTTCTTTCCTAGTTTAGCTTGATTAGATCCCTTAATTATTGGATCAATCTGTTGTATTATAGGTCTATATATTGGCAATACAATATCTCACCACATACGGTGATTTCATAATCCTTCTCTCACTCTATCAGCCACGCGCTGGCCGCGTGCGGGCTGGGCTGGTCCGCCCAACCCGCGCCTCTTTACTTTTTTCACGTGTTTTGGTCGTTACCTTCACGTTATGTTAGTGTTACATTCGTGTTATGTTAGAGTTACCTTCGCGTTATGTTAATGTGACCCAATCTCCAGATTTCATACCCTTAGTTTAAAACCACTGAACTAAAATAACATGAAGGTAACACTAATATAACATGAAAGTAACACTAACATAACATGAAGGTAACCCTAACATAACGTGAGGGTCACTCTAACATAATATGAAGGTATGATTAACATTGTTATTTACCTTCATGTTATGTCTAACATAACATGAAAGTAACTCTAACATAACATGAGGGTATGACTGCCTGGAGCGAATCTTGGTGGGTTTGAGCGCACCCACCAGACGCGTGGGGGTGTGTGAGAGCGCGTTGGGGCGCGTGAAAACGGGCATTAGAAGCATGTGGGGCGGGTCGACCCGGGTGCATGGATCCCAGAATATTTTATCATCATAAAATACTTTAATAAAACCTGAAAAATTATCTAAAACTATCAAATAAACCCAAAGAGTATTTTTAAAAGTATATGAACTTGAATCAAATCTTATTCTGAGAAACTCAGAGCGATTTAGGTTTTCGCGTTCATGTATGCGTCATTTAGGACAAATGTATATTAAAATGCACTTTGGATCCTCTTTCACTCACATATCATCATCAAAATATATAATCACAACTAATTAACACATTAAATTTAAACCATTGGAAAATACATAGTTGAACATGAATGGTACACGAATGAGACACGCATCTTGGATCTGATTTGATTAAAATGTATTAAACCCGTCATAGTCCTAGGTTTGATAAATGATTAGATCTTTAATAAAGATGAAAATAAAAAATATAGATCGAAAAGAGAAAAGTGACCCACTTTGTTAAATGTTGATTGACACACGTCTTAGTCTTACTTAATACCTTATCACTACCATCATTTTCCATGTCTAACAAACCATGAGAGATGTTAATCACGATTAATGAAGGAAAAAAATCTAATTAGGAAGAAAGATTAAAGTCGTTGCTTTATCAAAACACATGACAGGTGGTAGTAGATGGGATCAACCTTGACATTACAATAATTGTTGTCATTAGGTTAAGCATTAACAATAGAATCTTTAGTTGCTCATCATAATTTGAATAATTTCAAAAGGGGATTGAACTTTTTATCGTGTTTTCAAAGTGGAGCACTTTTAAAATGTAGATGTCCACGATGGGCACAAGGAATTCTAATACTTCTTCAACTTTCACCACCTAAATCATCACTTAACCTTCTTTTTTTTTTTTTTAATCGAAGATCATAATGTACAAAAATTCTTGCACTTTTGTCCTATATATGTAAGATATTAGATGAGTGAAGGAAGTTCATCTTTTCATTATTTTCAGGGTGAATTACCGCGTCTATCACTCTTGAAGTTTGTTTAGAACGTCATAAATAATTAAGAGCTAATTAATTATACTTGATAATATATTTTGCTCATATATTTATTCCTTTATATCTTAGAATTATTTTTAAACTTTCCAAATAATTTTCTGCATTTTTTTATATGCATTTGTTCGTAAAACTACAATTATATTTTTAAAAAAATAGGTTACCAATTAATTTTACGTTTTAAAATAATAGTCTTTTTTTTTAGATTTGTGGGACAGTTTTTCAAAAAAAATTCAAATATATTATAGTTCTAGAAAAAAAAAATTATATTAACAATATCTATTTATTTGAAATTATTTTGAATAAATCACCAAATATTTATTATTTTCCATTAAAATTTTATTTTTATAGGTTACCCAATTAATAATGCATAACATTTGAATTAATTTTTAAATTTTATGTATTGATTTTTTTAGAGTTAATCTCACCACCTTATATTAATTTTACATTCATATTTGTAATTTAAAACATTTTACAGCCCTTTATAAAACAAAATTTAGATTTTTACCTATTTCAAAAATTTATATATTAAAATCAT
Source organism: Scutellaria baicalensis (assembly GCA_005771605.1). NCBI lineage: Eukaryota > Viridiplantae > Streptophyta > Magnoliopsida > Lamiales > Lamiaceae > Scutellaria > Scutellaria baicalensis. Next base: position 11,479,284 of record CM016726.1, on the reverse strand, counting down.
AAACTAACTTTCAAATTTTTTATTTTTACAATGTTTAAATTTTTTATTTTCAAAATTCAATCAAATCATTAATAGAGTATCATCATATAATTTAAAATAGTTTATTTTGTTTCATCTTTACTCCTATATGTAAATTGAAGATAATTTATTATATATATATATATATATGTGTGTGTGTGAAGCTTATTTATAAGATTCTTCAAAGTTATGATATTTTGCTATTTTTCTTTCTATTGGTTGATAGTTTGGGAAAATGACAAATGTGTAAAATTTGTCAGCTTCTTCCATTTTATATATAATATAAACAATTGCTTGTGTTAGTTAAATTGAGAGTGTTTTTGAGAATAAGAAAAGTGTAATTACTTAAATTTAAATAAAAAATGACTAGCTCGTCCTAATAAGGTAATATAATTATTAATATGGTTAAATACTTGAATCAACTGTAATATTCATGTTTTATATTTTGCAACGTGGACTTTATTTTTTGACAGATTGCAACCTGAAATCCACGAATTTTACAAGTTGCAACCCATGACGAATTTTTCCAGCCAAATTGGGGTGTTTTTTGATATTTCAATTATTGTTGGGGTCATTTAAAAAAAACCAAAATTGAAATATTAGAACCCACATTTTAAAAAAATACCCTTAAATCAATTTCTTAATTAAGGTTACCAATCTTTTGTTAGATATAAGTTCTAATAATTTAATTTCGGTTTTTCCAAAAATTATTAAAATATCAAAAAAAACAAACTTTGATTTTTGCTTGAAAATTTCGTCGGAGGTTGTAATTTGTAAATTCATGGACATCAAGTTACAATCTGTCAAAAAATATAGTTTAAGTTAAAAAGTGTAAAAATACAAAATGTACAAGTTAATTTAAATATTTAGCCCTTATTAATAATATATTTCAAATACGAAAACTTTTACGGAGAGGATGACACTTGTCAACTTCTTTTATATATATATAAAAGATGATGACGTTGTTACTGCAACCTTGATGTACATAATATAACTAGGATATATTATAAGATACAGTTTTGCAATTAAAAGAAAGAATCTAACATTGCCGCTCTTGTCTCGATCACTCTTGATTCTTGAATGCTTTAAAAGAATATTAGTGGCGAAATGAGTAATAACCCAAAATTATGACAGGTTACATCTGTTAAGTAATAGTAATTCTTATATGTTAACACATGGTGATATGAAGATTCAAAATGTCAATATATAGTTTCCTACCTTCATTATATATAAATTATAGGTAAATTCTTGGATGAGAATGTTTCATGAGTCTGATCTGTTTTCTCTGACATCTTACAGAAGTGTAGATTGTACGTACTCTGTTTAGACTATAAGACTTATCTCATTGATCGTGGATCATGTTAGGTTTGACATAAGAGAAATTATGTACTACAATATGTATTATAAATAATATTTTTCTATAAATTACGTAATACTTTTGTATTTATAGGATATATTTTGATTTGGTCAAACTATACGTAATACGTGCTTTTCTATGTAATAGGTAATAATTTTTTGTATTTCAAGTAATAGTACTTTTATATTATAGGATACATGGCCCGAAGTGGGTCATTATCAAAAATACACGGATCCCCCCTTCACACCACCCCATGCGCTCTTCTCTATCGTGTGTAAGTCGTGCAACATATAATACTTTGTATACATTATGTAGTATTTTTCTATAGAACGTATATTATGATATCTCTAAATCACACTATATAATATAGCAAGAAAAGTGGCCAAAATTACAAGAATGCCACTCCTTTTCAAATGGTCCTTTTCATTTTAATATAAATTTTGTGATAAATAAATTTGATAGAAGATTTTTGTTTTTTTGAAATTTATATACTTAAACATTTGTTTAAGATGTCTTAAAATTAGAAGTTTAAACATAAATGTTTCAAATTATAAGTATGTAATTTTGAATCGTAGTTTAAATAATTACATGTTTTGGTTTTTTTAATTAGTATTATAAATTACAAATGTATAAAATTATATGTATACATAATAGCGAGATGTTCTCACATAATATTCATTCAATAATAAAATATTAAAATAATAAATTAAATTTCAATAAACGGACAACATTTTAGAAGTCACATCTAAAAATCACACTATAACGTATTATCAAAATTAAATAAATAAAGTGGTAGTACTATTAAATAAATTAATTTTTTTTAAATACAAATTTCATAATCTTCAAAATTTATAGAATTTCACTAAATCAAAGAGTCACATGAAGATTTTCAAAAATCGAAATTTATAATGTTCTACGAACACTTGTAGAATTAAACAAATATTTCAAAAATGTTTAAGTAACTTTTTACTGATCTTTCTTTAACCCTAACATTGTAATTAAATAACAATTTTTGCCCAATAGATTTCTATGAATAATCTTCACGGAACATTTTATAAAGGGACATTATGTAGTACACCGGGTGTATTAATACACCAAACTCTCCACCATTTTCAGTCATTAGATTTGAGATCATTGTTGACTTTAACCTTAATAATCTCAGATAGGATAACTGAAAATAGGTAGAGAGTCTGGTGTATTAATACATCTGGTGTACTATAGAACCACCCCTTCATATATTGGGGTAATTCTATAGTACACCAGACTCTCCACTCATTTTCAGCCATCAGATCTGAGATAATTAAGGTCAAAGTCAACTATGATCTCAAATCTAATGACTGAAAATGATGGAGAGTTTGGTGTATTAATACACCCGGTGTACTACAGAAGGACCCCATATATTGAAAATAAAATAAAAATCGGAACGTTGCATTAAGATTTTTTTTATCTCAGTACTCCATAATCTCTGAGAAACCCAATAAATTCTTTCAACAAATTATATAACTTCTTTTCTTATTCTCCATTATCATCGAGGAATACAATATTTCTTTGCTAATTTTTTTTTTCCAACAGTTTCTTTTTCAATTCTGCATAATCTTCGAGGAACCGTATATACATACATAAAAATCTTCATGGAAAGTTGTACTAAGAAGATTCGACCATTTTCCTCCTAAGCAAATTTTCTTTTCTAATTCTTTAAGTACTAAATTCACGAGCCTTACATAATTTAAACAATGCAGTATTCATTTTTTAAACAATTCTAGAGTAAATTTAAATAATATATTTAAACGAACATTTTAAAAAATAAAAAATAAACGATTCCGTGAGTAAATAAAAACTTACTTGGAAATTCTTCAAGGTTATGCTGAAATCAATAATATTATCATCATTTCATTAACACTGAAGATAACCTCACTCAATTTTTTTATGCTGGAATCATAAATCTTCAAGTAAAATTGAAATTATTTTATGCTGAAGACGAAACTTGCAAATGAAATTGAAATTGGAAGAAAAAAAAGATTATCCGCAAGTCTTCATTTTATTAAATAGACGATGTTTGGACACCGTCTATCATAAGATCTTAGTCAAATCCAATTAAACTGCAAATAAAAAAACTGTAAATCAGTCTTGTCCCTATCGATTCATTTTTTACTCGACCAAAAAAGAAGATGAAAATGACTCAAAATTAATATTTGTGGTAAAAAGGAGTTTGAAGTTATAATATTTTTTGTGATAATCTTAGTCATTTACTCTAAATTATATTCCAATATAGTAAAGGTTGGAGCCATATATGTTGATCAAATGGGAGAAATACACGTGCTCATTAGGAAAAGCGTGGTTTGGTAGGGTTCCAATAATAAATGGCATCCGGCAAAAAGTAGTTGAATAAGTTATGTTAAAGTCGTGTTTGGGGCCCCTCCGCTTTAAGATAACGTTCTTCAATCATCATCATTCTCTTGGCCACTTCCTTTGCCCCATTCAACCTATTATTTGCCTCTAATTACTTTCCACTTCTAATTATTCTCAATCATTTTTTTCTTCCCTTTTTTTGAATTTTTTTTTATTTTTCATTCCACGTTATATTTATTGTTTAGTCAGATTAATTTTATCGACGAATTTAATAGATAAAACGGCACTACATTCACTTTGACACAATCTGTATCTTTATAAATATGAGATATCATTTAATTTAGAAGGCTCCAGTACTGTCTAAACATACTTTAATTTGTTTATTTAACTTGGTTGAACTGGCCAACTTATTTCACTAACACATTTAAATTAACAGAAAGTCTCATATGAGACCGTCTCACGGATCATTTCATGTGAGATGGGTCAATCCATCACTTCATGATTCACATATAATTTTGTGGATATAAGTTGGTTAATGAGTTAAAATAATTCGTGTCACGAAAATCATCCGTGAGACCGACTCACGCAAGTTTTTATGTTAAATTAAATGCGTATATAGTTAAGTCAAGGCAACTTAATTAAAGCAATTCACTTCAATTTTGGCTATTCATATCACTACAAGCAAAAATGTGTATTTATAATAATAAAATGTTGTCATAAAAATCTTAGTAATTGTCGCAAATACATTTTGCGACAACATATTGTGTCTAAGTTATTATCGCAACATCCTTCTTGTAAATAGTTTTTTTATGACAACATTATTATCGCAAAATGTTTTTAATTTTATTTTGGTGACAACATATTATTGATGTATATTAACAATTTTTGTGATAATTTGTTGTCGCAAAATTAGACATTTTGCGATAATTTTTGTTGTCGCAAAAAATATTATTACAAATACTCATTTTTCTTGTAGTATATAGAATGGTATCTGTAACACATACTAAAAGAGAAACCTTATTTTGATACATGTTCACAACGAGTTATAGTTTAAAAAAATTCTCACCTAAATTTAATTTAATCCTAATCATACACCTGTGTTTAATATTTATTGATTTTTATAATTTTACTATTTAACTCTTAATTTAAATGAAATATCATCTTTGCTAAACTCCTCTTTTCATTTATTACATTTTAGCAATGATAATAATTAAAAATTAAATCGACAGATACATACAACAATATGATATAATACATTGTATTCATGTATATTAACTCCTTACATAAGTATTTATTCTTATTAAAAATACTAGTAATGTATCCGTGCATTACACGGTATGTTATATACATATGTATTCAAAAATTATAATATATATATATATATATTAACTTTTAATGTAATGAAATATTCGTATAGTGAAGTAGATATAACTCTCTCTTGCTATCTATTTAAATAAAATAATTCAAAATTGGACTTAATCTAACATTTTCAATAAAAAATTATAAATAATAATTATAAGATTGATAAATCAAAATATCATAAAAAAAAAAAAACTCTTGTCCAACCCGTAATAGGTGACCTCCATTGAAAATACAAATACTCAAAAAAATAAAAAATGACAACAAATAAATTGTATCAAATAATTAAGAAGGACATGTGTCATCTCAAATGAAGAAGTTGTTTATTGCAATAGCAATTTTTATTTATATGTATAAACTATTAAGTACACATATAATTCATTTTCATTCGTAATCTATATATATTAAATTAGAATCCTAATATAATAGATTCCTAACTCATAATAGAATTTTATACGATTTTGTTTTAATGTAAAATTATTTGAATATGAAAATTTTAAATTACTATTATAACCTTACATATAATCTTTAATAAGGATATATTAGACAATCTATTTTTTGTAAGAGACATCCATATATACCATTATATATGTAATAGATATAACGTAGATTTTATATGATACCGTCTCACAAATCTTATTACATGAGATGAATGAATCCATAACAATTCACAGATAATCTTATTACACTTAACAATTCATATATAAATTTGTGAAATTGGTTTCCATTGGTAGGTAATAAGGATTTGTTATAGGAAAACTATTTGTGACACTGTCCTACGGAGACTATCTGTGAGACTGTTTCATATTTATATAACTAAGATGTGTGACTAACATAATTAAAAGATACTCCTTCCGTTTCATATTAATTGTCTTTATTGAGTCAAAATCTTGTTTCAAATTAATTATCTTTTTAGCTAATTTACCAATATTTTTCTTGTTTTACCCACAATCTAAATCTTTAAAAGATTTCTTAATATATATTAAGTTGGAAAAGTTACGGTGAAATAGTTAAGAATTAGATTTAAAAAAAAACCAATTTAATTTTGGAATGTATGAGAGAGAAAAGAAATTTGTCTTAAAGGTATATTTGTCTAAATCCTATGTTAGTTTATGACAGAAACTTTAAAAAAACAATGAATATGAAATCGAAGGAGTATAAAAGGATTAAAAGGTTGTATACATATTTATGTGTCAAGATTCAGCCTCACTTAGATTACCAATTAGATATAAAATTGGCAACTCAATAATCCACCAAACATAAGATATCAACTCACAGCTTCAAACCTGTAAATTGAATCAGGAACACAAGAAATCAACACACAATGATTTACGTGGTTTGACTTAACAATGCCTACATCCACGGGAAACAAGGGAGGGGAATTCTTATTGAGAATAAGATCAAATCTTTGTTACAAACTCTGAAACTCAATCTGCAAAACCCTAAAATGCGCTGCAAACTTTGAACTGAGATCACTCTATGTAAAACTCTACTGTACAATGTATATCACAACTCTATTTATAGGCCTATCACCTAGCTAACAGCAGCAACAAGAACCGAGCAAATCGGTTGAGAATCGAGCTCCAAATCTTAGCTGAAAGATTAGCTCGATCATGAAGATATTCCCCCAGCTCAATAAATCCTCAGCCGTAGATCAAACGAGCAGCCCAGATTGCTTTGAATTGCAACGGCTCTTAACCATCTCAACCACCGAGAAACGCAGCCTTAGAAACGCACTTCTTTAAGTGAATTTGCACCTCTTCTTTAAACTTATATCTGACTTTAATCTCCACCGTACAATTAGATCGACAGCTCTCATTACACCCTGCAAACCTAACAAAACTAACACAGAAGCGTGAAAATAAAACAAGCAACTCTATAAGTATAAAAACAACTCTTTCTATACTTAGCAAAAGAAGAAGAAATAAGCAAGCTGAAAAAGAAAACACTTTTCAAACCTCCACCTTCACCTGTTATTCTTCTTTCTTTCCTAAGATAAACATGAATCAAACATTCCTTGAGGTTCCATTAGTAGAAACCTTCCCTACCAAGCCAATTAGATCCATACAGAGCTTGAATTTCTTCACTGGCAATGCTTTGGTTAAAGCATCTGCTGGATTTACCTCAGTAGGAATTTTACAGACTTTAACTTCTTGTTTTTCCACTTTATCTCTTATGAACTGAAGCTTTACATCAATGTGTTTGGTATGTTCATGAAAACCCTGATGCTTAGCTAAATGAATTGCACTTTGACTATCACAAAACACAGAAACACAAGCTTGATTTATGCCAAATTCATGCAAAATACCTTTAAGCCATAAGGCTTCTTTCACAGCTTCTGTTAGTGCAATGTACTCTGCCTCAGTAGTGCTAAGAGCAACCACAGATTGTTGGCTTGTCTTCCAACTTATTGCAGTACCATATAAAGTAAAGATATAGCCAGTTAGGGACTTCATATTATCAAGATTTACAGCAAAATCTGCATCTACATAACCAATGATAGGCTCATGATCATCTGTTTTTGTTTTAAACTTCAAGCCAGTTTCAGTTGTGCCATTGATGTATATTAAAACATGTTTAACAGTTTCCCAATGTTCTAAACCTGGTTTAGCCATATACCTACTTATAACACTCATAGGATGAGCTAAGTCAGGTCTGCAACAAACCATCCCATACATCACACTACCAACAACACTTGCATAGGGAATTCTGTCCATTTGAGCTTTCTCTTCTTGAGTCTTAGGACTTTGATCATAAGATAGTTTAGTTCTTATACTAATAGGTGTACTAATGATCTTAGATTGATTCATTTGAAACCTAATAAGAACTTTTCTAAGATAATCAGTTTAGTGTAAAAGAACTCCACCATCAGTTTCATTCCTTATGATATCCACTCCTAACATTCTTTTAGCTATCCCTAGATCTTTCATTTCAAATTCAGTGTTTAGCATCTTCTTGACTGAGTTAATACCATCTAGAGAGTTGCTAGCAATTAGCATATCATCCACATACAATAATAAGAACACATAGTACTTAGAATCATACTTATAGTACACACAGTCATCATACTTGCTTTTAATGAACTTTGCTTTAATCATAAATTGATCAAACCTTAGATATCATTGTCTTGGACTTTGTTTTAGGCCATAAAGAGATCTGTTGAGCAAGCATGCTTTGGAATCTTTGTCTGCAAGATGCACTCCTTCTGGAATTCTTATATAGATTTGTTCCTTCAACTTGCCATGTAAGAAGGCAGTGGTGACATCCATTTGATGAAGCTGCAAGTTAAAGTGAGATACAAGAGCAAACAATATTCTAATTGAGCAATGTTTAACAACAGGATAAAAATTTTCATTGTAATCTACTCCCTCCTTTTGAGTGAAACCTTTTGCAACTAGTCTTGCCTTGTACCTTATTGCTCCACCTTTTCATGTCTCCACCTTTTTTCTGAAAATCCATTTGCATCCAATTAACTTCTTTTTGTTAGGCTTGTTAACAATTTCCCAGGTGTTGTTCTTAGCTAATGACTGAAGTTCTTCTTCAATAGCTACAAGCCATTTGTCTTTTTCTTTGCAGGAGATAGCTTCCTTATAGTCTTTAGGTTGTTTATTATCCATTTCTTCAGCAGCAATGAGGACAAAAGCAATAAAATTAGAATAAGCAAATCTAGTAGGTGGTTTAATGATTCTTCTTGTTCTGTCCCTTACTAACTGGTAGTGATCCAGATCTTGCTGACCATTATCATCTGAATTGCTTTCATCATCATGATCATCATGTTCCCTTTCAGAATCTGAAGATTCCATTACCTGCTTGGCTTGATTTTATGTCTGAAATTCCAACTCAATCTGAGACTTATGTATTTCTGCATCTGCTTGAATCTGATCTTCATGCTGAGTAGAGCTTTTGAGAGGCATGGTAGACTCATCAAAAGTTACATCCTTAGCTATAATACACTTTTGATTATTTGGTTCCAGACACCATAATCTATAGCCTTTTACTCCCTTAGGGCAGCCAAGGAAAACACATCTCCAAGCTCTAGCCTCCAGCTTATCTTGCTTAACATGGACATATCCAAGACAGCCAAATATCCTTAGTTTAGAATAGTCTGAGGGCTTTCCATTCCACATTTCATCAGGTGTCTTCATATTGATAACAGAGGAAGGACTTCTGTTGATTAGGTGAACTGCAGTATCAACTACTTCCCCCCAGAAACTTTTTCCTAAACCAGAACTTATAAGTATACACCTTATCTTATTAAGGATGGTCTGATTCATCCTTTCAGCAAGGCCATTTTGTTGTGGAGTGGATGGCACTGTCCTGTGTCTTATGATCCCTTTCTCAGCACAAAATTGGTTGAACTCACTGGAAACAAACTCTAGTCCATTATCTGTCCTTAGATACTTCAATGTTTACCAGTTTGATTTTCAGTTTCCTGAAGCCACTTTTTGAACTTCTGGAATGTTTGATCCTTGGTCTTGAGTATGAACACCCACACCTTCCTTGAAAAATCATTAATCACTGATAAGAAATATCTTCCACCACTTCTTGTTGGAGTTTTGGATGGACCCCAAAGATCTGAGTGTATATACTCTAGAGGAGCTCTTGTAGTGTGTTTTGCTTTGTTAAAACTCAGTCTCTTTGCTTTCCCTAATATGCAATTCTCACACATACTCAGCTCAGAAATAACATCAGATCCAAACCTTCCTTGCTTAGAGAGTTCCTGCAGTCCTTTTATGCTCATATGACCAAGTCTTTCATGCCATAGCTTAGTACTGTCACCCTTAGATGCATTACACTGAGTTTTGATTTCAGTTTTACCTTTTAGATAGTATAAATCATGCTTCTTGTAACCTTGCATAACAACATTTGAACCTTTAGTTATATACATGTTTCCATTTTGTGAAGTGAATTTATAGCCTTGAGTATCTAGCATACCTAAAGAGATTAAGTTCATTTTCAGTTCAGGCACATATCTTACATGTTCAAGTTTTCTTTTCACTCCATCATGCATCAAAAGAATAACAGATCTTATTCCTTCTATGTAACAAACATGATCATTTCCTAATAAAACAGATCCTAGTCTTCTTTGTTCTAATTTAGAGAACCATTTTAGATTAGGAGTCATGTGGAAGGTGCAACCTGAATCTAATATCCAATCTGAGTTAGAAATTTCAGAGGTTATAGCTAATACCTCAGGTGATTCATAACCTGAACTTGAAACCTCCTGTTGGACAGTGGGATTTGCTTGTGTTTGAGGTGTCTTGCCTTTTGACTTTAAGAATTGCTTGTACTTGATACAATCCTTTTTGTGATGACCTGGCTTATGACAATGGAAACATGTATTATTTTCAATGTCATTATGAGATTCTACCTGTGGTTTGGAGTCACTTTTCTTCTGATTTGGTTTAGATTGCTTCTGATTTGGTTTCTTCTTTCCTGGTTTGATGGCAAGGCCTTCACCACTGAGATCAACTTTGGCTCCACCTTTCTTGGAGAGTTCCTTTGACTTCAATGCTATGATAACCTCATCCAAAGTGATGGATTCCTGTTTAGAGTAAAGCACAGTGTCAATGAAATTCTCAAAAGAAACAGGTAAGACACTTAATAGCATCAAGGCTTTGTCTTCTTTAGCCAAAGTTACTCCAATGTTTTCCAAATCATCCAAGATCTTCTGGAATTCCTCCAATTGATCTGATACTGATCTATCTTGTTTCATCTTGTAGGCATAGAGCCTTTTCTTCATGAATAATCTGTTGGCTAGAGATTTAACCATATACAGATTTTCAAACTTTGCCCAAATCCCTTGAGCTGTGTTCTCCCTTGACACTTCTCTTAATACTTTGTCTCCTAAGCATAGGATTAGTGTACTGTGAGCTTTGTCAAGCAATGTTGTCTTCTGTGCATTAGGCATGTCCTGAGGAAAACCTCTGATTCCCTGTAACGCTGGTGCTAGACCCTGCTGGACAGGCAATGCTTTTATCTTGATCCTCCATAGACCAAAATCACCCTCTCCATTGAACTTCTCTACATCAAACTTGGTGGATCCCATCTTCCTTGAAGCTGTGACTTCGCTTCCTACAGACGGCGCCAATTTGTCAAGATTCATCCTCACTTAGATTACCAATTAGACACAAAATTGGCAACTCAATAATCCACCAAACACAAGATATCAACTCACAGCTTCAAACTTGTAAATTGAATCAGGAACACAAGAAATCAACACACAATGATTTACGTGGTTCGGCTTAACAATGCCTATATCCACGGGAAACAAGGGAGGGGAATTCTTATTGAGAATAAGATCAAATCTCTGTTACAAACTCTGAAACTCAATCTGCAAAACCCTAAAATGCGCTGTAAACTTTGAACTGAGATCACTCTATGTAAAACTCTACTATACAATGTATATCACAACTCTATTTATAGACCTATCACCTAGCTAACAGCAGCAACAAGAACCGAGCAAATCGGATGAGAATCGAGCTCCAAATCTTAGCTGAAAGATTAGCTCGATCATGAAGATATTCCCCCAGCTCAATCAATCCTCAGCCGAAGATCAAACGAGCGGCCCAGATTGCTTTGAATTTCAACGGCTCTTAACCATCTCAACCACCGAGAAAATGCAGCCTTAGAAACACGCTTCTTTAAGTGAATTTGCACCTCTTCTTTAAACTTATATCTGACTTTAATCTCCACCGTAGGATTAGATCGACGGCTCTCATTACACCCTGCAAACCTAACAAAACTAACACAGAAGCGTGAAAATAAAACAAGCAACTCTATAAGTATAAAAAAACTCTTCCTATACTTAGCAAAAGAAGAAGAAATAAGCAAGCTGAAAAAGAACACACCTTTCATTATGTTTGTCTAATATAATAAATGCACAAATGTATGAACGTTACATAAAAATAAGAAAATTACAATATAAAAGTATACATATTTTCCAACAAACATGAACACGCGCCCAAGTGTGCGAATTCGAACACACACATTAGAACACATGGGGCACGTATCGATGCATGTATACATTAAAAGAAAAATGAGTATTTATGATAACAAATTATTGTCTTAAAAACCTTAATAATTGTCACAAATACATTTTGCAGCAACCTGTTGTCCCTAAATTATTACCACATCGATTTTCTCGTAAATAGTTTTTTTGTGATAACATTGTTGTCGTAAATGTATTAGCGACAATAATTTGTCGCAATTAAGTCGTATTTCATTGCTTCTTGTGACAACACATTGTCAATTTATATTAGCATTTTTTGCGATAATTTGTTGTCGCCAAAACTAGACATTTTGCAATAAATTTTGTTGTCGCAATTTTTTAATTATAAATACTCATTTTTCTTGTAGTGAGAACGTGTGCCGGATTGATTTGCCCCATTTGTCTAAATTCAGATACATACAATTGATGCACATCAATATTTATGTCGAATTAATTAATCCCTATACAATAATAAGCTCTTTTTTAGTGCTCGGATTTTTGGGGCCTAGGTGTTGAATAAATAAAAAGGTTGAATGTAAAAAACAATCCAACGGATAAACTTTTTTTTCAATTTACAACCTAATCTATTTATTTTTCTGATTGCTATCTAGTTTTCTAAAATTTATTCAGTTGTAAGTTTTCTGGCAAGGTGGAGATCACGTGACATACAACCTGATTTAGTTTTTTCACTTTAAAATCTAAACTTTATTGTTTTTATCTAATTGCAATCTAAACTTTATTTATTTATTTTATCTAATTGCAATCTCAAGTTTTGAACAGAATGTATTCTAAATCAGAGGTTGTAATTCGATAAAAAAAAAATACAATTTGGGTTGCAAGTGAAAAAATTAAATCACGTGCTTGAAAAATGGTCGGAAAAGTGATTTAGTGTGCAATCGAATAAACTCTAAAATTTTAAGATTACAATTGGATAAAAAAAAAAGTTTGGATTGTATAGTGAAAAAAAATCAATACCCTGGCTTGATTTTGGCAACCCTTAAAAAAGTAAGTTACAAAAATGGATATTATATTAAATTATTGATAAGATGCTTTTGTTATTTTGTGTTTATTGTGAAATGTGAAGTGACAGAATTTTAAATCTTATTTTATATATATATATATGTATATATATATATACTCCCAAATACAAGTATGATCAGTTTTAATCATTTCATTTGAATTTTACGGGTCATATTTCTACTCGATCCAGCTAGTATTCAAGTTGATAATCGAAGTAGATATTAGTGGTCAAAGTAATCTGTTCTTTTTTCTTAAAAGATTGTTCTATTGTAAAATATTAGGGGTTTATATATATATATATATATATTAAATGATTCAATGTAGGTAGGTAGTAGTTAAAAAATGTAGAGAGATTGAACAATTCCTCATTGTTTTGTCCTTTACGTATAAAACAAACTAATGAGTGTGTTTAAAAGCTTGCACATCACTCTCATTGGTTGCCTAGTCCATTAGACTACTGGTTTGGTCCACCTCATTTAACTATTGTTATACTTTCTTCATATTGTTCTAATTTTACTAATAAATGATTTTATTTCATCAAAAACGGAAAAAAAAAAACAAAAAAGAATTGTTTTATTTTATGCTCAACCTATAATGTCTACTATTTCTTTTTATCAGCCAACATTAATGTTTATGATAAATTACAAGAAACAACTCCACCTATCGACTTTTTTCAAATTGCAACGTAATCTTTTTTTTTTTTTTCAGATTGCCACTCAATCTTTCTGTGGTTTGCTGATTGCAAATTTTCGGGTGAAATGGAGATTAATTTGTTCACTTTACAACCTAAACTTTGTTTTTTTTTTTTTATCTAATTGCAACATGAACTTTGTTTTTTTATATTAAATTGCAACCAAGAATGAAAATTTCGGTTCCGGTGGAAATATAGGTATCTTAATTTCACGGAAATATCATGAAAATATCGATATCGATGGAAATATGTATACATATATTTATTGTCATTTTTCATATATTTACCAATATATTCCGATATTTTTTCAATATTTATCGATATTCCATCGATATTTTACAGATGTTACATATATTCCACCAATTTGGACTAATATTTCCTTAATATTTATTTCATGAATATCGGTCACACTTATATAACATAGATGTCACACTCATATAACATAAATGTAACAGTCTGAAGCGAAAAAAATTCATGATTTGCGATTGGACAAAAAAAATAAAGTTTGGGTTGCAATTGGATGAAAAAAAAAAGTTTGGGTTGCAAAGTGAAATAATTAATTCATTTTCTGGAAAAATGACCGGAAAATTTGCAATCGGCAAAACCACATAAAAGATTGGGTTGGCAATCTGAAAAAAAAAAAAAAGGTTGCAATTTAAAAAAATCGATAGGTGAGGTTTTTTTTTGTAATTTACCCTTAAGTTTAACAGGTCGTACTTTAGTGGCGGAAAAGGTTGCAATTTGATCATTTTAGATGAGAGCCCAGCCCAAATTACACAAATTTTTTTAAGCAATTCACTTTTCTAACATTGGATATAAGAAAAGTATTTTTTTACACCAAAATATAAGAAAGTTACCTTTTCTACACTATTTTGACTCGGTCTTGGATAAATCATTAAGTAATGATGGCTTGATGATATATTCAATTTTATTTATACTTATTTAACAATTGTTTTATCCAACAACTTTAATTACAATTTTATTTGCTCTTTTTATTTATACGTATTTAACAATTGTTTTATCCAACAACTCTAATTAGTAATTTATATAATTTTTTCTTAATTTAATAGAATTACTGATTATTATTTTTGGTGGTTCGAATTGTTCGATCACTAGGGTAAAAAACCATTTTTTCCAAAGTGATTGAACCACTATGTCAAATTCATAGTGGTTCGATCACTAGTGTAAAAAACCAAACTTTTCAAAGTGATCGAACCACTATGTAAATTTCATAGTGGTTCGATCACTAGTGTAAAAAACCAAAATTTTCAAAGTGATCGAACCACTATGTAAATTTCATAGTGGTTCGATCACTAGTGTAAAAAACCAAAATTTTCAAAGTGATCGAACCACTATGTAAATTTCATAGTGGTTCGATCACTAGTGTAAAAAAAAATTTCAAAGTGATCGAACAACTCCAAAATTTTATTAAAAAAAATTGAAAATGACAAAGGTGGTGCTCGAACCACTTTATTAATTTTATAAAAAAAAATTGAAAATGGCAAAGGTGGTGCTCGAACCACTTTATTAATTTTATAAAAAAAAATAATTTACCACATTGCCCGAACCACTCTCTAAAAATTTACCACATTGCCCGAACCACTCTCTAAAAAATTTACCACATTGCCCGAACCACTCTCTAAAAAATAAAAAAATAATAAAATTTTTTTTACCACATTGCCCGAACCACTCTCTAAAAAATTTACCACATTGCCCGAACCACTCTCTAAAAAATAAAAATAAATTTTTTTTTTTATTTACCACATTGCCCGAACCATTCTCTAAAAAATTTAGAGATTCATAGTGGTTCGATCACTTTAGAAAAAAATTGTTTTTTACACTAGTGATCGAACCACTATGAATTTTTCGGAGTGGTTCGATCACTTTGTAAAAAAGTGGTTTTTTACACTAGTGATCGAACCACTATGAATTTTTCGGAGTGGTTCGATCACTTTGTAAAAAAGTGGTTTTTTACACTAGTGATCGAACCACTTGTAAAATTCATAGTGGTTCGATCACTTTGGAAAATTTTGGTTTTTTTCACTAGTGATCGAACCACTATGAATTTTACATTTTACCTAGTGGTTCGATCACTTTGTTAAAATTTTGGTTTTTTACACTAGTGATCGAACCACTATGAATTTGACATAATGGTTCGATCACTTTGGAAAAAAGGGTTTTTTACCCTAGTGATCGAACTACTCGAACCACCAAAAATAATAATCAGTAATTCTATTAAATTAAGAAAATATTATTGTGCTTGGAATAACATATTATAGTGGTTTTCGTACTAATTAATCGAACCATAATTTATAAATTATATAAATTACTAATTAGAGTTATTGGATTAAACAATTGTTAAATACGTATAAATATAATTAAAAAGAGCAAATAAAATTGTAATTACAATTGTTGTAAAAAACAATTGTTAAATAAGAATAAATAAAATTTAATATATCATGAAGTCATCATTACTTAATGATTTCTCAAGACCGAGTCAAAATAGTGTAGAAAAGGTAACTTTCTTATATTTTGGTGTAAAAAAATCCTTTTCTTATATCCAATGTTAGAAAAGTGAATTACTTAAAAAAATTTGTGTATTTTGGCACATTTGCTCCATTGTAGATTGTACATGGATCTATGCAATTAAGGCAGAACAACCAGCTTCTCTTCTCTCATAGACAAAAGTTCTACTAAGGAATTATTTTTAGTGGAAACACTCCGAAAGCATTCAAGGGAATTAGATCTTTCATTCAAAGTTGGGTTTTATGTTCCATTGTTTTCAATAGATGATAAGTATACATTGGTGATGTCATCTTTTTTACGTGGCGTGTGGAGATTATTTTGGAACACCAGATGAAACACAATTTGGAATAGAGGATCATGGTTGACAATTCAAGGCATATAAAATATTCAAGCCAACTAAGTTTAGTATAAAAATTACGAAATACCAGCGTTTTTGAAAAAACCCAATGAAGTAAAATGGTAGAGAAACATATGTATGCATAAAGAAGAGCATCATGTATGCAAATGACTCATTTGATTCAAAATTAAGTTCATTAGCTCCAAGTGAGTTTATAACCTACCCAATTGAGTCAATTTGAGGTAAGTTACAACTATATAAAAGACAAGTAAACACTTAAAAAACTCATTTTCTATTATGTGAAAGAAGATGAAATATTGAAGTACGAAGATTTAGAGTTGCTCAACAGGTCATCATTTTCAATATAAGGAAAAAGTACGTGAAAAGAAAGCATGTTGAAAAATAAATTAGGATGATAGTGCTTAACGCGCAAAAACCAACAAATCAATAATAATGAAGATAAGTGGTATTTAATTATCTATGAGAAATCTTGCTGTAAAAAGTAGGATTGCACCAAATATGATCTTGGTTGGTATGTATGCAAAGAATGTAGTAATATAATTTTGATCTGTTTTAAAGTACTTAATTTAACTTTTGTATCTAAAGACAATTGATGTTTAGATTGGATACTACCACCTACGTAAATGTTGCAGTGTTGAATTGACCTACCAAAATTTATATGAATGATATAAGTTAGGGTCTTCTTCCAAGTACTAAAACCAGAAACAAAAGCAGAGTTTATAAGGAGATAATAAATTAGAAATTAGGAAATTATATATAGAGAGAGAGAGACAAAGTCTTGGGTGAGACCGTCTCACGGATCTCATTCTCTGAAACGAGTCGGGTCGGGTCAACCCAACTTAAGGTAAATGGATCCAATATAAAATACGCACTCATCTGATCTCCTTCTCTTATCTCTCACGCGGTCTTCTCTCTCACGCAACCATCTGATACATTCTGCTTCTCTAATCTCATTCTCTTATCTCTCACGTAGTCTTCGCTCTCATGGGTCCATCTAATCCCTCACGCGGCCATTTGCTTATCTTAATTATCTCCTATGAGGTCATCTCCTAGTCGGGTTCTTTGATTCCAATTTTCTTTCTACTTTCATTCTCTCTCACACTTGTGATTCCAATTCTCTTCTAGTCTTCTCATCTACAATTGTAAACATAAGCGTGTTTCAGATATTTTCTGAGAGGGTTTAGAGAAGGAAGAAAGAGACGTATTTTGAGAGGGTTTAGACGAGGATGAGCCAACACATCTGTCTGAATTCTACGCCTGAGAAAGAGGAGGTAATTTTTTATTTTGTTTTCCTTTTTGTCTCAATTAGTGTTCAATTTACTACTTCATGTCAATCGAACCTAGAAATTCGTTGTCTATGGCTGATTTCCTCTCTCTCCCTCCCTACCTCCATTTCTCTCTTTGTGAATGAGTAAACAACTGATGCTATGTTGTTTGTCTGCATTCACTCATTTACAGTTATATAGTATTACACTCTATTTATAAAAGTAGTACATTCTATTAATAAAAGTATTGCACTTATTAATAAAAGTATACATGCTATGAATTAGTTTTACCTCATTTACAACTATATAGTATTACTCTCTGTTTATAAAAGTAGTACATCCTATTAATAAAAGTATTGAACGTTATTAATAAAAGTATTACATTCTATGAATTAAGATATTTTAAAAGGTATTACATATTTTAAAAGGTATTACATTCTATTAATAAAAGTAGTACATGTCATGATCAAAAATATTACATTATATTAATAAGAGTATTACATCATGTTATGAACTAAAATACCAACTATTTGTGTAATATTGTACTAATCTTATAAAAGTATCATGTAATATATATAAAAGTAGTACATGTTATGAACAAAAGTATTATCTCATGCATAACTATATTATTACATTCTATTTATAAAGGTAACATATTCTATCAATAAAAGTACTACGTTATATTAATAAAAGTAGTACATGTTATGATCTAAAGTTTTACCTCATTTACAACTATATAATATTACACTCTACTAATAAAAGTACTACATCCTATTAATAAAAGTATTACACTTTATAAATAAAACTAGTGCATGCTATGAGCTCAAGTTTTACCCGATTTACAACTATAGTATTATAATCTATTTATAAAAGTGGTATATTATATTAATAAAAGTATTACTCTCTATTCATAAAAGTATTACATATTATGAACTAAAATTTTAGCTTATTTATAGCTATAGTATTACATTAATTTTATTAATAAAATATGTCATGTTATTAACCTAAGGTTTATAAAAAGTATTACATTTTATTGATAAAAATATTACATGTTGTGAACTAAAGTATCAGCTTATTTGTATTTACTAACTTATGCAGCAAGTTTGGAGAATTTCAAGGAGGTGGTGGAAGCAAATGGGTCCGTCATTATAAATAGGCTGGAGGTTTTCAGAGGTGGAAGTTACTGGTGGTAAACCACCCCAATGATCCGGTGATGGTTGGTCGGGCTCTGGCCAACAGTTGTCAAAGTGTTAGCAGCGTGTTGGTAAACGTGTATATAGGTGATCAACTCTTCTAACGCGTCGCCAGTCGAGCCACCAGCCAAGCGTAGGAGTTGCTTGAGAAGCTTCAGTTCTTTCTCATTGTTACATCCCTTTGTTTACCTTAATTAATATTACTCATCATCATCTCAAACTTTACGCAAATTATAATGTGTTTTCTTTAATCCCTTATAAGAACATACAAAGTACTTTTCCAATACAACACTATCACCATCACTTGAAATTTTAGTAGTTGATATTCTAATCTAAATTACACAACTGCAAGTACATGATTACAATACAATTCATGTATATAATTAAGTGTTTTCCTCTTGAAACCAAGTAGAGAACGACTAAAATTCTCATAAATGTTATGATCATCTGCAGGAAAAAAAAGAATAATACATTGTTATATTAATTAAAGTAATATGTATTATGAATAAAAGTAATACCTCATTTGTAGTTGTAATATTACATTCCATTGATAAGAGTATTATGTTCAATTGATAAAAGTAGTACATGTTATGAATAAAATATTACCTAATTTTAAGCTATATGTAATGATGCATTAAACTAATAAATGTATAATCTATATTTTTAAAAGTATTAACATTATATTAATAAAAGTAATATGTGTTATGAATAAAAGTAGTACCTCATTTATAGCTATAATTTTACATCTCGTTGATAAGAGTATTATGTTCTATTGATAAAAGTAGTACATGTTATGAATTAAAATATTACATAATTTTCAGCTATATGTAATAATGCATAGTATAATCTAAGTTCATAAAAGTATTACATTATATTAATTAAAGTAATACGTGTTATGAATAAAAGTAATACCTCATTTATAACTATAGTATTGCATCCCATTGATAAGAGTATTACGTTCTATTGATAAAAGTAGTACATGTTATGAACTAAAGTATTATCTTAGTCTATAAAAATGCATTTACAACTATATAGTATTACACTGTGTTTATAAAAGTAGTACATTCTATTAATAAAAGTATTACATATTATGAATGGAGTCTATTATAATGCATTTACAACTATATAGTATTACACTGTGTTTATAAAAGTAGTACATTCTATTAATAAAAGTATTGCACTTTATTAATATAAGTATTACATATTATGAATGGAGATTTTCTAAAAGGTATTACATCTTTATATATATAAAAACACAAACATTGCTAAAAATAGAAATGCAATATTTTCCCGCCAAAAACTATATCCTATATATAGAAATAAATAAAATTACATTATATATTTATTAATTATTTAAAATATTTAATTATATATTTACACATATGTAATACGTCCATATATAAGTCAAATATTAACCTTAAATAGGATTAACAAATTATATTATATTAGGAAATATATTACTCATTATATATGTATAAATCAAATTTGAAATTTATGGTATGTTCATAATGGAATTAATTAGATGGCACAATCAATTCAAAAAATTACAAAAATTTGACTTCAAATATCATTACCTTCCTTTATAACCGTGGGTTAAGTTTTAAGGGACTTTAATTCTGTTAAAATTAAAATTACATAAAATTTATGTTATAGATATGAGTTATGGTCTCATGGATCTTTATTAATTCTATTAGAATTAAATGTAATAGATCAAAGGTAATGAAATTTTAACCGAAGATTATTTGTGGTCCTATGGAATCATTAACTGACTTTCATATATTAAATTTCAATTTATAATCAAATCACATTAAAAGGTAAGATAACAATATGATATTGTTATATTATATAGTTATTTAAGTAGAAATGCATTTGGATGTGATTTATAAAACCATTATTAATATTAATTAATGTGATTTTAATATTGATAAGCATTTATCTTTATTAAATAGTGCATCATCCATAATCACATTAGTTTTATTGGTAAACATGTCAAGTTAAAATAAAAAAAGTATAATTACATATACATTTCAATTATAATTATCTTTATTACATGTCAAGTATAATTATAAATACATTTCTGATTATAAAGAAAATAACATTTTTTTTGTTTATTTTCTTTATTTGATATATATATGTTCTTTTTTGAATGTTTAAATATTCATAAAAGACGAAATGATTATTTTCAATGTATTATACATATTATCAGAAATATATATTACTCATATATATTTTTGATATATATTATCATTACATCTTTTAAAAAAATTTAATTATGTGCATCGCACGAGTGAAAAACTAGTTATATTAATAAAAGTAACACCTGCTATGAATAAAAGCAATACCTCATTTATAGCTATAGTATTACATCTCATTGATTAGAGTATTGCGTTCTATTGATAAAAGTAGTACATATTATGAACTAAAGTATTATCTTAGTTTATAATAATACATTTATAGCTATATAGTATTACATTGTGTATGTAAAAGTAGTACATTCTATTAATAAAAGTATTACACTTTATTTATAAAAGTATTGTATGTTATGAATTAAGATTTATAAAAGGTATTACATTATATTAACTAAAGTAATAGATGTTAAGAATAAAAACAATACATCTTTATAGTTATAGTATTACATCTCATTGATAAGAGTATTATGTTCTATTAATAAAAGTAGTGTATGTTATGAATTAAGTATCATCTCCGTTTATAATAATCCATTACACTTTACATAATTTCCACAAACAAAAGATTAAGATCCACATTCAAAAAGATGATCTCTAAGCAAAGACAGAAACTCAAATTAATATGCAATTGCTAATTTCTCTACCAATCTGGAACTTTCTCAATCTCAAATGTCTATTTCTTCACCACAAATATTATACATTAATTAGTATGAATTAGAAACTACCCATTAGCTTCAACAACAGTTCATGAGCCACAATACTATAGTAATTGATCATAATAACAAAACAACCACAATTAGGAAATTCACACCCACGTACACCTTGATATTGAAGATTGATTGTAGTTTTTTTATCTTGTTCTTTTTGGATGTCTCATATTGTTCTTCGTGCACGACTTGTTCTTCTTCTTCTTCTTCAGAAATAAGTATAATATCTAGATTTTTCATCCCAAAACTATGGGTATTCTCAGAAAATTACAATTACAGATGAGATAAGGTAAAATATTAGAAGAGAATTGGAATCATGAGTATTGATATTCTTCAGAAAATTACAATTACAGATGGGATAAAGTAGAAAACTAGAAGAGAATTGGAATCATGGATCTAAGAGAGAAGAAAAGTAGAAAGATTGAAATCAAAGAACCCGTTGAGAGATGAGAAGCAGATGAGATCGCGTAGTAGAGCAGATGGCCGCGTGAAGCAGATTGGCTACATGAGCGCTTTTTTAATGTTGGATCCATTTATTTTAAGTTGGATTAACTCGACCCGACCTGTCTCATGGAATGGGATCCGTCAGACGGTCTCACACACGACCCACTCATATATATATATATGTAGAATAGGAAAATGTTGTCGCATAATGTTTATACGATATTCTTAAAGTTAATAATTTCTTTTACCCATTAACTTTTTGATTCTATCAGTTTTACCCGTTATCTTTTCGGGTTGACGATTATATCCTTTATATTTTAAAAAGTCAAAAATTTGACCCAAATTCAGCCCGAACAGCCAAATCGGACATAATTCGCATGTGATTGGCACGTGACACTTATAAGGACAGAAAACTCAAAAAGTTAATGGACAAAATTGTCAAAACAAATAAATTAATGGGTAAAATTGCCAAAACATATAAGTTATTGGGTAAAAATAATATGAAAACTAGGGTGCACGTGCTAGTCATGTGCGAATTTAGCCTGATTCGGTAGTTCAGGCTGAATTTGGACCAAATTTCTGAATTTTCAAAAGATAAAGGATAAAATCACCAGCCCAAAAAAATAATGGGTAAAATTGTCAGAACCGAGAAGTTAATTAATGGGTAAAAAAGTAATTAACTCATATTTTTACAACAAGATTATGTTGTCGTAAATATTCATTTTTCTTATAATACCAAAAGATGGGTAAAACATGGTAACAGTAGGATTTGAGAGTAAGGGGAAACAAAAACTCATATAAGAATTTATGAAAATACTTTTAATTCACGTTTGACAACTCATATAAGAATTTATGAAAATACTTTTAATTCACGTTTGACAACTCATATAAGAATTTATGAAAATACATTTAATTTATGGATATAATAGAATTAGTCTCACAGAACTATCAACGAAAATCATCTCACATGAGTTTTTGTGATAACTATAATCACATTTAAGTTAAAAAAAAAAAATCTCTTTTTATAGCATGAGTAATCATAATTAAAAATCAGACAAGAATTGCTGGATTATGTGAAAAGTTATGACGGGGCTTTTGCATGCAGATCTTTTTTGAGGGCCATTTAACATTTGACATCAAGTTTAATGTAATTAATTACTCGGATTTGTCATCACATCTTTATCACTCTCTCATTATGTAAGTGGAATAGGTTATCATCTTAAAACCCTACTTTAATAAACAAATTATGTTGTTAAAGTATAATATGATAACATATATTATAAGAGAGCTTAAATAATGGATCCCTCATAATTATATTTCAGGCAAATTAACCCTAATATTTATTGATTAAACCATTTTTCGATTAATCGATTCAGTTTAAATGAGCTCACAAACTCGTGAACCCAACCTTATCCTCTTCAACTTTGAGTTGAATGGGTCATTCTAGTTTTGACTTGTTCAAGCCTATTACATGTTTAGATCGATTTAGATTTAACGTAGTTGCAATTATTTAAGATAATATAGGTTATCATGACTTATTAATTATCAAATGTACGTACACAAAAATGTAAATCATGAGATTCATAACTTTCAGTCTCACGTATAATTTTCGTGAGACGGATTATTGTTATCCGCAACTAACTCCATTTTAAAAAAAATTCTTGTGAATTGTGAAATATAAGTTTTGGGTTGAATCGGCTCACGTAAGTAGATTTATGAAACGGTTTCATATAAAACTCACTCAAAAAATCAATTATATTCTATGTTCTAAAGCGCCACACAATACTGTTTTGTAACACTTTTTATGACATTGAAAATAGTTGCATATTATTGTTGATTCATTTTGGATTTCATGTTCTGTGATGTGATAAATTCATCATTAATTTACTTATATATTTTTTTTATGTCCAAATACTACATATATTATTAATTTTCAATTATTTAGAAATATTTTAAATGGAGTTGTTTGGGCCAAGAAATGTGACCATGGGCAAAGAGCTATTTGAAAAATATCTTGGGCCTGAAAAAGGATAATGGGCCTGCAAATTAAAAGGGAAAGGTGTAGAAAGCCCAAATCTCTCTTGGGGGTCAAGAGGGAAGAATGAATTGGGCTTCAAGAATTGAGAGAAACGCATTTCCCTACTGTAAAAAAACAAAAGTAAAGAAAGAAACATACATATTAATCTTGCCATTAATAACAATAAAAAATAATTAAATGAAAATATTCACATTGTAAAAATATGAACTGAAAAAACCCAAAGGAAATAAAGAAACAAATAGTAGTATAGAAAATAAGGTCGAAGGAAATGTTTGCAATTGTAAAAAACCTCACACAAAAGCTCAATAAATATAATCAATGAATATTTTTAAGTGTGTCATTATACATAAAAAAAACTCAAAAACAAATGAAAGGGCACTTATATAGTGAATCCATTAACATGTACCAGGTTCTTCTAGGAAAAATTCTTCAATTTACTATGGAAAAGGTAGGATTGATTCATCCTGCAAATAGATAAAAACAAGTTTGTATTATATTACATAGTATATGTACGTAATACAACAGTATTACCTGATATATAGAAAAATATTATCTATATATTATATACAAAAATATAACATGTTGCACGAGATTCCTGTGTGAAGGAGAAATAATGATATTCAGTTTGATTCGTTTACAAACCCTTATTTCACCATTAATTTTATAAGGTTCTATTGAAATAGTTGGATTTGAAGAGAAATCTGGAATTCATAGTAGCAACTAGCAAATTCATTGGTGGTGTTTGGATGCATATGAATTTGAAATTCATCACTTTAATTTTCAACTAACTTTTTGAGCAATATAAAGGGAATTTGAATCCACTTCAACTTAGGTGGATTTGAGATCCATTTATTTGCACATCTTATATTTCTAATTCACCTAGCAAATGAATTCTAAGAATTCAAGATGGGTAGAAAAAAATTATGTAGTCCCCAGTAAATCCATCACAATGAAAAAGATCCACAAACTAAAGATTGCACGATAAAAGCTTATTAAAAATGCACATATGACAACATCCATCACATGTAGGGTGAAATTTTCCAAACGGGAGAATGAGTCTTTCGTATAGTTGACGAAAGGTAAAATGTGTCCGTAAAAGAAGAAAAAGCAAAACTCAAAAACAACTGAATGATGCGTATACTCATGTACTTCAGTTAACAATAATGGAGTTGGAGATTTCGCCCAATTTTTTGAACCACGTGAGCAATTTTACGCCGTGCGAGTTTGCAAACCACAATATGAATTCGCCCAATTTTTGAAGCACATGAGCGATTTTACGCCGTGCAATTTTCCAAACCACAATATGATTTCTTGCATGTATCCAGTCTATCATTATCTTGACAGAAGTTCTCCACTTCACGATGGATAAAAACCAGGATGATCGTGCAATTTGAATTGAGTTACTATATTACTTTTCTTTGTCTTAGGTGAATTTCTTCAAACACCTTCCAAACTCAAGAACACAACTACAAGATTTGATTCAATACTCAATCAAAACCAATGGAAAACCAAGAAAACAACCAACAACACCAAGACATACATGCTTCGGCTTAAAATTCCTACATTCACTGGGAAAAAGGGAGGGACTTCACTAAACTCAATAATAAAAAATGATTACAAGATGATTCTGCAGAAAATGTCTCTTGCAAATCAACAACAGCTCTCTTTCTCTCTGAATGTCTTGCTAGCTACTGAATTAAAAACTAATCCAAAAACTAATATAGATACCCTTATATATAGTGATTGCAATGCAAAAAAGAATTACTTGAAACCGATTCCTAACGAAATCAAAAACTGACTCAGAAAATCGCATCTTTAGCCCCTGTTTCTTGAACTTGCCTCTGCCAATGTACACCAACTAAAATAACTGTCTCTGTATCCACGTGTCAACGCATGATTGGTTGACTGCTTAAAATGAAAAAGAAAAGCGTTGAGCAACTTTAACTATCTTTACACAAAACAAAAAACACAAGAACACTTCCACAGCCTTGCATGCATGAGCTTATAGCCATATATCTTCTCACTTTGTAACAATTTACTTTATTTTGTTAAATATATATTTAAAGATGAATAAAAGATCTATAGTTCAACAGTTAGATAGTAAAATTGAAATATGACTAACCTTATGATCAAAGTTGTCTCTCAAGAGTTCCAGGAAAATGAAAACTTGGCCGAAAAGTTTGCTTGGACTATATTTGATTCCATGTTCAATACTTTCTTTAGTACATTCTTTTGCATTCGAGGATTGCAGTCAACTACTTCAAAGTTCGAAACGATATCATTGTTCATTGTCAAACTAAGCTTTCTCAAATTGTAGCAATGTTTTATGCTTACTTTCGCGAGACACTCGAAGCTATCTCTCCCCTCCAATATCTCCAGATCAAGGTCTTCCATTTGAAGAAAGGAAAGATTTGAGAATTCATCTTTTTCGACTTTCCAAAGTGGCCCTTGAAAGGCATTGTTCCGTAGTTTGACCACTTCAAGATTTCGCAAGGTTGAAATCGTGTTCATTTCACTCCAAGGATAGCCCAATCCACTCAAATACAACTTTTTCAAACAAAACAGATGCATTGAAGGTTGAACAAGTGGTGTAACAACCTTAAAATTGCATGTAGGATTTACAATGACATATTTAAGTGATTCTAGTTCACCTAGATGAGAAATAGGATCAAAGGAACACAAGGGTTCTGCTACATCAGGCATTAAATCAATTTCAATTCCCAACTTCTTTAGCCTAGGGATCCTTCTGACAACACCATTAGTGCAACTGTTAAAACTCACACCAGATAGTGTTGAAAGGTTTGGCAAAAAAATGTCACTAGCATCACTAACTTCAGGTAGGTCACTGCCCATGATATGAAGATGTTTCAATCTTTTCATATTCCATATCTCTACAGGCAAATATGATGGAGCTCCAAATTTCACCATCAAATGTCGATGGACAATCAAGTATTGAAGTTTCCAAAGTTTGGATATTGAAGGAGGGAGACTTGCGTTGCATGTGAGAGCAAGGTATCTCAACTTAACCAGATCCAATATTTCCAGGGGGAATTCATAAAAACGGATTTCAAGAACATCAAGTTTTTTGAGCAACTTTAAACCGAAACAAATAGGTACTGGATATTGATGATATGGACCAAGACATAAGAGAGAGTGGGTAGTGGATGCACAGTTTTCCACAACTGATTTATACACACTTTTAATGCCAAACAAAACATTGTTGTGGATTGTCAACCTGCTCTGACCTTCTATAATTTCTTTTGATGCATCTGTATGACTATCTAGGATATGAAAAAAGTTATTTTTCCTAGCTTCATTGCAGCAAAAGTGCCACCAGGAAGAATGGAGGCCACATGTTTTGATTCTTTCAAATCGATCATTCAATGGGGTACTGCTTCTTTGATAAACCATAACAACATTATGCAAAGCAAGATACTGCAAGCATTCCACACACGTCATTTCCAAAGATTGACAAATCTTTTTCTCCATGATTTTCTCAACAATCCACAGATCAATAAGTTTGGATTTGAGGATCTTGTAATATTGTGGAAAAACTCCCATATAGATAAAGCATAATTTTAGTTCTTCAGGTAAATTTTCAAAGCTTGGATATAGTACCTTTGATATTTCATCGTATGCATCAATGAATAGTTGATGTTTCTTCCGTTCCGCTACTTCAACCCACTGTGATCCTGGTATCTTTGATAGAAGGTTGGCGACTGTGATTATTGTAAGAGGAAGACCATCACATTTCTCAGCTATTATCTTTCCAGCTTTCTCATACTCAAGAGGGCAAGAGTTTTGAGCGAAAATCTTGTCACATAAAAGATTCCAACTTTCTTGTTTATTTAGCAAGCGCATGTTTATGAGATGATAAGGAAATGAGTATTGATGTTGAATCCTTGTTGTAACCAAGACTCGACTTCCATTTCCATCTGTGATTGGATATAAGGTTTCCAAGCAATTTTGGATCATCTCCATATCCCACACGTCATCCAACACAATGAAGCATCGCTTATTCATTAGAAATTTTATCAAGTAATCTTCATCTGTCAGCATGTCTTGCTCATCAACACCAAATTGAGCTAGAATCATCTGAATAATTTCCTGCAATCGATATTCTCTTCCGATCGTCACCCAAGCACAGCAGTCGAACCATTCCTTGATATCTAAATCTTGAAAAAGCTTATCAGCAAGAGCAGTCTTGCCAATTCCTGCCATCCCAACAAGTGAGAAAACAAGTTCATCAATCCAACCACCAACAATAACCTCCTTTTTGAGTTTGGTATACACATCAGAGAATCCAATTACCATCTTTGACTTGGAATGAAGAGCTTCATCATCATCAGGAAAAAGAGTATGTTGTTCAAGATACTCCTCCTCCATCTTCCTCAATGTGTCTATCATGGAATGACCCTCTTCAATGAAATCCGGCTCTCCAGATTTGTTATCTACTATTTCCTTCACTTCATCCGCTGCCTCTTGGAGCCGTTGAAGCCAATCCTTCATCCTAATCCTGCTCCTCCAATCCAATCTTTCCACGAATACTTCTAACAACTGAATCTTTTTGTGTAGATTTTGAAATATTTCCAGAACTTGATCGGGGAACCCAATCGCAGTATAATCTAGAACGACGGCAATCCAGATATCCATTTCAGCAAGAGCAGCATAAGTCGCCATCTCCAATTTTACCCCAAAACACAATTTGGTACTGAAAAATTTAGGTTCTCTACTTGAAATACCCAGTCCAACATAAAAAATATTTGATTTACTCACATAACATATTATCATCAAATACCCAATTTTATAAAAGAATGTCACCAAATACCTAAATTAGTATAGGTTTCCCGAAACCTTGACACCTTTCGGGAAACCCTAAAAATATAGGGTTTCCCGAAACCTTCAGAAATGTTTTGTGAAACCCTATATTTTTAGGATTTCCCGAGACCTTGACACCTTTCGGGAAACCCTAAAAATATAGGGTTTCACGAAACCTAAAACCTTGACACCTTTCGGGAAACCCTAAAAATATAGGGTTTAGGTTTCGTGAAACCCTATATTTTTAGGGTTTCCCGAAAGGTGTCAAGGTCTCGGGTAACGTACAAACCTTTCGGGAAACCTTATATTTTTCAGGGTTTCACGAAAGCTTATGTGAAATTCTAAATTTCCTAAATTCACGAAATGAAACCTAAATTCAAGTCCTGATACAAAATATATTTCAGCATACAATGAACTACTACATAAACAAAAGAAAAAATTTCTACCGGAAAAGCTCTTAAGAAATTGATATAAATTTTGTGTGGAATGAATGTTGAATGTGAAATGTGAATTTAAAGCAGTAAAAATAGAGTAGGTGGTGAGTGAACATTTATGGAGTTAGATGAGAAGTAGATAAAAATTTAATGAATCTTGTAAAATAAAAACCAAAATAAAATGTGAAAAAATAAAGCAAAATAAAATGAGAAATAAAATCCACTCTGTAAATAAAACACGAAGAAAAGTAAAAAATAAAAAGAATGAAATAAGTTATCAATCATTGATTGTACAATGTTACAGTAAAATGAAAAGTGGATATTTAAATATATTTTGTTATATAATTAGATATATGAATACAATTATTTATATTATTGTGTAAAATAATCACAATTTATATGAGATTGGGTAGGTGAGACTATTTCCTCAAAAATTTATGTTATGACAAACAATATTGGTCTTGTATTATTCTTACTTTAATCAACAAACTGTCACATCAATTTATTTTACAATTATACATTAAGAACCCGACAACTGATAGCTGTCGCCAACTATACTAAAGTAATCGTTTTTCTATCTCTCTCATCCATACAATTATTTCTTTAATTTTATAATCTTTTGTCATATACATGCATGTAATTTATGTAGAGTAAATCTTGTGTGAGATCGTCTCACAGATAATTTTTTGTGAGACCGGTCAACTCATAACCCACACTTAGAAATTCATATGAAAGTTTGTGGATATGAATTCAATTCATGGGTAATAAGGATCCGTCTCACGGAAACTATCCATGAGACCGTCTCATATGAGTTTTTGCGATTTATGTATTCTATATTTTTCTCATTGGATTCTCCCTTATTTAACTTGATTTAGTCTTCTGTATAATTGGTGCATATATAATTTGGGGGTTCTGGGTCGATCCGAA
The DNA here is from genome assembly GCA_005771605.1 of Scutellaria baicalensis. NCBI lineage: Eukaryota > Viridiplantae > Streptophyta > Magnoliopsida > Lamiales > Lamiaceae > Scutellaria > Scutellaria baicalensis. Next base: position 11,448,603 of record CM016726.1, on the reverse strand, counting down.
TCTGTACATTTTTTTTCGCTTCAGGTTATTACTTTTATGTTATATGCATGTGACTTTTATGTTATATAAGTGTGACACTTATGTATAAATGTAATGACCTTTATATACTCTAACTTAGAAAAAAAATTAAGAATTTTAACAAAATTTGTACATATTTATGTTTATGTAATATTAGCTGCACATATATCCATCCTTAAAATGCATTGAATTTTGAAAATTTTCATTTTTTTTTCAAAGTTATGGATTATATAAGTCATAATATTGGGTCCTTCTGTAGTACACCGGGTGTATTAATACACCAAACTCTCCATCATTTTCAGTCATTAGATTTGTGATCATAGTTGACTTTGACTTTAATGATCTCAAATCTGATAGCTAAAAATGAGTGGAGAGTCTGGTGTATTAATACACCTGGTGTACTATAGAACTACCCTATAATATTTATACATAAAGGTCACAAGAATTGTACATAAATGTTATAACAATACAACATAAAGGTCTTAATCTGAAGCAAAAAAACCTGAAAATCTTCATTTTTTGTAAGTTACTGAACATAAAGATCATAACATTTATATATAAAGGTCACACTTATATAACGTAAATGTCACGTCCTTACAACATAAAGATAACAGCGTGAAGCGAAAAAAGAAAAGAAAAAGAAAAGGAAAACCCAGGTACGCAGATTCGGGTAGGATCACCTCAATTGCACCAATCCACATTCGTGCATCTGGTGCATACCAGCATTTGCGATTTATCTTTAACCTTTTATTCTTTTGAGTTATCTATATTTAAAAGATCAATTCTTGTGCACACTTATCTGCTACTGTATGCGAATCTCTTTTTTGTTTATTACAATTAGTTGACCACTGCAACCATCAATTTTTTTTCATTAATTGACCCCCTTAAACTTATAATAACATAGAATATAATGATATTAACAAAAAGAGTAAATTACTTTTTTACCCAACAATTTGGGGTCTAGCTAGTAAAATAGGACCATAATTTATTTATTTTTTTTTTTTTTTTTTTTTTTTTTTTTAAATAGGACCATAATTTAACAACTTTCTTTATTTCCCACTTGTTCCATTGAATAATTGATTCCATTGAATAATTGACCAAACTACATAGCTTGGTAATAAATCTCATCTATTCATACTTGCATTAATCAACGTTACATCACAGAAATTATCTAACAATTTTAGCATTCATGGATATCAAAATAAGTAACTATTGAAAAGAATTTATTTCAAGAAGAGTAGTAGAAATTTGAAATGAATTTTATATTCGTATTTTTTATAGTATAATATATTCGAATTATATTAGTGCAATATTTAGAATGAGAGATAATAATTAACATATGTTATAACAATTACCCTCCAAAAGTGGGAATGTGATTATTCTCCCAACAATTTTCAACCAAAAAATAGAAACCGATTATTTATTATTTATTATTTTTATGTATATTACTTTATAGGTTATCATGAATAAAACAACATACAAATTGAACTAATATACCCTTAATTAATTGAGAAATTTATGATTCAAGAATCAAAAGAGAGTCAAAATATTTCTATCATAATAAATTCCTATATTTTAGCTAATGAATATTAGTAGGAATAATATGATAATAAATTTGTATAAAAGTTAATCATTTTTCGCAATACAATTTTTTATTTCTCCATCAACTATACTGTACTAAAGTGATCATTTTCCTATTTCTCTCATCAATACAATTATTTCTTTTATTTTGTAATCTTTCATCATATTATATATATATATAATATTTGTATTCTATATTTTTCACATTGGATTCTCCATCATTTATCTCTATTCTTTTATTCTTTTGAGTTATCAATATTTAAAAGATGAATTCTTGTGCCCACTTATCTGTTACGAGTATGAGTTCCTGCAGTGACTAGTAAGTTTGCTACTTCAGAATAGGATTACAGTTTTTTAGCAGTAAGCTTAGAAACTTAAAGAGTTATCTGAATAATTTCCTGCAATCGATATTCTCTTCCGATCGTCACCCAAGCAGAGCAGTCGAACCATTCCTTGATATCTAAATCTTGAAAAAGCTTATCAGCAAGAGCAGTCTTGCCAATTCCTGCCATCCCAACAAGTGAGAAAACGAGTTCTTCAATCCAACCACCAACAATAACCTCCTTTTTGAGTTTGGTATATGAAGAATATCTCAACTCCAGCTCATAGCTCCAATCCAGCTCAGCTCAAGGCTCCAGCTCAGCACGCATCAGAAGAAGAACACGAAGAAATCGCGTAGCTTCTTAGCTGATCTTCTAGAAGATTTCATAACCGTTTTTGTTAATTAGTTAGCTGATATTTTCTTTACATGCATGTATAAATAATCGGGTGTACTTTATTTTCCGAGATTGAGTGATAATAAAATAGCATTTTGATTCAGCTTTCTTATCTTCTACACTTTTGCATGAAACCCTAATATTTCATGCAAGACTCTAGTGTTTTCAGTATACACATCAGAGAATCCAATTACCATCTTTGACTTGGAATGAAGAGCTTCATCATCATCAGGAAAAAGAGTATGTTGTTCAAGATACTCCTCCTCCATCTTCCTCAATGTGTCTATCATGGAATGACCCACTTCAATGAAATCCGGCTTCTTCACTAGTTTTCCCCCCACTGCAACCGCTGCCTCTTGGAGCCGTTGAAGCCAATCCTTCATCCTAATCCTGCTCCTCCAATCCAATCTTTCCACAAATACTTCTAACAACTGAATCTTTTTGTGTAGATTTTCAAAAATTTCCTGAACTTTTTGATCATTGAACCCAATCGCTGTATAATCTAGAATGACGGCAATCAAGAAATCCACTTCAGCAAGAGCAGCATAAGTCGCCATCTAATATGATCGGTACAGTACTGAAAAATTAATATTATGACAAATTAACAATATTGGCAATGGAGTCGACCTTACATTATTTTTACTGTAATCAACAAATTGTTAACCAATCATATCACATCAATTTATTTTACAATTATATGTTACGAACCCGACAACTGATAGCTGTCGCCAACTATACTCTACTAAAGTAATCATTTTTTTTTCTCTCATCAATACAATTATTTCTTTTATTTTGTAATCTTTTATCATATATATGTAACTTAAGTAACATTTTTCTCATCGGATTCTCCGTTATGTATCTTTAATCTTTTATTCTTTTGAGTTATCAATATTTAAAATATCGATTCTTGTGCCACTTATCTGCTATATGCAAATTTTTTTTTTTTGTTTATTACAAGTTGATCACTTCAACCATCAATTTTTTATCATTAATTGACCCCCCCTAAACTTATAATCACATGAGTAGGTATCCTACGCATCCGTGCACTCGGGTCGCGTGCAGGCCGATCCAGCCCATAACGCTTCTTTGTTTTTTCGCATGTTTTAGTCGTGATCTTTATGTTATTTAGTGATTTTTTCATCTTATGTTAGTTATATCTTCGTTTCCAGATTTTATAACATTAGTTCAAAATCGTTGACCCTTATGCTATGTTAGTGATACCTTCATGTTATGTTAGTGAGTGAAGGTATCACTAACATAACATGAATGTATCATTAACATAACATGAAAATATAACTACCTGGAACGAATTTTGATGGGTTTGAACACACCCACCACGCGTGAAAACGCCCGTGGGGCATCTTGCCTAATAACATATAATGATATTAACAAAAATGAGTGAGTTTGATCAAATTTCTCATATAAACCAGCTGGGGTGAAATATCGCGTGAGTTTTTAGTTTATCGGAGTCAAAAGGTTTGGTTATAGTTCTCAAAAACTTAATTTGGAGTCTATTTAGTATTGAATTCATTAATTTTATACTCATGTGGAGAGAAAAGAAGAAGAAGATTGAAGAGGAGGTAAAAATTGAGAGGTTTGTCCTATAACATTGTCAAAAAATTTATACATCTCAATACTAAAAAAACAAAAAGTGTTGATCTATGAATAAAGTTCTTTTTCCTATATAGAAAGGACTACAAGAATTTAACAAAAGAATAGTAACAATATATATATATATATATATATATATAATATGATCACTTATTTCCCACCAAAAGTCAAACTTTCAACACTCCTTTTTTTAATTAATTAATAAATAAAATGATTAAAAATTAATTTAAATGTGTTGAAAAATTCAAGTTTGGAAACATGTTTTTAATTAATTGTTTAGATTTTCTTTTTTTATTGTATCAAATCTAAATTGAATTTTTTTTTCATAATTTTTAGAAAACTAATTATTTGAGGAGACTAATATCAAAAAATAATCAGTGGTAATAACAAAAAGATGAAAAGAAATAACAGTAGATATCAAAATACGTAACTATTGAAAAGAATTTATTTCAAGAAGAGTAATAGAAATTTGAAATGAATTTTATATTCGTATTTCTTATAGTATAATATATTAGAATTATATTAGTGCAATATTTAGAATGAGAGATAATAATTAACATATGTTATAACAATTACCCTCCAAAAGTGGGAATGTGATTATTCTCCCAACAATTTTCAACCAAAAAATAGAAACCGAATATTTATTATTTATTATTTATTATTTTTATGTATATTACTTTATAGGTTATCATGAATAAAACAACATACAAATTGAACTAATATACCCTTAACTAATTGAGAAATTTATGATTCAAGAATCAAAAGAGAGTCAAAATATTTCTATCATAATAAATTCCTATATTTTAGCTAATGAATATTAGTAGGGATAATATGATAATAAATTTGTATAAAAGTTAATCATTTTTCGCAATACAATTTTTTATTTCTCTCATCAACTATACACTACTAAAGTAATCATTTTCCTATTTCTCTCATCAATACAATTATTTCTTTTATTTTGTAATTTTTCATCATATTATATATACTAGTAGTGTACCTGTGCGTTGCACAGTATGTTATATATATAATTATTAAAAAAATATAATAACATATAAAATGTAATGATTATTATTTTAACAAAAATATATTGATACTTTTTTAATTTGTATTAGTATAAAGTTAGGTATTTTAACTTTAAATTTATGCCATTATAAATAATTATATTCGAAAATATTAGAAATTTGAAGAATATAAAGTAATATATTAATCTATGGATTAAACAAACAAATAAAAAAAATTGTGTCACAACATTATATGGGTAGTGAAATTTTAAAAAATAAATTTAATATCTAAAAATAAGTTACATGTATTAGAAACGTTATGATTTAAGTATTGAGATAAATAAATTTATATTTTATTGGCATTTATAACTATAAATACACATGTATTTTAATAAATTTTTTTGGTTCAACGCCACATATAAATTATTTATTTTAAATCAAATAAAAAATTATATCAGCTTATCAAATACATGAAAGTCTCTCTTGCTATTTATTTAAATGAAACAATTCAAAATTGGACTTAATCTATACATTTTGAATAAAAAATTTATGAATAATAATTATAAGATTGATAAGTCAATATATATCAGGGGGTCCTTCTGTTGTACACCGGATGTATTAATACATCATACTCTCCATCATTTTCAGCCATTAGATCTGAGACCATAGTTGACTTTGACCTTAATAATCTCAAATCTGATGGCTGAAAATGAGTGGAGAATCTGGTGTATTAATACACCTGGTGTATTATAGAACTACCCTATATCAGGGACTAAGAATGATGAAATTTTAATTTGTGAAAAACCAGAAAAATTACCTCTGTTCAATCCTTTATGCCACCTCAATTAATCAGAATATAAATATAAATAAAATTTGACAACAAATACATATAAAGTAAGAAAGATAAAATAAAATATTTGTATATTTCAAATGAATAAGTTGGTTAACTTGCAATAATAATTTTAATCTAATTTTTTTTATTTGACATGTTTTATATGTGTAATTTATTAGATACACCGTACACCTATAATATTTTTTTTTATTTCTACATTTTAATATCAATTTACAATAAATTAATACTATATATCATAAAAACGTTTAAAAATGAAAAATCATTGAAGCCCACACACATACATTTCCATATTTCAGTTCGATAAATTTTATATGAATATTAAATTTAATTAAATAATGATTGATTTTATATATTATATATTTAAAATTGATTTAAAATAGGGTAAATTACAAAAAACAACCCCAGCTATCGACTTTTTAAAAATTGCAACCTAATCTGTTTTTTTTTTTTTTTAAGATTGCCACCTAGTATTTATGTGGTTTTGCCGATTGCAAAATTTCTGGTCATTTTTCCGGCAAATGAATTAATTTTTTTCACTTTGCAACCTAAACTTTTTCTCTTAATCCAACTGCAACCCAAACTTTAATTTTTTTGTTCAATCGCAAATCATGATTTTTTTCTCTTCACACTGATATCTTTATGTTATATATATATATATATATATATATATGTGAGTGTGACATTTATGTTATATAAGTGTGATCGATATTTATAAAATAAATATCAAGGAAATATTGGTCAAAATTGGTGAAATATATGTAACATTGGTAAAAAATCGATGAAATATCAATAAATATCGAGAAAATATAGGAATATATTGGTAAATATAGGAAAAATAACAATAAATATATGTACCTGTATTTCCATTGATATCGATATTTTCACGATATTTTCGTGAATTTAAGTTACTTATATTTCCACCAGAATCGAAATTTTCATTCTTGGTTGCAATCTTATAAGAACACAAAGTTCAGGTTGCAATTAGATTAAAAAAACAACAACAAAGTTTAGGTTGCAAAGTGAACAAATTAATCTCCATTTCGCCGAAAAATTTGCAATCGACAAAACCACATAAAGATTGGGTGGCAATCTGAAAAAAAAGAATAGATTAGGTTGCAATTTGAAAAAAGTCGATAGGTGGAGTTGTTTTTTGTAATTTACCCTTTAAAATAAGTACTTAAAAATAAGATGAGAGATAATAAATATATAATCCCTTATTTCATCTTATTTATCTATTTATTTTTTTTATTTGAAATTTCTATACAATAAATACTAAATTGAGCATCATAACAATTGATTTCTTAAATTAAATATTTATTTATTTGTATTGAATTTCTTAAAATACAAAAAATAGGTTTATTTATATTTATTTGTATTGAGTTTCTTAAAATACAATAAATAGGTTTATTTGTATTTATTTATTTGTATTGAGTTTCTTACAATAAATACAATATGAAAGCAATTAATAGGTTTCTTAAAATAGTAATTACTTAATAGGTAGATAATTTATTGCAGTTATTTTTGGTAGAATATCCTGCTTATATATATATATATATATATATATATAATTTTTGTATTCTATATTTTTCACATTGGATTCTCCGTCATTTATCTCTAATCTTTTATTATTTTGAGTTATCAATATTTAAAAGATGAATTCTTGTGCCCACTTATCTGTTACGAGTGTGAGTTCCTTCAATGAGCAGTAAACTATAGAGTTTGCTGCTTCAAAATAGAGATTACAACTTTTTAGCAGTAAGCTTAGGAACTTAAAGAGTTTATGAAAGTTACTGGAAGCTTGCATGAACAATTAGGGTTTCATGCAAAATGAAGAAGATGAAGAAAAACTGATTCAAAACTATATCATCTTATTCAATCACTGAAAATGTAGTACACTTGATTATTTATACATGCATGTAAAGAAAATATCTTCTAACTAATTAACAAAAAAGCAGTTATGAAATCTTCTAGAATATCAACTAGGAAGCTACGCGATTTCCTCTTTTTCTTCATTTGATGCATGCTGAGCTGGAGTCTGAGCTGGAGCCGTGAGCTGAGGTGGAGTGGAGCTGTGAGCTGGAGTCGAGATATTCTTCAGTTTATGCACAACGGAAAATAATTAGCAAATATGAAGTTTCCTAAAAGACAGGTTCGATGCAGTATGCTCAGATAAGTATGTAGTAAGATAAAGACAGAAAAATAGAGCAAAGAACACACTAAGGTTTATAGTGGTTCGAGGGTGGAGTAATCCCTCTACGCCCACTCAACTCCTTTACACAAGAGGAACTTTGTTAAGAGTTGATTGATTTACAGAGATTTGACTAATACAATCACACCCTAAACAAGACAAGCAGCCTTCCACACACCAGCTGCAGCGACCAAAACAAATCAGCTCACACAGAACTCTTACTCTTCTATAAGAGTGAAAACACTTAGTAGGAACTACCCTCTACTAAGAGAGTCCTAAACAATCTATAAAAAGATAAATAAAGGTTTTTCTTCAACTCTGGAGTGCAGCAAGCTTCTGAAGAGATAGCTCAGGTAGCTGGATTGCTTGCTAATTTATAGATTGAGTGACTGAAACTTGCAGGATATCTGATTGCTTGGAAGATAGAAAAATTGCTTGAGAGCTCGTGAGTTTACTTAGGAAGTTTGGATTTAAATGGGATATGATAATATTGGGATATGGATAGGATAGGGATAAATTTTGTATATCAATCATCCTTTTACTTTGCTTGCTATTTTCAATGGATATGACAAAATTATTACAAGCTCCCAGGATATCTATCCATGAAGTAACATATGACAGTGAATGACTATTTTATCTTATCCTGCCTTATTTCATGAAGTAAACACAACCTAAGTGTGCAGAATTGTCACTCCAAGTATATAATCAGTTTTATGGTTAAAAGTATAGAATATCTAAACAAAGAAATTAACATTGTAAAAAAATGAATTTAAAAAGATAAAAGTAAAGAAAGAAACATACATACTAATCATGCCATTAATAACAATTAATAAATAATTAAATAGAAGTATTAACATTGTAAAAACATGAACCGATCGAAAAAAACTACAGAAAAAAAAGGAAACAAATAGTAGTATAGAAAATAAGTTTGTGGAAGGAAATGTTTGCAATTGTAAGAAACCTCACACAAAACCATGAGTCTCTCATATGGTCAATAAATATTGCTAAGTGTGTCATTATACATAAAAAAACTTAATAACAAATGAAGGCTAGGGCACTTTTAAAGTGATTCCATTGACATGTAGCAAGATCTTCTGGCAAAAGTTCTTCACTTCCCTATGAAAAAGTAGGATTGATTTATCCTGCAAATAAATGAAACAAATAAATAAAACAAGACTAATTAGTTAGACAATTAGGCTTAGCTAATATTGTGAACGTTTTCACAAGATTTAAAGATATCAAAAAATTTCGCATGATTCAAATATATCAATTAAAATACTTCTTCACCAAAGATAACAACTGTTTCTAGTTTTTGAACTGAATCTTTCATAGGTAGTTTCATCTGTAAATTTGAATTATTATATTTTTAGATTTTGAATTGGGTATAGTTTTTTTGTTTGTAACAATTTACTTCATTTTGTTAAATACAAATGTAGGATTCCAATTAAAAACAGGGGGAAAGTGTGGAAAGTTATTAACTCATATAAAACCTAAATCAAAACAAAATTATGTATAATAAAGATGGATGAACCAAGACATAAGAAATACTATATTTAATCATATAAAAGTTAGGAAGAGAATCAAACAAAACACACAAAATTTAGCAAAGAGTGACAAAGGGATAAGGGAGATTAGGGGGCTCCATTTTCTTACATGTAAGAGAAATACTATATATAGGGAAGAAAAGACTATTTGGTTTAAAGGATTTTTGGTTGGGTGTGTGTATAAGTCAATTCAATTATGATGTTTGATAAGAAAAACATTTGGAGAATGTACTCATAAAAAATGGGGTGTTAATAGTCACATCATTTTTTAAATAGTTTATATGTTCCGAACAAAATATATTGGACTGAAATAACATCTTATTTGTAAAACTTCAAGGAGTTTTAAACCTAGATAGTAAATGACTTATAAATATCATTTAAAAATCTTATTAGTGTATTCAAACACAATAATATGTCTACACACATAAGAGATGAACAAAAAAATTCCAATTCAACAATAACATATTAAAATTAAATTACTGACCTTATAACCAGAGTTGACTTTCAAGAGCTCCATGAAAATGAAAACTGGGCCGACAGCTTCGGAAGGATAACATCTGATTTGTATAGATTATTTCGTATATTCTTCTGAATCAGAGGATTGCAGTCAACTACTTCAAAATTAGAAGCAAATTCATCTTTCATTGTGAAACGGAGCTTTCTCAAATTGTAGCAGTGTTTTATTCTTAATTTCTTAAGACATTTGAAGCTATCTCTCCCCTCCAATATCTCTAGATCAATATCTTCCATTTCAAGAAAGAAAAGATTTGGAAATTTATCTTTTTCAACTTTCCAGATCCGCCCTTGGAAGGCATTATTTCGCAGTTTGAGCACTTCAAGATTTGGCAATGAAGAAATGGTCCTCATTTCAATCCAAGGATAACCCAACCCACTCAAATACAACTTTTTCAAATTTAATGGGAGCATTGAAAGCTGAACAAGTGGTGCAACAACCTTAAAACTGCACGTAGGATTTACAACGACATATGTAAGTGATTTTAATTCACTTAAATGAGATACATGATCAAAGCAACACAAGGGCTCTACGGCATCAGGCATTAAATCAACTCGAATACCTAACTTCTTTAAATTTGGGATCCTCCTCATAAGACCTTTAGTACAACTCTTAAAGCTCACATCTGATAGTGTTAAAAGGTTTGGCAAAACAGCGTCACTAACATCAGGTAGGTCGCTACCCGTGACATGAAGATGCTTCAATCTTTTCATATCCCATATCTCTACAGGCAAATATGATGGAGCTCCAGTTTTCATTATCAAATGTCGATGCACGATCAAGTATTGAAGTTTCCAAAGTTTGGATATGGAAGAAGGAAGACTCCCATTGCATGTGATTGCAATGTATCTTAACTTAACTAGTTCCAGTAATTCCAAAGGAAACTTATAAAATCGGATATTAAGAGCATCAAATTTTTTGAGCAACTTTAAACCGAAAAATATGGGTACTGGGTATTGATGATATGGACCGAAGCATAGAAGAGAGTGGATAGTGGATGCACAGTTTTCCTCCATTGATTCATACACTGCTTTAATGCCAAACAGGACGTTGTTGTGGAAGGTCAACCTGCTCTGATTGTTTATAACTTCTCTTGAAACATCAGTATAACTATCTAGGACATGAAAAAAGCTATTCTTCCTAGCTTCTTTCCAGCAAAAGAACCACCAGGAAGAATGGAGGCCACAAACTTTTATTCTATCAAATAGATCATTCAATGGGGAACTACTTCTTTGATAGACCATAACAACATTATGCAAAGCAAGATACTGCAAACATTCTACACAAGACATTTCCAAAGTTTGAAAATTTCTTTTATCAATGATTTTCTCAACAATCCATAGATTAATGAGTTTGGATTTTAGGATCTTGTGATATTGTGGGAAAACTCCCATGTAGATAAAACCCAATTTCAATTCTTCATGTATATTATCAAAGCTTGGATATAGTACCTTTGATATTTCATCATATGCCTCAATGAAAAGATGATGTTTCTTCTGTTCTGCTACTTCAATCCATTGTGATTCTGGTGCCTTTGATAGGAGGTTGGCCATTGTAACAATTGTAAGAGGAAGACCATCACACTTCTCAGCTATCATCTTTCCTGCTTTCTCAAGTTCAAGAGGGCAGGAGTTTTGAGCAAAGACCTTATCACACAAAAGGTTCCAACTTTCTTGTTTATTTAGCAAGCGCATATTAATGAGATGATGAGAAAATGAGTACTGATGTTGTATCCTTGATGTAACCAAGATCCGACTTCTACTTCCAATTGTGATTGGAGATAAGGTTTGCAAGCAATTATCGACAATCTGCACATCCCATACATCATCCAACACAATGAAGCACCGCTTACCCTCCGTAGGCATATCATGTTCATCAACACCCAATTGAGCCAGAATGATTTGAATAATTTCTTGTGGCTGATATTCTCTTCCAATCCTCACCCAAACACAACTATCAAACCATTCCATGATATCTAAATCTTCGAAAAGCTTGTTAGCAAGAGTAGTCTTGCCAATTCCTGCCATCCCAACAAGTGAAAAAACAGCTTCATCCAACCATTCACCAACAATATCCTTTTTGAGCGTGGTATACATATCAGATAACCCAACCATCTTCGACTTTGAACGAACATCTACATCGTCAGTTAAACCACGAGCATCTTGCTTTAGATACTCCTCCTCCACCTCCTCCAGTGTGTGGATGAAGGAAAGACCATATTCTCCATATTTATCAGCCGAATCGTCAATTCCTTCAATAAATAGACGTGCAGCCTCTTCAACTCGTAGAAGGAAATCCTTCATCCGAATCCTGCTGCTCAAATCCAACCTTACTATAAATTCTTCAAAGAAGTGAATCTTTTTGTGTGCGGTTTCAAAGATTTTCTGAAGATCTCGTTGATTAGAAAACGCGACATCACCATAATCTAGAAGGCCTGCTATTATGTAATCAAGATCAGCAAGAGCAGCATAGGCCCCCATCTCATTATAAGTTTTCCACCAAAACTCAAATTATTATCTAACTCTCAAACTATTATGACAAACAATGAATGGCTTCCGATCCATGATTCATTACTTCAATTATTTTACTGTTAACTCAATAACTTTTGTATATTCAAACAAGACTTTGTTGACTACTTGCAAGTTGATTAATTTTTAAAATGTCAAGTTGGAAATATTAGGACAAATACAGCTGCACAGTTAATTTTTCAAAGAGCAAGTATTGTGTGAGACCGTCTCACGGATTTTTTTCGTGAGACGGGTCAACCCATAACCCACACTTAGAAATTCATACAAAAATTTGTGGATATGGATTCAATTTATGGGTAATAAGGATCCGTCTCACGAAAACTATCAGTGAGACCGTCATATATGAGTTTTGCGTTTTTAAAATGTCAAGTTGGAAATATTAAGATAAATACAGCTGCACAGCCGACGACTAGATCAAGATTATTATTTTTATTTCCCACTTGTTCCATTCATTAATGAACCAAACTATATAGGTGATAAATAAATCATTACATCACTGAAATTATATATATATATATATATATATTGCAATTTTAACAATATTTTGGCTATAGATCAGAGACTTTGGAACCCTCATATATATGGAATTTTATCTTGAATTTGCCACTTACTATTCACAAACTCAAATTTGAGTTCAATTTTGAGGTCCCATTAGAGCTCCCATTTCCACAAAATTGAGTTTGAGTGTGGGGTTGAGTAGCCCTTAGAGATGCTCTGAGCAAGAGATGAAAGATTCGAGATTGATGCAACAAATGCCAATTCATTAAGTTTTCTTTAATTTATTTCTAGCTTTCATCATTTTTTATTATAATTTATTTTGTTTTACGAACATAAAATATTGTTGGCTAGAGATCTCGTATCTTATGATTTGAAAGTAATTTTATAGATTTTTCGATAAGTTCTTGTTTAATAAGGTCTATTTTTCCAACTATACTCTAGTAAAGTAATCCTTTTTCTATTTCTATCATCCATACAATTATTTCTTTAATTTTGTAATCTTTTGTCATATACATGTAATTTATGTACACAAAATCTTTTATGCATCAGGTGCATGGATCCTAAATCCATGCATCCAATCCGACCCACGCGTGTATGCGCTTCCACGCATGTCCCACGTGTCTGGGCGGATGCGCTCAAATTCGCTCGTTAAGATACCTTTCAGTTATGTTAAAGATACCTTTAAGTTATGGTAAGGATACCTTTCAACTATGTTAAGGATACTCTTAAGTTATGGTAAGGATACATTTCAGTTATGTTAAGGATACCTTTGAAATCCTGATTCCAGGTTACATGCCACGTTATGTTAAAAATATCATTTAGTTATGGTAAGAATATATTTAGGTTATGTTAAGGATACCTTTAGTTATGTTAAGAATACCTTTTGGTTATATTAAACATACATTTAGGTTATGTTAAGAATACCTTTAGGTGATGTTAAGGATACATTTGAAATCGTGATTCCAGGCTCCTTTAAAGTCCTGGTCACATACCTTTACATTATATTAAGGATACTTTAGGTTATGTTAAGGATACTTTTATGTTATGTTAGAGATACTTTTGTGTACAAAATGTGTAACACAACTATGTTAAGAATAAGGTATTTCTAACATAACATAAATGTATCCTTAACATAACCTAAAGGTATCTCTGACGTAAAGTAAATGTATGAAATTTGGGCATAAAGATATCCTTAACATAACCTAAAGGTATCCTAAACATTACCTAAAGGTATCCTTAACATAACCTAAAGGTATGTCTAACTTAACGTAAATGTATGAAATCTGGACATAAATGTATCCTTAACATAACATAAAGGTATTCTTACACATTACATAAAGGTATCCTTAACATAACTAAAAGTCATGACCAATTTTTAAAAAAGTTAGCGTGAAAAAAAAAAAACGGGTCGGGTAACCCGGATCCAACCCGATTGCATGGATCTAAGATCCATGCACTTGATGCACAAGAGACTTACACATTTATGTATTCTATATTTTTCTCATTGGATTCTCCCTTATTTATCTTTAACCTTTTATTCTTTTGAGTTATCTATATTTAAAAGATCAATTCTTGTGCATACTTATCTGCTACTATATGCGAATCTCTTTTTTTTGTTTATTACAATTAGTTGACCACTTCAAACCATCAATTTTTTATCATTAATTGACCCTTAAACTTATAATAACATAGAATAGAATGATATTAACAAAAAGAGTAAATTACTTTTTTACCCAACAACTTTGGGGTCTAGCTAGTAAAATAGGACCATAATTTATCAACTTTCTTTATTTCCCATTTGTTCCATTGAATAATTGACCAAACTACATAGCTTGGTAATAAATCTCATCTATTCATACTTGCATTAATCAACGTTACATCACAGAAATTATCTAACAATTTTAGCATTCATGGATATAAATAGGGACTTTGATACTCGAAAGAAACAACTCATGAATCCTCGTATACATGAAATTTGAACTTTAAAGTGTGGAGCGAAGTAAAAGATGAAAGATTCAAAATTGAAGCAACACAATTGCCAATTCATTAAGTTTTCTTTAGTTTATTTGTAGTTTTCATCATCACCTATTGTAATTTATAATACTTAGAAATATGATTCACTACAAAAATCACGCTTGTATCAACATTACTTTCGTCAGCAAGCATGCTACCGATGGACTTAACGGCGGAAAATTACGTCATTGATTTTCTTGTCAGTAATATATAGTTAAAAGACAACATTATCCATGAGTAATTTATTTACCGACGAAATTAAAATACAAATTTGGAAAATCACTGAAAAAAGAATTCATAGTTTTGCCGATCGATTTGTTTTAATTCAACAAATAAACTAAAAACATATTAGTTTGTTGACTGACTTTATATCTATTACTAAGTACATAGGACTCGTGTGTTTTTACTCTATCCGACCTGGCCCAACCCAATTCATATCATTTACTCTATAATACAAATTAAAGTAATACACATAAAAGTATTACATATTTTTATACAGTTTGACCAACCCCAAAATCATCATATAATACAAAAACATAATCTAATATATAGAAAAGTATTACCTAATACACAAAAAAACATTATATATGTAATGTATATTCTATGCAACCCGACCTGTCTCACGAAATGAAATTCATATGACGATCTCACACAAGATTTTGTCCTATTTGATGCACCTACACTTAATATATATATATATATATCTTCTTCTTCTTTTTTCTTTTAAAAAAGGTATTGGTACAGAAAATAAATAAGCTTCAAGAAAGTGTTTAGAGTCGTAAGAAACACACCACAAATAGTTAAGACAGCGTAAATTTGTCATTATACAGAGGAAAAAAAAACACTCAAAAACACATGTAGGGCACGAATATATATAGTACTTTCATTAATATTTAGTCATTAAAAAGTGCGATTTCAGACTCTATTTAGAAAATCACATGCGATTTTGCACAATTTTTAAAACAAAAAGAGTTTTACACCACAATGGAATTACACGCATTTGTCCCGATCAATGTTATTATTGTGACATAGTTCTCCAATTTAGTATGGATATAAACCGAGATGAATCGGCCTGCAAATAAAAACATGATTAAGTCAGAGAATGAATGCATTATTAAGAATGAGGTGATACCAAATGTTAAGAGGTGAAGTAAGTCCAATTCAAGGCTCAACAAATATTACTTTGTTTAAATACCTCATACGATTTAAAGATTTCTAAATTTCTCTCAACATTAAGATAACATATGTTTTAGTTTTTTAAATTGAATGTTGTAAGGAACTATGTATAGATTTTGATGAGGACAAAACATGTAATAGACAGTGCCTAAGATCCTATGTTATAATTAGTTTCAAATGTAAAAGTTTAGACTATGATCAAGAGGCTTGAAGATGAAGATTAAAACTTGAAGATGGATGAAGACCTTGTTACCCAAAAAGATCAAAAGTGACTAAGGATAGGTCACTGCAGCAGGATACTGGAAGGATTCTGGGAGGATGCTGCGATAGGATGCTACTCGAAGCAAAGTCACAAAATCGGCTAAGTATAAAAGAATTAGCAACCTTTTGGAAGGATACTATCAAGTAGAAGGATAGCCGAATACGACAAAATAACAGCAACAACCTTTCCATGAAGCAGTTACCTCGAAGTGAGCTCACTGAGTTGCCGTTAGGCACAATTATGAACGATCCAATCGAAGAGCGCCACGTGGAAGAATAAAAAATGACGAGAGGATGATGCACGGACTGAATTGGCGGCCCCAGCTACAGAGGTGTACAATTGCAACAGAATCGGGTACGAGCCAATCAAAAGAAGTCATGTCACCTACGCTGCAGAGGAGGAAGCTCTCTTCAACGGGAAGCATCCTCATGCCTATAAATAGTAGAAGACCACGACTTGAAAACATCTTGGAACCTGAAACTCGCGCATACAAAGCTCTCACTCTAATCAATCATCTTTTCTAGTTTCAAGTCCAGTCTAGTCGTAGCAAGCATACTCTGTTCCAGAAGCATACTGTTCAAGCTTGCTGCTTCCCCGCGTTGAAAAATCTTTATTCTATCTTTTAAACTGTAGGAGTCACTTGATCGGAGGCTGTTCCTGATCAAGTGTATTCATTCTTATTAGAAGAACAAGTGCTATGTGTGGGCAAATAGGTTTTGGTCACTGTGCAGTTACCCTGTGTAAGAAGAAAGCTGACAGTTCTAGTTAAGTTTGTTTGTAGAAGAAGAGTCTTTGTAAATCAAACTTACACTTAATAAAGTTCCTCCTTGAGAAGGAGTAAAGAGGCGTAGAGAGATTATTCCACCTTCGAACCTCTATAAGTTGTTGTGTCTGTTTATCGCTTAGCTTACTGCCTGTTATATCTTTGCCTATCTTGTGCTTAAGCTTATATTATCTGTCATAGCATTCTGTTTGAAAGGTTTTTGGAAAACTCATTGCATTAAAGTATTTTCCGTTGTGCATTCAAACTCTATTTTTCATTAAGTCCCTAAGGTAACTGCTCAAGTAGTAACCTCTCTGAAGCAGTAAGCTCGGTAGCTACTTGCCTTCTGTGACTTAAACATTCTTTGGAGAAAAGTTTGAAAAATTTGAGTAGTCTTATTCATCCCCTCCCCCTAAGCCTACTATCACTTGGGACCAACAAATGTTTTATACTTTCATATGTGAAATTTGAAATATTATATTTTTAAACTAGCTCTCACAACAAATCCATGCAACTTGGTCGATTCGATTCGAATCCGCACACTTTTTTTTTTTTTTAGCTTCAGGTGTATGACATTTAAGTTGTAAATTGTTACATTTATGTACAAATACAATTACCCTTACGTAATTCTGTAATCCAAAAAAAAAAAAAAACTAAGTTTGAGCGCATTTTTTGATCAACATATTTTATGTTGTATTAGTGTTACAACTTTAAGTTATATTAATATGACTTTTATACCCTTTATGCAATTTTGTAACAACAAAAATAAAATTAAGTGTCAGCACATTTTTTGGATCAACATACCTTTATGTGGTTTTACTCACACCTTTATGTGATGCTATTTGCCATTTATAGGATACGTAAATTGTGTTGATTTCTTTTTTATGACGTAAAAATAATACATAAAGATCAACATACTTGTACATATAAATCATACTAATATAATACAAAGGTCATACTAATACAATATACAAGTCACACATTTGAGAGGGGAAAAAAAGAATTGAAGTAAAAGTATTATATAAAGATCACCATATTGTATATAAATGTCACAATATTACAACATAAAAATCGTAGACATGAAGCCAAAAAAGGAGAGGGGGGGGGGGATTCTAAACTCGCGAATTCTGGTCGACCCACGCATAACCCGAATTGCACAGTGCACTAAGTGTAAAGAATTGTCACTCAAGGTATAAAATCAGTTTTATGGTTAAAAGTATGGAATATCTAAACAAAGAAATTAACATATGCGTAAAAAAATGAACAAAGAAATTTACTTCATTTTGTAAAAAATGAATTTAAAATAAAAGTAAAGAAAGAAACATACATACTAATCATGCCATTAATAACAATAAATAATTGGCAAAAACTTGTGTACCCGGGGGTACGGATCTTAGATCCGTGCCCCCAGATCCGACCCGGGGCGTGGGCAGCCTCCACGCGCATCCACGCGCAGCCACGCGCGTCCATAGCAAATCTGGTGTGCACCCACACACACCTGATTACCTAATTGATAATTCAGTGATGGGTATTACATGTATACCCTATAGGTATTACACATATACCCTATAGGTATTACACTTATATTTCTTGAGATTTAATGATAGGTATTATGTGTTTACTCTATATGTATTAAATGTATGCTCTATAGGTATTACAAACTTACTCAATTAAGGTATTGTTTTTTTGTTCTATAGGTATTACATGTATACTCTTAAGGTATCATGTGTTCATTCAATAAAGGTATGAATTATTTGTGTTTTACTTTTGTGTAGGTATCACATGTTAATTTACTCTATAGGTATTACATGTATACTCTATAGGTATTACAAACTAACTCAATTAAGGTATGAATTATTTGTTCGAATTTTTGTTCTATAGGTATCACATGTGTACTCTATAGGTATTACATATTTACTCTATAGGTATTACATTACTGTATGGTGAGTTTAATATTTCTAAACAATAAAACAGCGATTTTATCATATTCTTCCTCATTTTTTTAGCAATGCAATATTTCCCATTTTTTGCCCCGTCTCCAAAATATCCCTTCTTGCAAGAACACCTGAAACCCCCTGGACTATTTGTGTAAATCCTATTTTCGTCACAAGGATTCTTCCCACATTCATTGGTATCTGCAAGTTAAAGGAAGCTCACCCCTTTTATCATCCATTCATTAACAAGAAAAATAGATTAAGCAAAATCAAAACAGCTTAAAATATCTAACTAAGAAGAAGAAGGAAGAAGAAGAACGGAGAATAATAATGGAGATGAAGGAATGTGCGTAGAGAAGAAGAAGAAGAAGAAGAACTAGAAAAAAGAAGGAGGAAGAAGAAGAATAAGGAAAAAGAGGTGCTGTGGAAGAAAAAGAAAAAAGAAGAAGAAGAAGAAATAAAAGGTGCAAGAAGAGGAGAAAGAAGATGAAATGAAAAATTAGGATTTTGATTATATATAGTGTATTCGGGTCGGGTTGGGGGCACGGATCTAAGATCCGTACCACGGGGCATCCAAGTCCTACTCTAAATAATTAAATAGAAGTATTAACATTGTAAAAATATGAACCGATCGAAAAAAACTACAGAAAAAAAGAAAGAAAAAAAATAGTAGTATAGAAAATAAGTTTGTGGAAGGAAATGTTTGCAATTGTAAGAAACCTCACACAAAACCATGAGTCTCTCATAGGGTCAATAAATATTGCTAAGTGTGTCATTATACATAAAAAAACTCAATAACAAATGAAGGGCACTTTTAAAGTGATTCCATTAACATGTAGCAAGATCTTCTGGCAAAAGTTCTTCACTTCACTATGAAAAAGTAGGATTGATTTATCCTGCAAATAAATGAAACAAATAAATAAAACAAGACTAATTAGTTAGACAATTAGGCTTAGCTAATATTGTGAACGTTTTCACAAGATTTAAAGATATCAAAAAATTTCGCATGATTCAAATATATCAATTAAAATACTTCTTCAACAAAGATGACAACTGTTTCTAGTTTTTGAACTGAATCTTTCATAGGTAGTTTCATCTGTAAAATTTGAATTATTATATTTTTAGATTTTGAATTAGGTATAGTTTTTTGTTTGTAACAATTTACTTCATTTTGTTAAATACAAGTGTAGGATTCCAATTAAAAACAGGGGGAAAGTGTGGAAAGTTATTAACTCATATAAAACCTAAATCAAAACAAAATTATGTATAATAAAGATGGATGAACCAAGACATAAGAAATACTATATTTAATCATATAAAAGTTAGGAAGAGAATCAAACAAAAAACACAAAATTTAGCAAAGTGTGACAAAGGGATAAGGGAGATTAGGGGGCTCCATTTTCTTACATGTAAGAGAAATACTATATATAGGGAAGAAAAGACTATTTGGTTTAAAGGATTTTTGGTTGGGTGTGTATATAAGTCAATTCAATTATGATGTTTGATAAGAAAAACATTTGGAGAATGTACTCATAAAAAATGGGGTGTTAATAGTCACATCATTTTTTAAATATTTTATATGTTCCGAACAAAAAATATTGGACTGAAATAACATCTTATTTGTAAAAGTTCAAGGAGTTTTAAACCTAGATAGTAAATGACTTATAATTATCATTTAAAAATCTTATTAGTACATTCAAACACAGTAATATGTCTACACACATAAGAGATGAACAAAAAAATTCCAATTCAACGCTAACATATTAAAATTGAATTACTGACCTTATAACCAGAGTTGACTTTTAAGAGCTCCATGAAAATGAAAACTGGGCCGACAGCTTCAGAACGATAACATCTGATTTGTATAGATTATTTCGTATATTCTTCTGAATCCGAGGATTGCAGTCAACTGCTTCAAAATTAGAAGCAAATTCATCTTTCATTGTGAAACGGAGTTTTCTCAAATTGTAGCAGTGTTTTATTCTTAATTTCTTAAGACCTTTGAAGCTGTCTCCCCCCTCCAATATCTCTAGATCAATATCTTCCATTTCAAGAAAGGAAAGATTTGGAAATTTATCTTTTTCAACTTTCCAAATTCGCCCTTGGAAGGCATTATTTCGCAGTTTGAGCACTTCAAGATTTGGCAATGAAGAAATGGTCCTCATTTCAATCCAGGGATAGCCCAATCCACTCAAATACAACTTTTTCAAATTTAATGGGAGCATTGAAAGTTGAGCAAGTGGTGCAACAACCTTAAAACTGCACGTAGGATTTACAACGACATATTTAAGTGATTTTAGTTCACTTAAATGAGAAACATGATCAAAGCAACACAAGGACTCTACGGCACCAGGCATTAAATCAACTCGAATACCTAACTTCTTTAAATTAGGGAGCCTCCTCATAACACCTTTAGTACAACTCTTAAAGCTCACATCTGATAGTGTTAAAAGTTTTGGCAAAACAGCGTCAGTAACATCAGGTAGGTCGTTACCCATGACATTAAGATGCTTCAGTCTTTTCATATTCCATATCTCTACAGGCAAATATGATGGAGCTCCAACTTTCATTATCAAATGTCGATGCACGAGTATTGAAGTTTCCAAAGTTTGGATATGGAAGAAGGAAGACTCCCATTGCATGTGATAGCAATGTATCTGAGCTTAACTAGTTCCAGTAATTCCAAAGGAAACTTATAAAATCGGATATTAAGAGCATCAAATTTTTTGAGCAACTTTAAACCGAAAAATATGGGTACTGGGTATTGATGATATGGACCGAAGCATAGAAGAGAGTGGATAGTGGATGCACAGTTTTCCTCCATTGATTCATACACTGCTTTAATGCCAAACAGGACGTTGTTGTGGAAGGTCAACCTGCTCTGATTGTTTATAACTTCTCTTGAAACATCAGTATAACTATCTAGGACATGAAAAAAGCTATTCTTCCTAGCTTCTTTCCAGCAAAAGAACCACCAGGAAGAATGGAGGCCACAAACTTTTATTCTATCAAATAGATCATTCAATGGGGTACTGCTTCTTTGATGGACCATAACAACATTATGCAAAGCAAGATACTGCAAACATTCTACACAAGCCATTTCCAAAGTTTGAAAATTTCTTTTATCAATGATTTTCTCAACAATCCATAGATTAATGAGTTTGGATTTTAGGATCTTGTGATATTGTGGGAAAACTCCCATGTAGATAAAACCCAATTTCAATTCTTCATGTATATTATCAAAGCTTGGATATAGTACCTTTGATATTTCATCATATGCCTCAATGAAAAGATGATGTTTCTTCTGTTCTGCTACTTCAATCCATTGTGATTCTGGTGCCTTTGATAGGAGGTTGGCCATTGTAACAATTGTAAGAGGAAGACCATCACACTTCTCAGCTATCATCTTTCCTGCTTTCTCAAGTTCAAGAGGGCAGGAGTTTTGAGCAAAGACCTTATCACACAAAAGGTTCCAACTTTCTTGTTTATTTAGCAAGCGCATATTAATGAGATAATGAGAAAATGAGTACTGATGTTGTATCCTTGATGTAACCAAGATCCGACTTCCACTTCCAATTGTGATTGGAGATAAGGTTTGCAAGCAATTATCGACAATCTGCATATCCCATACATCATCCAACACAATGAAGCACCGCTTACCCTCCGTAGGCATGTCATGCTCATCAACACCCAATTGAGCCAGAATGATTTCAATAATTTCTTGTGGCTGATATTGATCTCTTCCAATCGTCACCCAAGCACAACAATCGAACCATTCACTGATATCTAAATCTTCAAAAAGCTTGTTAGCAAGAGCAGTCTTGCCAATTCCTGCCATCCCAACAAGTGAAAAAACGGCTTCATCCAACCATTCACCAACAATTTCCTTTTTGAGCGTGGTATACATATCAGATAACCCAACCATCTTCGACTTTGAACGAACATCTACATCGTCAGTTAAACGACGAGCATCTTGCTTTAGATACTCCTCCTCCACCTCCTCCAGTGTGTGGATAAAGGAAAGACCATATTCTCCATATTTATCAGCCGAATCGTCTCCAGTAGTTCCTTCATAAAATAGACGTGCAGCCTCTTCAACTCGTAGAAGGAAATCCTTCATCCGAATCCTGCTGCTCAAATCCAATCTTACTATAAATTCTTCAAAGAAGTGAATCTTTTTGTGTGCGGTTTCAAAGATTTTCTGAAGATCTCGTTGATGAGAAAACGCGACATCACCATAATCTAGAAGGGCTGCTATTATGTAATCAAGATCAGCAAGAGCAGCATAGGCCCCCATCTCATTATAAGTTTTCCACCAAAACTCAAATTATATCTAACTCTCAAACTATTATGACAAACAATGAATGTTGCTTCCGATCCATGATTCATTACTTCAATTATTTTATAATTGATAATTAAGGACCCGAGAAGAGGCCAGCTGTATTAATCAATATATAATCTCTCCTAACCACTGTTAACGAAGACTTTAATACACCTGCAAGTTCTTTATTTAAAGAAGACTTTGTTGGCTACTTGCAAGTTGATTAATTTTTAAAACGTCATGTTGGAAATATTAAGATTAATCTTTAAAGATTATTATTTTGAGTAAGTCTCTTGTGCATCAGGTGCATGGATCTTAGATCCATGCACCCGGGTCGGATCCGGGTAATCCGACCCGCTTCTTTTTTTTTTTTTTTTTCGCGCTTGTTTTTTTTTCAATTTTAGTCATGACTTTTAGTTATGCGTAAGAATACCTTTATGTAATGCGTAAGAATACCTTTAGATTACCGTAATGATACCATTATGCCCAGATTTCATACATTTACGTTAAGTTAGACATACCTTTAGGTTATGTTAAGAATACCTTTAGGTAATGTATAGAGATACCTTTAGGTTATGTTAAGGATACCTTTGTACCCAAATTTCATACATTTAATTTAGGTCAGACATACATTTATGTTATGTTAAGGATACTTTTATGTTATGTTAGAGATACCTTATCCATAAGGTAGTTATGTTATACATTTTGTACACAAAGGTATCTCTAACATAACATAAAAGTATTCTTAACATAACCTAAAGGTATCCTTAATATACCTAAAAGTATGTTTAATATAATCAAAAGGTATTCTTAAAATAATTAAAGGTATCCTTAACATAACCTAAAGGTATGCTTAACATAACTAAAATGTATTCTTAACATAACATGGTATGTAACCTGGAATCACGATTTCAAAGGTATCCTTAACATCACTTAAAGGTATTCTTAACATAACCTAAAGGTATGCTTAATATAACCAAAAGGTATTTTTAACATAACTAAAGGTATCCTTAACATAACCTAAAGGTATGCTTAACATAACTAAAAAGTATTCTTAACATAACATGACATGTAACCTGGAATCAGGATTTCAAAGGTATTCTTAACATAACTGAAAGGTATCCTTACCATAACTTAAAGGTATCCTTAACATAACTGAAATGTATCCCTGAAAGGTATCCTTACCATAACTTAAAGGTATCCTTAACATAACTGAAAGGTATCCTTAACGTAACCTAAAGGTGCGCATCCGCCCAGGCGCGTGGGAGCGCGTGAGGGCGCGTCAGACGCGCATGGAAGCGCGTTAACGCGCGGGTCGGGTCGGGTGCATGGATCCACCTGATGCATAAAAGTTTTTGTGTATTATTTTTATTTCCACTTGGTCCATTGAATAATGGACCGAACTATATAGGTAATAAATCATTACATCACTGAAATTATATATATATATATATATATTGCAATTTTAACAGTACTCTGGCTATAGATCAGAGACTTTGGAACCCTCATGTATATGGAATTTTATCTTGACAGTATGCAATTAAGCAAGAGATGAAAGATTCAAGATTGATGCAACAAATGCCAATTCATTAAGTTTTCTTTAATTTATTTTTAGTTTTCATCATTTTTTATTATAATTTATTTTGTTTTACGAACATAAATTTTGTTGGCTAGAGATCTCGTATCTTATGATTTGAAAGTAATTTTATAGATTTTTCGATAAGTTCTTGTTTAATAAGGTCTATTTTTGCATTTTACTAAACTCATGCTTCTTCATGTATGACTATTGCCAAATTTGTGCATAATTCACTACAAGAATCACATGTATTACCAACGGAAACTCCATCGGCTAACATATTATCGACAAATTTGACAATGGAAAATTACGTTGATGATATTCTTCTCGATAACATTGTTAACGGGCAACACTGTCCATCGACAATTTTTACCTATGTAATTAAAATACAAATGTGAAAAATCACAATTTTGCCGATCAATTTGTTCTAAGTCAACCAAAACAAATTATTTTCTCGATGGATTATAAATCTCTCACTAAATTGAAGAATACAAAATATTACAGATGAATTTATTTGATCCAATAATAATTAACATATATATATATAGAGGATAAAATACAAAAAACAAACCAAACTATTCCCTTTTTACAATTTGCAAACCTATCTAATCTTTTTTATTTTTTCTTAATTTTTTCGATTGCAAATTTTCCGGGAAAGATGAGATGACATGAGAGGGTACGTGACTTAATCTGTTCACTTTGCAAACTAAACTTTTTTTTTCTTATGTAATTGCAACTTTGTTTTTTTATTTTTTTATATATTTGCAACCAAGGATGAAAATTTCGGTTTTGGTGGAAATATTGGTATCTTAATTTCACGAAAATATCTTGAAAATTTTGATATAGGTGGAAATATGGGTACATATTTTTGTCGATATTTTCCAATATTTACCGATATTTTCCCAATATTTACCTATATTCCACAAATTTTTACCTATATTTTTTTTGATATTTATTTTTGAATATCGGTCACACCTATATAACATAAACATCACACCTATACAACATAAATGTAACAACCTAAAGAGAAAAAAATTCAAATTTTCTTTTTAAAAAAATGCACAGATCCGGGTTGTCCTGGAATCGATCCGGATTTCATGTGCACCTGGTGCACAGGAGACCAACTTTTTTTTTTGAATTATATTTTTTCGCTTCAGGTTGTTACCTTATGTTGTTTGGGTGTGTCCTTTATGTTATATAAGTTGAACTATAATTTTCACCTGAAGCTAATGATATCAAAATTGATATCGATATTGACGTATATTTAGCCGATAATTATTGATATTTTACTTATTCTTCTACTAGAAAATGAAAATAACTGGAGATATATCGTTATAGCCCGTTTTTGTCTCGGTCACGTGAAAAACAGAAATATCGGAGATATACGAGAGATATATGGAGATCTTTTCATCCTTGATTGCAACCTCCAGTTTTGAAATTTATCAAAATGTATCCTAAATTAGAGGTTGCACAGTGCACTAAGTGTAAAGAATTGTCACTCAAGGTATAAAATCAGTTTTATGGTTAAAAGTATAGAATATCTAAACAAATAAATTAACATTGTAAAAAAGTGAATTTAAAAAAATAAAAGTAAAGAAAGAAACATACATACTAATCATGCCATTAATAACAATAAATAATTAAATAGAAGTATTAACATTGTAAAAACATGAACCGATCGAAAAAAAACTACAGAAAAAAAAAAAAAAGGAAACAAATAGTTGTATAGAAAATAAGTTTGTGGAAGGAAATGTTTGCAATTGTAAGAAACCTCACACAAAACCATGAGTCTCTCATATGGTCAATAAATATTGCTAAGTGTGTCATTATACATAAATAAAACTCAATAACAAATGAAGGGCACTTTTATAGTGATTCCATTAACATGTATCAAGATCTTCTGGCAAAAGTTCTTCACTTCACTATGAAAAAGTAGGATTGATTTATCCTGCAAATAAATGAAACAAATAAATAAAACAAGACTAATCAGTTAGACAATTAGGCTTAGCTAATATTGTGAACGTTTTCACAAGATTTAAAGATATCACAATTCTTCGCATGATTCAAATATATCAATTAAAATACTTCTTCACCAAAGATAACAACCGTTTTTAGTTTTTTGAGCTGAATCTTTTATAGGTAGTTTCATCCGTAAAATTGGAATTATTATATTTTTAAATTTTGAATTGAAGCATATAGTTTTTTGTTTGTAACAATTTACTTCATTTTGTTAAATACAAGAGTTAAGGAATCCAATTAAAAACAGGGGGAAAGTGTAGAAAGTTATTAACTCATATAAAACCTAAATCAAAACAAAATTATGTACAATAAAGATGGATGAACCAAGACATAAGAAAAACTATATTTAATTATATAAAATTTAGGAAGAGAATCAAACAAAACACACAAAATTTAGCAAAGAGTGACAAAGGGATAAGAGAGATTAGGGGGCTCCATTTTCTAATGTAATTAGAGCAATACTATATATGGAAGAAGGGACTATTTGGTTTAAAGGATTTTGTTTGGGTGTGTATATTAGTCAATTCAATTATGATATATTTTTATAAGAAAAACATTTGCAGACTGTATTCATGAAAAATGGGATGTTAATAGTCACATCATTTTGTAAATAGTTTATACGTCACTAACAAAATATATTGGTTTGAAATAAAGTCTTATTTGTAAAACTTCATTAAAAACTTTAAGGAGTTCAAAACCTAGAGAGTAAATGCAGAAGTATCATTTAAAAATCTTATTAGTTTATTCAAATACAATAATATGGTATGCACACATAAGAGATGAATAAAAAAATTCATCCAATCTCTCAAATATATATATATATATATATATATATATTTATTTATTGTCGTTCAACGGTAACATAGTAAAATCTATATATATATCTATACTAAAGGAATAACCAAGAGTGACACATGTCACTCTTTGGTTAATCCTATTTAATTATAATTTAATTTAAATCAATTCATTTAATAATTATAATTTATTGTAATAATGCATTTAATGAGATAATAACAATTAAATAGCAAAATGCAAATAATTATGATTGATTGTAAATTATGAAATTTTAGGCAAACATAATAAGTAAAGTTGATATTTGTAATTAAATTAAATAATAATTAAAATTTTCATACAATTAAATTTAAATTACATACTAAGTAAATTAAAAATTAATGAAAAATAATAATAATTAAATTTATTTTAAAACAACAATTTGTTAACTTTTTAATTAATATTTAAATACCCGTGTGATACACGAGACTTACACTAGTTGAATTACTAACCTTATAACCAATGTCTGTCAAGAGCTCCACGAAGATGTAAACTGGGCCGACAAGTTCGATTGGATTACATTTGATTTGAATATACTACTTCGTATATTCTTCTGAATCCGAGGATTGCAATCAACTACTTCAAAATTAGAAGCAAACTCATCATTCATTGTGAGACGGAGCTTTTTCAAATTGTAGCAGTGTTTTATTCTTAATTTCTTAAGACCTTTGAAGTTGTCTCCTCCCTCCAATATCTCTAGATCAATATCTTTCATTTCAAGAAAGGAAAGATTTGGAAATTTATCTTTTTCAACTTTCCAGATTCACCCTTGGAAGGCATTATTTCGCAGTTTGAGCACTTCAAGATTTGGCAATGAAGAAATGGTCCTCATTTCAATCCAGGGATAGCCCAATCCACTCAAATACAACTTTTTCAAATTTAATGGGAGCATTGAAAGTTGAGCAAGTGGTGCAACAACCTTAAAACTGCACGTAGGATTTACAACGACATATTTAAGTGATTTTAGTTCACTTAAATGAGAAACATGATCAAAGCAACACAAGGACTCTACGGCACAAGGCATTAAATCAACTCGAATACCTAACTTCTTTAAATTAGGGAGCCTCCCCACAACAGCTTTAGTGCAGCTGTTAAAGCTCACATCTGATAGTGTTAAAAGTTTTGGCAAAAAAGCGCCACTGACTTCAGGTAGGTCGCTACCTATGACATGAAGATGCTTCAATCTTTTCATATCCCATATCTCTACAGGCAAATATGATGGAGCTCCAGTTTTAATTATCAAATGTCGATGCACGATCAAGTATTGAAGTTTCCAAAGTTTGGATATGGAAGAAGGAAGACTCCCATTGCATGTGATTGCAATGTATCTTAACTTAACTAGTTCCAGTAATTCCAAAGGAAACTTATAAAATCGGATATTAAGAGCATCAAATTTTTTGAGCAACTTTAGACCGAAACATATGGGTACTGGGTAGTGATGATATGGACCGAAGCATAGAAGAGAGTGGGTAGTGGATGCACAGTTTTCCTCCATTGATTCATACACTGCTTTAATGCCAAACAGGACGTTGTTGTGGAAGGTCAACCTGCTCTGATTGTTTATAACTTCTCTTGAAACATCAGTATAACTATCTAGGACATGAAAAAAGTTATTCTTCGTAGCTTCTTTCCAGCAAAAGAACCACCAGGAAGAATGGAGGCCACAAATTTTTATTCTTTCAAATAGATCATTCAATGGGGTACTGCTTCTTTGATGGACCATAATAACATTATGCAAAGCAAGATACTGTAAACATTCTACACATGACATTTCCAAAGTTTGAAAATTTCCTTTATCTATGATTTTCTCAACAATCCATAGATTAATGAGTTTGGATTTTGGGATCTTGTGATATTGTGGGAAAACTCCCATGTAGATAAAACACAACTTCAATTCTTCATGTATATTATCAAAGCTTGGATATAGTACCTTTGATATTTCATCATATGCCTCAGTGAAAAGACGATGTTTCTTCTGTTCTGCTACTTCAATCCATTGTGATCGTGGTGTCTTTGATAGGAGGTTGGCCATTGTAACGATTGTAAGAGGAAGACCATCACACTTCTCAGCTATCATCTTTCCCGCTTTCTCAAGTTCAAGAGGGCAGGAGTTACATCACTGAAATTTTAAAATTTCAGCTATCACATTGTTTTAAAATTACATCACTGAAATTTTATATATATATATATATATATATATATATATATATATATATATTGCAATTTTAACACTACTCTGGTTGTAGATCAGGGACTTTAGGACTCGAAAGAAACAACTGGTGAACCCTTATATATATGAAATTTTATCTCGACAGTATGCAATTAAGCAAGAGATTAACAAATGCCAATTCATTAAGTTTTCTTTAATTTATTTTTAGTTTTCATTTTTTATTATAATTTATTTTGTTTTACGAACATAAATATTTTTGGCTAGAGATCTCGTATCTTATGATTTGAAAGTAATTTTATAGATTTTTCAATAAGTTCTTGTTTAATAAGGTCTATTTTCCATTATACTGAATTCATGAAGCTTCTTCATTTTTTTTCATGTACGACTATTGCTAAATTTGTGCTGATATTCTTCTCGATAACATTGTTAATGGACAACACTGTCCGTCGATAATTCATTTACCAATGTAATTGAAAAAAAATGTAAAAAATCACATGAAAAATAATCACAGCTTTGCCGATCAATTTGTTCTAATTCAACAAAAAAAATTAATTTCTCGAACTGTCACTAAATTTGAAGAATACAAAATATTACTGATGAATGTGTGTCAACCGATAATAATTAATGTATATGTATTATTAATTCTAAAATTCGAAATTTCATTGAAATTATGCTGTATTAATAAAAATAAATAACAATAAAAAATGGAACAAATTCGAGAAATTAAATTTATCAAATTAAAATACAAGAAATTTGCAAATGTGGCATCAGCTTCTGTCGGAGTCGAATTCATATATATACCTGACACCTCTGAATTCGGCAAGAACTTGCTCAAGTTTCATATTCATTGTCCTTTATTGTTCGGCGAATTTCGACTGCATCTCGTACTACCGGCGGCAAAGTTATGCAATCGAGGGATCTGAAAGTCATAGCAGTAACCTCGGTGTTTGGCTGGATATGAATTTGAAATTTTATCACTTTCATTTTGAACTAATTTTTTAGCAATATAATCGGATTTTGAATCCACTTCAACATGGATGGATTTGAGATCCATTTATTTACAAATCCTATATTTCAAATTCACCTATCCAAATGGATCCTAAAGATATGTAAAAAAAAAAAACTATGAAATCTCTAATAAATCCAGCACAAGAAAAAAAGATCCACGAACTAAAGACTACATCGGTAAAAGCTTATGACTTGTCGATCTTATAAGAATCAAAGAACACCATTGGGAAGTAACTTAGCCTCTATCTAAGCTGATTAAAACCAATCAGCAATACCTCCAAGATCAACTCTCAATCAACAATGGTAAGAACAACTTAAGCAAGATCATCAACAAAGAAAATACACCAACACACCAGCATTTATGTGGTTCGGCTTAAAAATGCCTACATCCACGGGATAAAATGGGGAGGGAAGTTTTATTGAATCAATGAACACCTCTGTTTATAAAACGCAAGAAAACGCTAGAAAAGAAAACCCTAATCTGCGCTCCTATCTTTCAATCAACTCAATACTCACTCTACTCTGTGTTAACGCTCAAACTAAACGCCTATTTATAGAACACTAG
Source organism: Scutellaria baicalensis (assembly GCA_005771605.1). NCBI lineage: Eukaryota > Viridiplantae > Streptophyta > Magnoliopsida > Lamiales > Lamiaceae > Scutellaria > Scutellaria baicalensis. Next base: position 11,416,913 of record CM016726.1, on the reverse strand, counting down.
CATATCTCACACCAGAAACAATAATTACAGAAAACCCACAAGAAATGAGCAAGATATGCTAGCTCAAAGATCTGATCTTAAAACCGAGACTCAACTACCAGATCCTCCCACAGCTGTAGATCTAATCTACGGCCAAGATCATCTCTAAACCTCACGGCTATAACGACTCAAAAGAAGCAGACTCCTAAACACGCTTCTATAAGTGAGAAGCACAACTTATCTTAAAACATAAAACCTGAGATAAAAGCTTAGCCGTTGGATCTGATCAACGCTACAAATAAACCTAAGCTAACTAACAAAACAGACTAAGAAGTGTGATATCCCTAGTGCGATTTTATAAGTGTAAAAGCACTTAATCCTATACTTAGCAAAAAAAACTCTTAACAACCATTGTGTAAAAGATATATGATTCTCGTTATTACATGAGTTATATGCCAATATGATATATTATTTAGATTTTTTACTTTAATTGCCCAGTAATTTATGTCAATTCTCAAAATCGGACTTTTTTTTTTCGGGCTGGTAAATTAGGACTTTAATTTTACGAGCTTCAAAATTTTTGCCCAATTTGAGCTCGAACCGATCAATTTGGCCGAAATCGCACGTGAATTCGCGAAGTCCGAAAAAAAAAAGTCTGATTTTGAGAATTGGACTAAATTACGGGACAATTAAAGTAATAAACTCTATTATTTACGTACATAATCAAATTGATTCATTTACAACCCCATGTACCAGCTTTAATCAAACAGATTAACCTGATTTCTAGCTTTCATTTGAAATGATTATACAATCTATTTGTAATATTATGGTCAAGGATTTTAATTTGATGGTGCATGTTGTTAAATCTAAACAAACATATATGTCCAAGTCAAAAAATCTCCCACATATACAGGCTTTCCAAGTTCAATGAAGATATGGATGAAGCCCATTGACAAATAATGTTGGCCCACCCAATAATGTGATGGGATCATCAATCATTTAACATCACATTCACTCTTGACATACGACAAATTTCATGATCTATCAACATTGGCTTCTTCCTCAATCATATTTATCCCAATGATTAAATTTAAAACCCACCTTGCTATATTTTCCTTATTTATTCTTTTCATAAATATTTATTAGTTTCGAGCCGATCAATTTGAACACTTTAACTCAGCCTTCATACAATTTACACTAACTCATACCATCATATGCTAAGATCACCATTGAAGAAAGAAGTGAATCAATCATGTTTATTAAACATGAACATAAAGAGGTTATTCTTCTTATAGAAGACAAAGATACTCAATGGAAAACCCTTGGAACGTTTTGGAAAAATATTTTTCAAATACATTTTGTAAAAATGGTTCTTACAAACCAAGAGGATTTTATGAAAACCTTCTTTTATAAACAAAAAGTGTGGATATTGAACATACTAATCCTGGAAATAGCCAGAATGATTATGCATATTCAAAATTCATAATTAAACAGATTATATCTGTTGAAGAATGGGGAATTTCTCCATTAGTTGAAAAAGAAATGTTTAATCCTATTTCAAAAACCAGTTTTAAATATAATTATTGGGATTAGATAGAAAGCTTTGATAAAGCTCTCTTTTTTGAAAACAAGAAAAAGAAACACACATGGTTTGTGAAAATCTGTGGAAATTGTTTTCATAAGATTATACCAAATTGGTTTTACTCTTGGTGGAACAAATATGGTCCATCGGTAGATATTCTACCAGATAATATAAAAGATCTAATGGAAGAATGGACTATGTCCTCACCCATTGTTCAGAAAGCTTCTATTACGGGGCAAACACTTTGTTGGTTCTTTATGGAATCTAGTATCCCATGGATATGGAAATGGGCTCCAGAATTTAGATACACAGACAAGGGAATCCCTTGTTTATGGAGAACTAGTTTCTCAAAATTTTGGGATAAATTATCCAGAATCGATCCAGATACAGGAGAGATTGGTTTACAGGAAACCATTAATCACTTGGAAGAAATTATTAAGCTTAATAGGCTTAAAAAAGATTATGTTAAGACAGATAATGATAAATATCAAAGTCCTTACCAAAAATTGGTCAAAAAATATGCTGGAACTCTTCCTCAAGAAAAAATTATCGAATTATACATTGAGGAAATGAAGCAGGATTTGCTAAGTCAACCAGAATTTGATGCAGAAAAATCAGACTCATCTATGAGATCTGATAGTTCAATGAATATACAGGATGCTCAAGATCCTGATGATAATATTCCTTCGAATGATCTTATTATATCTTTTGATATATTAAAGGATTCTATAATCCAAAAAATGCAGAAAAAATTAAATGGAAGAACACAGGAAGGAATGCTCCAGATGTTTTTGTTTCCAACAATGGAAAGTTAACAGGGAAGAAATTTGCTCCCAGGGAAAAATAGAACTTTACAATATATCTTCAGAGTTTAGACAATCTCTTCACTCCAGAACAGAAACAAGAAGAAAAGCTATGAATGTTCTAAGAAGACAAAAGAAGATTTTGAAAAATATCAAAATACATGATAAAAAATTTTATACATGTATGGAGAAATATCAAATTACAGAAGAATGCTTCTCAGATGATTTCCAGATCAGATATTTTCTTGATCGACAAGAAGAAAATTATTTTTTCTTATGTTTCTAGAATAATTCAAAGGCAACAGACAAAAGCAGATAAAGCAACTTTATAGACAGAAATTATTACATTTTTTTTTGACACTTGTCAGATTAAACAGTAATTAAACTGTTTACTTTTTATAAAAGATTTGAAATCCGGGGTTTCATGTCCAGCTCTTTCATCTATAAATAGGTCTTTATTTTCTTTTGTTAGACACGCTTGAGTTTACACTCGCCCCCTTCTCCCTCTCTCTCTCTCTCTCTATCCCTCTTGTAATCTTTACCCCTTTTAGCCATAAGTGCTCTTCTTCTTCTACTCATTCTGGTGTTCTTATATTGAAGGTTGTTTTATAATTATGTTTTAAATTTTTGTTCTTATGATCGCCTCCTATATGGAAGGCTAGGTTATATATGTCAGATCATAATCTAGAAGGCCTGCTATTACGTAATCAAGATCAGCAAGAGCAGCATAGGCCCCCATCTCATTATAAGTTTTCCACCAAAACTCAAATTATATCTAACTCTCAAACTATTATGACAAAAAATGAATGTTGCTTCCGATCCATGATTCATTACTTCAATTATTTTATAATTGATAATTAAGGACCCGAGAAGAGGCCAGCTGTATTAATCAATATATAATCTCTCCTAACCACTGTTAACGAAGACTTTAATACACCTGCAAGTTCTTTATTTAAAGAAGACTTTGTTGGCTACTTGCAAGTTGATTACTTTTTAAAATGTCATGTTGGAAATATTAAGATTAATCTTTAAAGATTATTATTTTTATTTCCACTTGGTCCATTGAATAATGGACCGAACTATATAGGTAATAAATCATTACATCACTGAAATTATATATATATATATATATATATATATATATATTGCAATTTTAACAATACTCTGGCTATAGATCAGAGACTTTGGAACCCTCATATATATGGAATTTTATCTTAACAGTATGCAATTAAGCAAGAGATGAAAGATTCAAGATTGATGCAACAAATGCCAATTCATTAAGTTTTCTTTAATTTATTTTTAGTTTTCATCATTTTTTATTATAATTTATTTTGTTTTACGAACATAATTTTGTTGGCTAGATATCTCGTATCTTATGATTTGAAAGTAATTTTATAGATTTTTCGATAAGTTCTTGTTTAATAAGGTCTATTTTTGCATTTTACTAAACTCATGCTTCTTCATGTATGACTATTGCCAAATTTGTGCATAATTCACTACAAGAATCACGTGTATTACCAACGGAAACTCCATCGGCTAACATATTATCGACAAATTTGACAATGGAAAATTATGTTGATGATATTCTTCTCGATAACATTGTTAACGGGCAACACTGTCCATCGACAATTTTTACCGATGTAATTAAAATACAAATCACAACTTTGCCGATCAATTTGTTCTAAGTCAACCAAAACAAATTATTTTCTCGATGGATTATAAATCTCTCACTAAATTGAAGAATACAAAATATTACAGATGAATTTATTTGATCCAATAATAATTAACATATATATATATATATATAGAGGATAAAATACAAAAAACAAACCAAACTATTCCCTTTTTACAATTTGCAAACCTATCTAATCTTTTTTATTTTTTCTTAATTTTTTCGATTGCAAATTTTCCGGGAAAGATGAGATGACATGAGAGGGTAGTTTCATCCGTAAAATTGGAATTATTATATTTTTAAATTTTGAATTGAAGCATATAGTTTTTTGTTTGTAACAATTTACTTCATTTTGTTAAATACAAGAGTTTAGGAATCCAATTAAAAACAGGGGGAAAGTGTAGAAAGTTATCAACTCATATAAAACCTAAATCAAAACAAAATTATGTATAATAAAGATGGATGAACCAAGACATAAGAAAAACTATATTTAATTATATAAAATTTAGGAAGAGAATCAAACAAAACACACAAAATTTAGCAAAGAGTGACAAAGGGATAAGAGAGATTAGGGGGCTCCATTTTCTAATGTAATTAGAGCAATACTATATATGGAAGAAGGGACTATTTGGTTTAAAGGATTTTGTTTGGGTGTGTATATTAGTCAATTCAATTATGATATATTTTTATAAGAAAAACATTTGCAGACTGTATTCATGAAAAATGGGATGTTAATAGTCACATCATTTTGTAAATAGTTTATATGTCACTAACAAAATATATTGGTTTGAAATAAAGTCTTATTTGTAAAACTTCATTAAAAACTTTAAGGAGTTTAAAACCTAGAGAGTAAATGCAGAAGTATCATTTAAAAATCTTATTAGTTTATTCAAATACAATAATATGGTAGCCACACATAAGAGATGAATAAAAAAATTCATCCAATCTCTCAAAAAAAAAATATATATATTGTCGTTCAACGGTAACATAGTAAAATCTATATCTATATCTATACTAAATGAATAACCAAGAGTGACACATGTCACTCTCTGGTTAATCCTATTTAATTATAATTTAATTTAAATCAATTCATTTAATAATTATAATTTATTGTAATAATGCATTTAATGAGATAATAACAATTAAATAGCAAAATGCTAATAATTATGATTGATTGTAAATTATGAAATTTTAGGCAAACATAATAAGTAAAGTTGATATTTGTAATTAAATTAAATAATAATTAAAATTTTCATACAATTAAATTTAAATTACATACTAAGTAAATTAAAAATTAATGAAAAATAATAATAATTAAATTTATTTTAAAACAACAATTTGTTAACTTTTTAATTAATATTTAAATACCCGTGTGATACACGGGACTTACACTAGTTGAATTACTAACCTTATAACCAATGTCTGTCAAGAGCTCCACGAAGATGTAAACTGGGCCGACAAGTTCGGTCGGATTACATCTGATTTGAATATACTACTTCGTATATTCTTCTGAATCCGAGGATTGCAATCAACTACTTCAAAATTAGAAGCAAACTCATCATTCATTGTGAGATTGAGCTTTTTCAAATTGTAGCAGTGTTTTATTCTTAATTTCTTAAGACCTTTGAAGCTGTCTCCTCCCTCCAATATCTCTAGATCAATATCTTCCATTTCAATAAAGGAAAGATTTGGAAATTTATCTTTTTCAACTTTCCAGATTCGCCCTTGGAAGGCATTATTTCGCAGTTTGAGCACTTTAAGATTTGGCAATGAAGAAATGGTCCTCATTTCAATCCAAGGATAACTCAACCCACTCAAATACAACTTTTTCAAATTTAATGGGAGCATTGAAAGTTGAACAAGTGGTGCAACAACCTTAAAACTGCACGTAGGATTTACAACGACATCTTCAAAAAGCTTATTAGCAAGAGTAGTCTTGCCAATTCCTGCCATCCCAACAAGGGAAAAAACGAGTTCTTCAAACCATTCACTAACAATTTCCTTTTTGAGCGTGGTATACATATCAGATAATCCAACCATTTGAGACTTTGAACGAACATCTACATTATCACTTAAATGAGCTGTCAATGTATTAGCTCCAATCAACCCAAAATCAACTCACCAAAAGATCAATATCTTGATGATGAAAACCCTAAACTTAGATCAACCAAAATGAAAACAAGAAATCGAAGATAAACGCAAACACACAACAGATTTACGTGGTTCGGCAATTTGCCTACATCCACGGGAACAATGGGGCGGGGAAATCTTATTGAAAATCGAAGAACAACCAATAACTACAAAACTCCAAGAACACACTCTATCAGCTAAGATCTCTCGCTATTTTCTCTCTCTACTCTGAATGTCAATTGAAGAAAATTACATGTCGTTAATCTACAAGAACTCAGCTATTTATAGAAAGAAAAATCACTCAAATCCGATCTCTGACGCGTGAGATACATTAGCCTGAAGATTGTTGATCAAATCAGTTCCCGTTCTTGATTCTGCAGTTCATGGCACGTGATCCAAGATAACGGCCATAACCGACGCCACATGTCGCTTCCTCATTCGCTAAGATATTCCACGTCATTTGCTCCAGAAGTGAAACCCGACTCTATAAGTGAAATAGCGACTTTTGCTGGCCAATCAGAATAGAACACGCTGCCACGTATACGCGCTTTTATAAGTGAAACAGCGCTTTCTTCTCAGCCTTCAAAATGCATTCCACAACACCTAAACAACAACGCTTTTCATTTCCGTTGTAAAAGACCCGTTGCTAAAAATCTTTTACACACTCTTATGCATTGCTTCAGCTTAACTTTTACAAATCTCCACCTTAGGCTGAGCAATGCACCACATCACAGTACACTTATCAAGTGCCATTGGTTGAAGGCTTCCCTCTCAAACCAATTAAATCCATACATAGATCAAACTTTGTAGGAGGAACACCCTTAGTGAATGCATCAGCTGGATTCACTTCAGTGGGAATCTTCTTCACCTTCAGCACCTGCTTCTCCACCAAATCCCTGATAAAATATAGCCTAACATCTATATGTTTGGTCTTCTCATGCATCCCTGGATGTTTGGCCAAGTGTATAGCACTTGAGTTGTCACAGTTTATAGTTACATTCTGCTGAAACAAGCCAAACTCCTCCAGGATCCCTTTCATCCAAACAGCCTCCTTAGCAGCATCAGTTAATGCTATAAACTCTGATTCAGTTGATGAAAGTGCCACAATTGATTGTTGAGCTGACCTCCAACTCACAGCAGTTCCAAACAATGTAAAGACATAGCCTGTTGTAGATTTTCTTGTATCTTGATTTGAAGCAAAGTCAGCATCTACATAGCCAACTACTGCATCATCAGTACACCTTTTGTTGCTAAAGCTCAAACATTTGCTTAATGATCCATTAATGTATCTGAGCATGTACTTCACTGCACTCCAATGTACCATTCCAGGATTTGCCATGTACCTACTTACCAAGCTCATAGCATGAGCCAAATCTGGTCTACAGCACACCATTGCATACATGGTACTCCCCACTGCATTAGCATAAGGTATCCTGGACATCTCATCTTGATCTTTCTTGTTCTGAGGACACTGAGCTTTGCTTAGCTTGATTTGAGATTGAACTGGAATTGAAGTGGCTTTGGCTTGGTTCATCTGATATCTGATGAGCACCTTCTTCAAATACTCAGTTTGACTTAGCACAATAGAACCTTGATCACCATCTCTGATAATCTCCATTCCCAGCATCTTCCTTGCCATTCCAAGATCCTTCATTTCAAACTCAGACTTCAATTGCTCTTTGATCTGCTCTATACCTGTCATCTTAGTGCTAGCTATCAACATATCATCAACATATAACAAGAGATAAGTATGAAAAGAGTTAGAATGCTTAAAGTATACACAGTTATCAAACTTGCTCCTTTGGAATTTGATTTTATGCATGAAATGATCAAACCTTAGATACCACTGTCTTGGGCTTTGCTTTAAGCCATATAATGACTTCTTAAGCATGCAGGCTTTGTCTTGCCTTCCCTCTAACTTGACACCTTCAGGAATCTTCATGTATATAATCTCCTTTAGCTCACCATGCAGGAAAGCAGTAGTCACATCCATTTGATGCAAGTGCATTCCAAACTGTGCAACTATAGCAAGTAGTATCTTTATTGAGCTGTGTCTAACCACTGGGGAAAAAATCTCATTGTAATCCACTCCTTCCTTTTGAGTGAATCCCTTGGCCACAAGTCTTGCCTTGTATCTATCCCACCTCCTGGTTTAGTCTCAGCCTTCTTCCTAACGATCCACTTACATCCAACAAGCTTTTTGTTGTTTGGTCTGTCAACTATGATCCAAGTTTTATTCTTCTCCAGAGAGTTTAACTCTTCCTGAATAGCTTCTAACCACTTTCTCTTATCCTTACAAGTAACAGCTTCTCTAAAATCCTTAGGATCCTCAGTCTCTAACTCCTCAGCAGCAAGCAAAGCATAGTAAACATGATCAGCCTGACCAAACCTTACAGGAGGTCTAATGTTCCTCCTTGATCTGTCTCTTACCAACAAATAGTTATCCATATCATTTTCATCTTGCTGATCCTCCTCTGAATCTGAACTTTGATCTTCATTTCCTTGAACTTCACCCTGTGGCATTTGAGGTAGAACTCTATCAGATGGAATCTCCACCTCAAGGCTAGTGGTCTCAGTTTCTGAACCTGGTTTTTGAGCTGATTCCTCTTGTTTCAGTGGCATTCTTGATTCATCAAATGTAACATCTCTACTGATTAGACACTTTTGGTAATCCTTCTCATAACACCACAGCTTGTATCCCTTAACTCCCTTTGGATAACCTAAGAAAACACACCTCAATGCTCTAGATTCCAGTTTGTCTTGCCTTATGTGAACATAAGCTTGACTTCCAAAAACCTTGAGCTCAGAGTAGTTTGCAGGCTTCCCACTCCATAATTCCTCTGGAGTTTTGAGTTGGATTGCTGCTGAAGGACACCTATTCACTAAGAATGCAGCAATGGTGACAGCCTCCCCCCAAAAACACTTGGAAAGGCCTGAACTCAAAAGCATGCATCTTACCTTATTCAGTAGAGTCTGATTCATTCTCTCAGCTAAACCGTTTTGCTGAGGAGTGTTTGGTACAGTCCTATGCCTTAGAATTCCCTTCTCCTTGCAGTAAGAGCTGAACCTTTCAGATGTGAACTCTAATCCATTATCAGTCCTAAGACACTTCAGTTTCTTTCCAGTCACATTCTCTATTTCAGTCAACCAGTCCTTAAAGCTCTGAAATGCTTGATCTTTTGAGCTAAGTATGATGACCCAAACCTTCCTAGAATAGTCATCAATGAGGGACATAAAATATCTCCCTCCATTCCTTGTTTGAGTAGTGGCTGGCCCCCAGAGATCAGAGTGCACATAATCTAAGATTCCTTTGGTGCTATGACTTCCAGTCTTGAAGTTCAGCTTCTTTGCCTTTCCCAAAATGCAAAACTCACATGTATCAAGACTAGTGATCCTGTCATTACCAAATACCTTTTGCTTCTGAAGTTCCAGTAGGCCTCTCTCACTGATATGGCCAAGCCTTTTGTGCCATAATTGAGTCTTGTCCATCTCTTTCACTGAGTGAGCTTCATCCACTGCAGTGACTCCATCCAAGTAGTAGAGTTCATTCTTCTTGCTGCCTCTCATTACTAATAAAGAGCCTCTTGTGATTCTTAATTTGCCATTCTCAGACTTAAAGGTGTAACCCTGTGAATCCAACATTCCTAAGGAAATCAAATTTCTCTTAAGATCAGGAACATACCTGACTTTTGATAGGACTCTCACTGCTCCATCATGCATCCTCAAAGGAATGGAGCCAATTCCAGCCACCCTACATGTCTGATTGTTTCCAAGCATCACCAGGCCACCATCACTGAGAGTCAACTGATCAAACCACTCCTTGTTGGGGCTCATATGGAATGAACATCCAGAGTCTAGCACTCAATCCTCTTCAGTGCCTTTGGTGGTGACAGCAAGAACATCTGCAGACTCATATCCAGAGTTAGGAGTAGAAGGTTCACTAGATTGAGATACCTGATTTACTTGCTTGTGATTCTGATTTTCTTGGCTTTGCTTCAGCTTCTTGAACTTCAAGCAATCCTTCTTGAAGTGTCCTGGCTTGTGGCAGTGAAAACACCTTTGTTCCTCCACATCATCCTTGTGTTCTTGGGTCTGGATTCCATCCTTCTTGGGCTGCTTCTTATTCCCCTTCTTGAATTGCTTCTTGGGCTTGAGCTTCATAGATAGACCTTCTCCATTTGATGGCTTGAGGTCTCCAGCCTTTGTCAGCTCCTTGTTCTTCAAAGCTGTAATCACATCTTCAAGAGTTAGAGGTGATTGATTTCTGTTATACAACATAGAATCAGAAAGATTTTCATAAGATTTTGGTAAGGCCCCAAGAAGCATAAGAGCTTTGTCTTCTTCATCCACTGAGACTTCAATATCTTCAAGATCATCTATGATCTTCAAGAAATCTTCTATTTGATCAGTCACTGATCTTCCTTCCACCATCTTGTAGGTGTAAAGCCTCTTCTTCATAAGTCTTCGATTTGCCAAGCTTTTGGTCTGATACAAAGCAGTCAGTTTTTCCCATATGGCCTGAGCAGTTTCTTCCTTTGAAATTTCTCTCAAAACTTTGTCTCCTAGGCAAAGGATCAAGGTGCTGTAAGCCTTGTCCATAATCAGAGATTTCTCTTCAGCCTTCATGGATTCTGGAAGAGCCCCTTGAAGAGCTGGACCAAGTCCTTGATTCAGGAGCAATGCCTTCACCTTGAGCCTCCATAGACCAAAGTCTCCTTTGCCATTGAACTTTTCAACATCAAACTTGGTAGTGGACATGGTTGATCTTGCTTCTTCCCACAGACGGCGCCACTTGTCAATGTATTAGCTCCAATCAACCCAAAATCAACTCACCAAAAGATCAATATCTTGATGATGAAAACCCTAAACTTAGATCAACCAAAATGAAAACAAGAAATCGAAGATAAACGCAAACACACAACAGATTTACGTGGTTCGGCAATTTGCCTACATCCACGGGAACAATGGGGCGGGGAAATCTTATTGAAAATCGAAGAACAACCAATAACTACAAAACTCCAAGAACACACTCTATCAGCTAAGATCTCTCGCTATTTTCTCTCTCTACTCTGAATGTCAATTGAAGAAAATTACATGTCGTTAGTCTACAAGAACTCAGCTATTTATAGAAAGAAAAATCACTCAAATCCGATCTCTGACGCGTGAGATACATTAGCCTGAAGATTGTTGATCAAATCAGTTCCCGTTCTTGATTCTGCAGTTCATGGCACGTGATCCAAGATAACGGCCATAACCGACGCCACATGTCGCTTCCTCATTCGCTAAGATATTCCACGTCATTTGCTCCAGAAGTGAAACCCGACTCTATAAGTGAAATAGCGACTTTTGCTGGCCAATCAGAATAGAACACGCTGCCACGTATACGCGCTTTTATAAGTGAAACAGCGCTTTCTTCTCAGCCTTCAAAATGCATTCCACAACACCTAAACAACAACGCTTTTCATTTCCGTTGTAAAAGACCCGTTGCCAAAAATCTTTTACACACTCTTATGCATTGCTTCAGCTTAACTTTTACATGAGCATCTTGCTTTAGATACTCCTCCATCTCCTCCAATGTGTGGATGAAGAAAAGACAATGTTCTCCATAGCTTTTAGCCCAATCGTCTTATCCAATTTTTTCATAAAATAGACGTGCAGCCTCTTCAACTCGTAGAAGGAAATCCTTCATCCGAATCCTGCTGCTCAAATCCAATCTTTCTATAACTTCTTCAAAGAAGTGAATCTTTTTGTGTGCAGTTTCAAAGATTTTCTGAACATCTCGTTGATGTGAAAAAAGGACATCACGATAATCTAGAAAGCCATCTATCATGAACTCAAGATCAACAAGAGCAGCATAGGCCATCTTATACGTTTTCCCCCAAAACTCAAATTATATCTAACACTCAACCTTTAGTTGTATTATTATGACAAACAATGAATGGCTTCCAATCTATGATTCATTACTTCAATTATTTTACAATTGATAATTAAGGACCCGACAAGAGGATAGCTGTATTAACCAATATTTAATCTCTCCTAACCACTTTTAACGAAGACTTTAATACACCTGCAAGTTCTTTATTTAAAGAAGACTTTGTCTTTAAAGATTATTATTTTTATTTCCACTTGGTCCATTGAATAATGTACCAAACTATATAGGTAATAAATCATTACATCACTGAAATTATATATATATATATATATATATATTGCAATTTTAACACTACTCTGGTTGTAGATCAGGGACTTTAGGACTCGAAAGAAACAACTGGTGAACCCTTATATATATGAAATTTTATCTCGACAGTATGCAATTAAGCAAGAGATTAACAAACGCCAATTCATTAAGTTTTCTTTAATTTATTTTTAGTTTTCATTTTTTATTATAATTTATTTTGTTTTACGAACATAAATATTTTTGGCTAGAGATCTCGTATCTTATGATTTGAAAGTAATTTTATAGATTTTTCAATAAGTTCTTGTTTAATAAGGTCTATTTTCCATTATACTGAATTCATGAAGCTTCTTCATTTTTTTTCATGTACGACTATTGTTAAATTTGTGCTGATATTCTGCTCGATAACATTGTTAATGGACAACACTGTCCATCGATAATTCATTTACCAATGTAATTGAAAAAAAATGTAAAAAATCACTTGAAAAATAATCACAGCTTTGCCGATCAATTTGTTCTAATTCAACAAAAAAAATTAATTTCTCGAACTGTCACTAAATTTGAAGAATACAAAATATTACTGATGAATGTGTGTCAACCGATAATAATTAATGTATATGTATTATTAATTCTAAAATTCGAAATTTCATTGAAATTATGCTGTATTAATAAATATAAATAACAATAAAAAATGGAACAAATTCGAGAAATTAAATTTATCAAATTAAAATACAAGAAATTTGCAAATGTGGCATCAGCTTCTGTCGGAGCTGAATTCATATTTATACCTGACACCTCTGAATTCGGCAAGAACTTGCTCAAGTTTCATATTCATTGTCCTTTATTGTTCGGCGAATTTCGACTGCATCTCGTACTACCGGCGGCAAAGTTATGCAATCGAGGGATCTGAAAGTCATAGCAGTAACCTCGGTGTTTGGCTGGATATGAATTTGAAATTTATCACTTTCATTTTGAACTAATTTTTTAGCAATATAATCGGATTTTGAATCCACTTCAACATGAATGGATTTGAGATCCATTTATTTACAAATCCTATATTTCAAATTCACCTATCCAAATGGATCCTAAAGATGTGTAAAAAAAAAAAAAAACTATGAAATCTCTGATAAATCCAGCACAAGAAAAAAAGATCCACGAACTAAAGACTACATCGGTAAAAGCTTATGACTTGTCAATCTTATAAGAATCAAAGAACACCATTGGGAAGTAACTTAGCCTCTATCTAAGCTGATTAAAACCAATCAGCAATACCTCCAAGATCAACTCTCAATCAACAATGGTAAGAACAACTTAAGCAAGATCATCAACAAAGAAAATACACCAACACACCAGCATTTACGTGGTTCGGCTTAAAAATGCCTACATCCACGGGATAAAATGGGGAGGGAAGTTTTATTGAATCAATGAACACCTCTGTTTATAAAACGCAAGAAAACGCTAGAAAAGAAAACCCTAATCTGCGCTCCTATCTTTCAATATACTCAATACTCACTCTACTCTGTGTTAAAGCTCAAACTAAACGCCTATTTATAGAACACTAGCAGATCTCACACCAGAAACAATAATTACAGAAAACCCACAAGAAATGAGCAAGATATGCTAGCTCAAAGATCTGATCTTAAAACCGAGACTCAACTACCAGATCCTCCCACAGCCGTAGATCTAATCTACGGCCAAGATCATCTCTAAACCTCACGGCTATAATGACTCAAAAGAAGCAGACTCCTAAACACGCTTCTATAAGTGAGAAGCACAACTTATCTTAAAACATAAAACCTGAGATAAAAGCTTAGCCGTTGGATCTGATCAACGCTACAAATAAACCTAAGCTAACTAACAAAACAGACTAAGAAGCGTGATATCCCTAGTGCGATTTTATAAGTGTAAAAGCACTTAATCCTATACTTAGCAAATTTGAAAGATTTGAGCTAAAACTCCTAACAACCATTGTGTAAAAGATATATATGATTCTCGTTATTACATGAGTTATATGCCAATATGATATATTATTTAGAGTTTTTGCTTTAATTGCCCAGTAATTTATGTCAATTCTCAAAATCGGACTTTTTTTTTCGGGCTGGTAAATTAGGACTTTAATTTTACGAGCTTCAAAATTTTTGCCCAATTTGAGCTCGAACCGATCAATTTGGCCGAAATCGCACGTGAATTCGCGAAGTCCGAAAAAAAAAGTCTAATTTTGAGAATTGGACTAAATTACGCGACAATTAAAGTAATAAACTCTATTATTTACGTACATAATCAAATTGATTCATTTACAACCCCATGTACCAGCTTTAATCAAACAGATTAACCTGATTTCTAGCTTTCATTTGAAATGATTATACAATCTATTTGTAATATTATGGTCAAGGATTTTAATTTGATGGTGCATGTTGTTAAATCTAAACAAACATATATGTCCAAGTCAAAAAATCTCCCACATATACAGGCTTTCCAAGTTCAATGAAGATATGGATGAAGCCCATTGACAAATAATGTTGGCCCACCCAATAATGTGATGGGATCATCAATCATTTAACTCATCACATTCACTCTTGACATACGACAAATTTCATGATCTATCAACATTGGCTTCTTCCTCAATCATATTTATCCCAATGATTAAATTTAAAACCCACCTTGCTATATTTTCCTTATTTATTCTTTTCATAAATATTTATTAGTTTCGAGCCGATCAATTTGAACACTTTAACTCAGCCTTCATACAATTTACACTAACTCATACCATCATATGCTAAGATCACCACTGAAGAAAGAAGTGAATCAATCATGTTTATTAAACATGAACATAGAGAGGTTATTCTTCTTATAGAAGACAAAGATACTCAATGGGTTGAAAACCCTTGGAACGTTTTGGAAAAATATTTTTCAAATACATTTTGTAAAAATGGTTCTTACAAACCAAGAGGATTTTATGAAAACCTTTTTTTATAAACAAAAAGTGTGGATATTGAACATACTAATCCTGGAAATAGCAAGAATGATTTTGCATATTCAAAATTCATAATTAAACATATTATATCTGTTGAAGAATGGGGAATTTCTCCATTAGTTGAAAAAGAAATGTTTAATCCTATTTCAAAAACCAGTTTTAAATATAATTATTGGGATTACATAGAAAGCTTTGATAAAGCTCTCTTTTTTGAAAACAAGAAAAAGAAACACACATGGTTTGTGAAAATCTGTGGAAATTGTTTTCATAAGATTATACCAAATTGGTTTTACTCTTGGTGGAACAAATATGGTCCATCGGTAGATATTCTACCAGATAATATAAAAGATCTAATGGAAGAATGGACTATGTCCTCACCCATTGTTCAGAAAGCTTCAATTACGGGGCAAACACTTTGTTGGTTCTTTATGGAATCTAGTATCCCATGGATATGGAAATGGGCTCCAGAATTTAGATACACAGACAAGGGAATCCCTTGTTTATGGAGAACTAGTTTCTCAAAATTTTGGGATAAATTATCCATAATCGATCCAGATACAGGAGAGATTGGTTTACAGGAAACCATTAATCACTTGGAAGAAATTATTAAGCTTAATAAGCTTAAAAAAGATTATGTTAAGACAGATAATGATAAATATCAAAGTCCTTACCAAAAATTGGTCAAAAAATATGCTGGAACTCTTCCTCAAGAAAAAATTATCGAATTATACATTGAGGAAATGAAGCAGGATTTGCTAAGTCAACCAGAATTTGATGCAGAAAAATCAGACTCATCTATGAGATCTGATAGTTCAATGAATATACAGGATGCTCAAGATCCTGATGATAATATTCCTTCGAATGATCTTATTATATCTTTTGATATATTAAAGGATTCTATAATCCAAAAATGCAGAAAAAATTAAATGGAAGAACACAGGAAGGAATGCTCCAGATGTTTTTTTTTCCAACAATGGAAAGTTAACAGGGAAGAAATTTGCTCCCAGGGAAAAATAGAACTTTACAATATATCTTCAGAGTTTAGACAATCTCTTCACTCCAGAACAGAAACAAGAAGAAAAGCTATGAATGTTCTAAGAAGACAAAAGAAGATTTTGAAAAATATCAAAATACATGATTAAAATTTTTATACATGTATGGAGAAATATCAAATTACAGAAGAATGCTTCTCAGATGATTTCCAGATCAGATATTTTCTTGATCGACAAGAAGAAAATTATTTTTTCTTATGTTTCTAGAATAATTCAAAGGCAACAGACAAAAGCAGATAAAGCAGCTTTATAGACAGAAATTATTACATTTTTTTTTGACACTTGTCAGATTAAACAGTAATTAAATTGTTTACTTTTTATAAAAGATTTGAAATCCGGGGTTTCATGTCCAGCTCTTTCATCTATAAATAGGTCTTTATTTTCTTTTGTTAGACACGCTTGAGTTTACACTCGCCCCCTTCTCCCTCTCTCTCTCTCTCTCTCTCTCTCTCTATCCCTCTTGTAATCTTTACCCCTTTTAGCCATAAGTGCTCTTCTTCTTCTACTCATTCTGGTGTTCTTATATTGAAGGTTGTTTTATAATTCTGTTTTAAATTTTTGTTCTTATGATCGCCTCCTATATGGAAGGCTAGGTTATATATGTCAGATCATAGTTGATTCTTGTAAACATGGTAATAATGTTATAAGAAAAGGAAAATCATGAACTAAGGAAATGTTGAAGAAACTCAGTTGGGTTTGAGTTTTACGACTAAGGTAATAATAATTGAAAATGAGACTTTACAAGTCACGATTAAACATATTAATGTTTTAATGGAAAAACAAAATTATACAAATTTGTATTTAAACATAGTTGGAGAAGAATTAGTATCTCTAAATAGTAAAATTGAAAATATAATTTCTGCTATTAAACAAATAAAACTAGATGTTCATATTGAACAAAAGAAAGATACTGATATAATTAAAGTAGCAGCTTCTTCTATTCAACCTCCACCAGAGATAAATCAATGAATATACAGGATGCTCAAGATCCTGATGATAATATTCCTTCGAATGATCTTATTATATCTTTTGATATATTAAAGGATTCTATAATCCAAAAAATGCAGAAAAAATTAAATGGAACAACACAGGATGGAATGCTCCAGATGTTTTTGTTTCCAACAATGGAAAGTTAACAGGGAAGAAATTTGCTCCCAGGGAAAAATAGAACTTTACAATATATCTTCAGAGTTTAGACAATCTCTTCACTCCAGAACAGAAACAAGAAGAAAAGCTATGAATGTTCTAAGAAGACAAAAGAAGATTTTGAAAAACATGATAAAAAATTTTATACATGTATGTAGAAATATCAAATTACAGAAGAATGCTTCTCAGATGATTTCTAGATCATGAAAATATGGATTAAATGAATTAAATAATACAAAATACAAAATAAGAAAAAGAAAAAAAATATTGATGTGACACTTTTTTGGGGAAAAGACATTTATGTAAATATTCTCAACTATTCCTCTATTATTATAGTATACATTTAGAAAAACAAAATAAAATCTTGAAAAACTAAAATAAAAATAAATACTAATACAATATACAATTCACACATTTGAGAGGGGAAAAAAAAAGAATTGAAGTAAAAGTATTATATAAAGATCACCATATTGTATTTTTTTTTTTTTTGCTCAGTCAAGAAAAGTTTATTACAGAAAAGAAAAATAATGAGTATGAGGAGTACCCAGTAAATACAAAATCACAATAAAAAGACGTACACATGAAGCCAAAGGGGGGGGGGGATTCTAAACTCGCGAATTCAGGTCGACCCACGCATAACCCGAATTGCACAGTGCACTAAGTGTAAAGAATTGTCACTCAAGGTATAAAATCAGTTTTATGGTTAAAAGTATGGAATATGTAAACAAAGAAATTAACATTGTAAAAAAATGAATTTAAAATAAAAGTAAAGAAAGAAACATACATACTAATCATGCCATTAATAACAATAAATAATTAAATTGAAGTATTAACATTGTAAAAACATGAACCGATCGAAAAAAACTACAAAAAAAAAAAAAAAAAAAAGGAAACAAATAGTTGTATAGAAAATTAGTTTGTGGAAGGAAATGTTTGCAATTGTAAGAAACCTCACACAAAACCATGAGTCTCTAATACTGCTAAGTGTGTCATTATACATAAAAAAAACTCAATAACAAATGAAGGGCACTTTTATAGTGATTTCATTAACATGTATCAAGATCTTCTGGCAAAAGTTCTTCACTTCACTATGAAAAAGTAGGATTGATTTATCCTGCAAAGAAATTAAACAAATAAATAAAACAAGACTAATTAGTTAGACAATTAGGCTTAGCTAATATTGTGAACGTTTTCACAAGATTTAAAGATATCAAAAAATTTCGCATGATCCAAATATATCAATTAAAATACTTCTTCACCAAAGATAACAACTGTTTCTAGTTTTTGAACTGAATCTTTCATAGGTAGTTTCATCTGTAAAATTTGAATTATTATATTTTTAGATTTTGAATTGGGTATAGTTTTTTGTTTGTAACAATTTACTTCATTTTGTTAAATACAAGTGTAGGATTCCAATTAAAAACAGGGGGAAAGTGTGGAAAGTTATTAACTCATATAAAACCTAAATCAAAACAAAATTATGTATAATAAAGATGGATGAACCAAGACATAAGAAATACTATATTTAATCATATAAAAGTTAGGAAGAGAATCAAACAAAACACACAAAATTTAGCAAAGAGTGACAAAGGGATAAGGGAGATTAGGGGGCTCCATTTTCTTACATGTAAGAGAAATACTATATATAGGGAAGAAAAGACTATTTGGTTTAAAGGATTTTTGGTTGGGTGTGTGTATAAGTCAATTCAATTATGATGTTTGATAAGAAAAACATTTGGAGAATGTACTCATAAAAAATGGGATGTTAATAGTCACATCATTTTTTAAATAGTTTATATGTTCCGAACAAAATATATTGGACTGAAATAACATTTTATTTGTAAAACTTCAAGGAGTTTTAAACCTAGATAGTAAATGACTTATAAATATCATTTAAAAATCTTATTAGTGTATTCAAACACAATAATATGTCTACACACATAAGAGATGAACAAAAAAATTCCAATTCAACGCTAACATATTAAAATTGAAGCTAACATATTAAAATTGAATTACTGACCTTATAACCAGAGTTGACTTTCAAGAGCTCCATGAAAATGAAAACTGGGCCGACAGCTTCGGAAGTAAAACATCTGATTTGTATAGATTATTTCGTATATTCTTCTGAATCCGAGGATTGCAGTCAACTGCTTCAAAATTAGAAGCAAATTCATCTTTCATTGTGAAACGGAGCTTTCTCAAATTGTAGCAGTGTTTTATTCTTAATTTCTTAAGACATTTGAAGCTATCTCTCCCCTCCAATATCTCTAGATCAATATCTTCCATTTCAAGAAAGGAAAGATTTGGAAATTTATCTTTTTCAACTTTCCAGATCCGCCCTTGGAAGGCATTATTTCGCAGTTTGAGCACTTCAAGATTTGGCAATGAAGAAATGGTCCTCATTTCAATCCAAGGATAACCCAACCCACTCAAATACAACTTTTTCAAATTTAATGGGAGCATTGAAAGCTGAACAAGTGGTGCAACAACCTTAAAACTGCACGTAGGATTTACAACGACATATGTAAGTGATTTTAATTCACTTAAATGAGAAACATGATCAAAGCAACACAAGGGCTCTACAGCATCAGGCATTAAATCAACTCGAATACCTAACTTCTTTAAATTTGGGATCCTCCTCATAAGACCTTTAGTACAACTCTTAAAGCTCACATCTGATAGTGTTAAAAGTTTTGGCAAAACAGCATCACTAACATCAGGTAGGTCGCTACCCGTGACATGAAGATGCTTCAATCTTTTCATATCCCATATCTCTATAGGCAAATATGATGGAGCTCCAGTTTTCATTATCAAATGTCGATGCACGATCAAGTATTGAAGTTTCCAAAGTTTGGATATGGAAGAAGGAAGACTCCCATTGCATGTGATTGCAATGTATCTTAACTTAACTAGTTCCAGTAATTCCAAAGGAAACTTATAAAATCGGATATTAAGAGCATCAAATTTTTTGAGCAACTTTAAACCGAAAAATATGGGTACTGGGTATTGATGATATGGACCGAAGCATAGAAGAGAGTGGATAGTGGATGCACAGTTTTCCTCCATTGATTCATACACTGCTTTAATGCCAAACAGGACGTTGTTATGGAAGGTCAACCTGCTCTGATTGTTTATAACTTCTCTTGAAACATCAGTATAACTATCGAGGACATGAAAAAAGCTGTTCTTCCTAGCTTCTTTCCAGCAAAAGAACCACCAGGAAGAATGGAGGCCACAAACTTTTATTCTATCAAATAGATCATTCAATGGGGAACTACTTCTTTGATAGACCATAACAACATTATGCAAAGCAAGATACTGCAAACATTCTACACCAGCCATTTCCAAAGTTTGAAAATTTCTTTTATCAATGATTTTCTCAACAATCCATAGATTAATGAGTTTGGATTTTAGGATCTTGTGATATTGTGGGAAAACTCCCATGTAGACAAAACCCAATTTCAATTCTTCATGTATATTATCAAAGCTTGGATATAGTACCTTTGATATTTCATCATATGCCTCAATGAAAAGATGATGTCTCTTCTGTTCTGCTACTTCAATCCATTGTGATTCTGGTGCTCTTGATAGGAGGTTGGCCATTGTAACGATTGTAAGAGGAAGACCATCACACTTCTCAGCTATCATCTTTCCCGCTTTCTCAAGTTCAAGAGGGCAGGAGTTTTGAGCAAAGACCTTATCACATAAAAGGTTCCAACTTTCTTGTTTATTTAGCAAGCGCATATTTATGAGATGATGAGAAAATGAGTACTGATGTTGTATCCTTGATGTAACCAAGATCCGACTTCCACTTCCAATTGTGATTGGAGATAAGGTTTGCAAGCAATTATCGACAATCTGCACATCCCATACATCATCCAACACAATGAAGCACCGCTTATCCTCCGTAGGCATATCATGCTCATCAACACCCAATTGAGCCAGAATGATTTGAATAATTTCTTGTGGCTGATATTCTCTTCCAATCCTCACCCAAACACAACTATCAAACCATTCCATGATATCTAAATCTTCGAAAAGCTTGTTAGCAAGAGTAGTCTTGCCAATTCCTGCCATCCCAACAAGTGAAAAAACGGCTTCATCCAACCATTCACCAACAATATCCTTTTTGAGCGTGGTATACATATCAGATAACCCAACCATCTTCGACTTTGAACGAACATCTACATCGTCAGTTAAACGACGAGCATCTTGCTTTAGATACTCCTCCATCTCCTCCAGTGTGTGGATGAAGGAAAGACCATATTCTCCATATTTATCAGCCGAATCGTCTCCAGTAGTTCCTTCATAAAATAGACGTGCAGCCTCTTCAACTCGTAGAAGGAAATCCTTCATCCGAATCCTGCTGCTCAAGTCCAATCTTACTATAAATTCTTCAAAGAAGTGAATCTTTTTGCGTGCAGTTTCAAAGATTTTCTGAAGATGTCGTAGATGAGAAAACGCGACATCACCATAATCTAGAATGGCTGCTAATACGTAATCAAGATCAGCAAGAGCAGCATAGGCCCCCATCTCATTATAAGTTTTCCACCAAAACTCAAATTATTATCTAACTCTCAAACTATTATGACAAACAATGAATGGCTTCCGATCCATGATTCATTACTTCAATTATTTTACTGTTAACTCAATAACTTTTGTATATTCAAACAAGACTTTGTTGACTACTTGCATGTTGATTAATTTTTAAAATGTCAAGTTGGAAATATCAAGACAGATACAGCTGCACAGTTAATTTTTAAAATGTCAAGTTGGAAATATTAAGACAAATACAGCTACACAGCCGACGACTAGATCAAGATTATTATTTTTATTTCCCACTTGTTCCATTGATTAATGAACCAAACTATATAGGTGATAAATAAATCATTACATCACTGAAATTATGTGTATATATTGCAATTTTAACAGTACTCTGGCTAGCTATAGATCAGGGACTTTGGGACTCGAAAGAAACAACTTGTGAACCCTCATATATATGAAATTCTATCTTGACAGTATGCAATTAAACAAGAGATGAAAGATTCAAGATTGTCGACGCAACAAATGTCAATTCATTAAGTTTTCTTTAATTTATTTTCAGTTTTCATCATTTTTTATTATAATTTATTTTGTTTTACGAACATAAATTTTGTTGGCTAAAGATCTCGTATCTTATGATTTGAAAGTAATTTTATAGATTTTTCGATAAGTTCTTGTTTAATAAGGTCTATTTTTCCATTTTACTAAACTCATGCTTCTTCATGTATGACCATTGCCAAATTTGTGCATAATTCACTACAAGAATCACTTGTATTACCAACGGAAACTCCATCGGCTAACATATTATCAACAGATTTGACAATGGAAAATTACGTTGATGATATTCTTCTCGATAACATTGTTAACGGGCAACACTGTCCATCGACAATTTTTACCGATGTAATTAAAATACAAATGTAAAAAATCACAGCTTTGCCGATCAATTTGTTCTACTTCAACCAAAAAAATTTTATTTTCTCGATGGATTATAAATCTCTCACTAAGTTTGAAGAATACAAAATATTACAGATAAATTTATTTGATCCGATAATAATTAACATATATATATATATAGAGAGAGGATAAAATACAAAAAAAAAAAAACAAACCAAACTATTCCCTTTTTACAATTTGCAAACCTACTTTTTTATTTTTTCTCAATTGCAACCTAGTCTTTTCTTAATTTTTTCGATTGCAAATTTTCCAACAAAGATGAGATGGCATGAGAGGACGTGACTTAATCTGTTCACTTTGCAAACTAAACTTTTTTTTTTTCTTATGTAATTGCAACTTTTTTTTTTTTTTTATCTATTTGCAACCAAGGATGAAAATTTCGGTTTTGGTGGAAATATTGGTATCTTAATTTTACAGAAATATCTTGAAAATTTTGATATAGGTGGAAATATGGGTACATATATTTATCGATATTTTCCGATATTTACCGATATTTTCCCAATATTTACCTATATTCCACAAATTTTTACCGATATTTTTTTGATATTTATTTTTGAATATCGGTCACACCTATATAACATAAAGATCACATCTATACAACATAAAAGTAACAACCTAAAGAGAAAAAAAATTCAAATTTTCTTTTTAAAAAAATGCGCAAATCTGGGGTGTCCTGGACTCGATTTAGATTGCATGTGCACCTGGTGCACAGGAGACCAACTCTTTTTTTTTTTTTTTGAATTATATTTTTTCGCTTCAGGTTGTTACCTTATGTTGTTTGGGTGTGACCTTTATGTTATATAAGTTGACCTATAATTTTCACCTGAAGCTAACGATATCGAAATTGATATCGATATTGACGTATATTTAGCCAATAATTATTGATATTTTACTTATTCTTCTACTAGAAAATGAAAATAACCGGAGATATATCGTTATTGCCCGTTTTTGTTTCGGTCACGTGAAAAACAAAAATATCGGGGATATACAGGAGATATATGGAGATCTTTTCATCCTTGATTGCAACCTCCAGTTTTGAAATTTATCAAAATGTATCCTAAATCAGAGGTTGCAATTGAATAAAAAAATATAAAGTTTGGGTTGCAAAGTGAAAAAATTAATTCATTTTCCGAAAAAATGATTGGAAAAATATGTAAGGTTGCAATCGGAAAATTTACAAAAAGACTACTGCAATCGCAAAAAGAAAAGTTTAAGTTGCAAAGTGAAAAAAAAAACTGATAATTTGGGTTGTTTTTTACATTTAACCCATATATATACATATATATATACGTATATTTATTATTAATACTAAAATTCAAAATTTCATTGAAATGGTGTATTATAATAAAAATCAATAACAATAAAAAATGAAGTGAAAATATATATAAAAATTTCGAGAAATTAAATTTGTAAAATTAAAATACAAGAAATTTACAAATGTGGCATTAGCTTCTATCGAAGCTGTTGCGCTCAAGTTTCATATTCGTTGTCCTTTACTGTTGGGCGAATTTCGCCTGCATCTCGTCATACTCCCAATGAGACAGCTCTTGATCTTCTGCCCCTCTCACGCTCGAACAACCGTGGAATTAAGTCCATCCTCTCTATAGTTGACAACTGGGACAAATAGGATATATATCATAATCATATTTAGTTTGATTTGTCTATGAATCCTTGTTTAAATTAATTCTATAAGGATTTGAGTAGAGATTTGAAATTTATAGTGGTAAACTCATTGGTGGTGTTTGGATGGATATATATGAATTTGAAATTGGGAAAAATTCATTTTACGTCCACTTAAAACGCTACTGTACATTTTACGTCTATTTATTTTTAAGGTTTCACATTTAGTCCAATTAAAACCAAAATCGACCAATATTTTGGTCAATTGGGGGCGATTGCATCTCAATCGCCCCCAATTTTGAATTTTTGATAAGCCACATCAGCTACCACGTGTGCTCCGATAAGCCACATCAGCTGTCACGTGTGCTCCGATAAGCCACGTCAACAGAACTTAGCCGGAAAATCGATCTTCGTCGACCAAAGGACCAAAATTGGTCGATTTTGTTTGTAATTGGACTAAATGTGAAACCCTAAAAATAAATAGACGTAAAATGGACAGTAGCATTTTAAGTGAACGTAAAATGAATTTTTCCCATTTGAAATTCATCACTTTCATTTTGAACTGGTTATTAAGCAATATATCCAGATTTTTAATCCACCTCAACTTTGAGATCCATTTATTTGCAAATCTTATATTTCAAATTCACTAAATCCAAATAGATCCTAAAAAGTTCAACATGTGTAGAAAAAACTGTAAAATCTCCAGTAAATCCGTCACAACGAAAAAGATCCACAAACTAAAGACTAGATCGATACAAAATTATGACTTGCTGATTTTAAGAGAATCCAAAAACACCATTGTGTAAAAGATGTATGATTCTCGTTATTACATGAGTTATATGCTAATATGATATATTATTTACTTAATCGAATTGATTCATTTACAACCCCATGTACCAGCTTTAATCAAGAAAATTAATTAACCTGATTTCTAGCTTTCATTTGAAGTGATTATACAATCTATTTGTAATATTATGGTCAACGATTCTAATTTAATTTGATGATGCATGTTGTTAATCTGAACAAACATATATGTTCAAGTGAAAAAATCTCCCACATATATAGGCTTTCCAAGTTCAATGAGATATGGATGAAGCCAATGACAAATAATGTTGGTCCACCCAGTAATGTTATGGATCAATATTTAACTCTTATCACATTCACTCTTAACATACAACAAATTTCAGTTCTATCAACATTGGCTTCTTCCTCAAATCATATTTATCCCAATGATTGAAGTTAAACCCCCTTCTTATATTTTCCTTTATTTATTCTTTTCATAAACTTTATTATTTTCAAGCTAAATATGAACATTTTATGTTATCCTTCATACCATTTATATTAACTTATACCATCAAAATCGAGAGTATGCAGATCTATCTTGTATCAACAAAATTAGTTTGTTCCATTTAAATCAAATAACCAAGACTTTAATACACCTGCAAGTTCTTTATTTAAAGAAGACTTTGTTGGCTACTTGCAAGTTGATTAATTTTTAAAATGTCATGTTGGAAATATTAAGATTAATCTTTAAAGATTATTATTTTTATTTCCACTTGGTCCATTGAATAATGTACCGAACTATATAGGTAATAAATCATTACATCACTGAAATTATATATATATATATATTGCAATTTTAACAGTACTCTGGCTATAGATCAGAGACTTTGGAACCCTCATGTATATGGAATTTTATCTTGACAGTATGCAATTAAGCAAGAGATGAAAGATTCAAGATTGATGCAACAAATGCCAATTCATTAAGTTTTCTTTAATTTATTTCTAGTTTTCATCATTTTTTATTATAATTTATTTTGTTTTACTAACATAAATATTATTGGCTAGAGATCTTGTATCTTATGATTTGAAAGTAATTTTATGGATTTTTCGATAAGTTCTTGTTTAATAAGGTCTATTTTCCATTATACTGAATTCATGAAGCTTCTTCATTTTTTTTCTTCATGTACGACTATTGCTAAATTTGTGCCGATATTCTTCTCGATAACATTGTTATTAATGGACAACACTGTCCATCGATAATTCATTTACCAATGTAATTAAAAAAACAAATGTAAAAAATCACTTCAAAAAAAATCACAGCTTTGCCGATCAATTTGTTCTAATTCAACAAAAAAAATTAAAAAATAATTATTTTCTCGAACTGTCACTAAATTTGAAGAATACAAAATATTACTGATGAATTTCTGTCAACCGATAATAATTAACATATATATATATATATATTATTAATATTTCATTGAAATATTGTTGTATTAATAAAAATCAATAAAAAATGGAACAAATTCGAGAAATTAAATTTATCAAATTAAAATACAAGAAATTTGCAAATGTAGCATCAGCTTTGATAGGTTGAAAATATATGCATTTAATTGTTGATTTAATTGGATTCTTATTATCCTTTATTTGATTGAATGCATTGTTTTCATACCTATTTGCGCTGTTGAACTCGAGATACTTCATATGTTATTTTCTTGATTAATGTAAGAATTTTTAAAGTATTTTGGAGTTCATTGGACCGAGGTCCAAAACGTAATGAAGATCAAGGAGAAGGTCCAGCAGCTAAAAGAAGTCCAAATGTTGAAAAGAAATTAAATGGGCCTTTGCAAAGAAAAGCCCATTTAATTGAATTACTTAATCCCCAAGTTTGGGGAGAGGAATTGGACGGCAGTTTTGGAGATTGGAGAGAGAGTTTTTCTTTACAAAACATATTTTTGCTTTATTCTATTTTTGGGGGGTTTTTATGGATTTGTCAAGAACTTTTGTGGATTCAATCGAGATGACGCTTGGATAATTCTTCAATTCCGGTTAGCAGGGATGTTTGAACCCAATTATCTTTTTATGTTTTAATTAATCCCGTTTTTCCTCTTGATGTTTTGATTGGAATTGATTGTGTTATCTGTGATGAATGATTTCAATTATTGATACTTGATTTAGATTCGCGACCTAGGTTAAGTGTTTGATAATTGATTGCTAGAATCTTAAATCATGAATCCTAATTGTTGTGGTTTAATTTTCATTAGTAGTAAACTAGAGGTCGTGCATCTCTAGGGTAACACAATCCTAGATTATCAAATCGAACTTGTGTATTTGGAGTCTAGTTTACCCTATCGTCTTGGTAATTAATGCATTTAATGAATTAAATCTAGAGAGCTTATTCTAGGTTGTTCAATTAAATAGGGTTAATTAGTGATCTTATCCTAATTTAACTAATCATAAGAGACAATTCGATTTAACAGAGCTTGTTGTTAGATTAGGGGTGATAATTCCATGATAATTTGAGAGAGGGGGTAACATTGATTAAGGCGTAATTGATATTGGGGGATAACTGAACTGTTAACTGGAATACTTTTTATTAATTGATTTCTGTTTAATTTGTTTTCTAGATCTTTAGTAATTTTTAGTTTAGTTACCAATCAATCTGATAACCCCCATATTTCTTGTTCCTTTGAATTTAGACATAAGTATACATAATTGAATTGTCACTCTCCGTGGGATCGACTCCGACTTGCCCTATCTACTAGTTAGTTAGGTTAGGAAGGATTTTTTTTATTTAATTTTATCGCGTCACGACAGCGCGGTCAAATTTTGGCGCCGTTGCCGGGGAGTGATTTGAATTAAATTGTGTCTTCTTGTGTCTTTTTCTGTTTTTATTTGAAAAAAAAAAAAAACTGGTTGAATTTTCGAATTTTGGTTCAGTTTTTCTGTTTCCAAGTCTGCTCTGTTTTGCTCTGTTTCTCACACTACACACCCAGTGTAACCTGATTCTTCCAGTGTCGTTCTGTGCAGTTTGTATTCTGCAAATTTTAGGTGTTTTTTTTAGGATCTTTTGCAGGTTGAGGATTTGTATCAAAGTGGGAAATGGCTGCAAATCAAACGTTGAAGGAATTGGCTACTGCATTTACTCCTCAATCGTTTTGCATTAAGTTTCCTAATTTTGATGAGAATGAATATTTTGAGCTTACCTATGATTTCATACTCTTATTACCTTCTTTTCATGGCTATGCAGATGAGGACCCATATAAATTCTTGAAAGAATTCAATTTCGTTTGCTCAAGTATGAAACCTTCAGGAGTGACCGACGACCAAATTAAGTTGAGGGCATTTATATTCTCAGTGAAGGACTCAGCAAAGGATTGGTTGCTTTATTTGTCAGAGTCTGTCACCACATGGGCCGAGATGGAGAGATTATTTTTAGAGAGATATTTTCCTCCATCTCGAGTAATCTACATTCGGAAGAAGATTTATGGTATAATGCAAATGCATGGAGAGTCTTTTTATGAGTATTGGGAGCGTTTTGAAAGACTGGTGGCAAGTTGTCCACAACATCAAATATCTGAAGCACTCTTAATCCAATACTTTTACGAAGGACTTTCGTGGGTGGAGAGAAGTATGATTGATGTAGCAAGTGGAGGATCGATAGCCGATGTAACTCTAAAAGTAGCACAAAGACTTATTCTTAAGATGACTATGAGTTCACGGCAATTTGGTTTTCCACAAATGGAATCATACATCAATATGGAGGATCAGTCTATTTTGCCAAGTGAGAAGCAGCTGAAGAGTCGAAAAAGCCTGCAGAAATTCTGAAAAACGAAGAAGATGAATATTCTGCCGAACAGTCAGACACTGGGCCTCTAGTGTTGAAACAATTATCCAGTGTCAAAACTCCAGAATCTGCACAGGTAAAAAACGAATTTTCTAAAAAATGTCCTATTGACTTGGTTCGTTTTCCTTCCAGGTTAGCAAGGGCAGCGAAAGGAGAGCTCAAAAAGTCTGAGGAAATTCTGAAAATCAATAAAGAAATGAATTATGCCCCGCTGGCCAATGTCAAATTGTTGAAATACTCAATTTTGGAGGACAAAAGGAAGCACATTGAAGAAGTATTCGTATTAGATGAAGTCCAAACACCTTCTCAAGCACTTTCCATCAATTTTCCAAAGTTGAAAACCATAAAAAGGAGAAAGCTAAATGGAGGGACAAACATTGTAGTTTCTAATGCGTCCTCTCAAAGACCACTTCCAAAACCTCCTTGGTGATCAGGTGACATCTATTCCATACTTATAATTTTTTTCTCTCATTTCTTTGCATGTTGGATCTTGTGTTATCTTTATTTTGTGTTGTGATTTGTATTACTTGGGGATAAGCAAGATTCAAGTGTGGGGAGATAGGGAATGGTGCATAATTGAAAAAATGTGGAATAGATTGCATATCTTGCATGTAGTTGCATTTAGAGTCATGTAGTTGCATGTAGGTTGTTCTTTCTCTTTTATTTAGATTGCACGTTTAATTGCTTTAGCACGTTTAAATTTTGTTGGCATTTGCATATATAAAAAAAAAATTAAAAAAAAATTTTTTAAAAAATTAAAAAAAAAAGTTTTGAGTAAGTGAGCTTGCAATGATGATTCGAGTGTTATTAATTTTATTTTTGGGAATTCATTTGTGTTGGACGAGGTGTTGTTGAACATTGCTTTCTGTTGGTTAAAATTGCTAAATGTTGTCTCGAGAAATTGTTGTTCGGAAGGATAACATTGGTTTGAGAATTAATCTATGATTGTGAGTTGATTTGCTTTGCTTACTTGTGTCTTGAGATATGCTTTTAATTCCTCGATGGAAGTAGTCTAAATTGAAATTTGTGAAAGTTTGATCACTTTTGATGAACCCCTTGGTTGGAAAATTATTTATGGGTATGGAGAAAAGGTGATGAGTTGAAAAAAAATTGAGATTGGAAAAGATGATGGAGGTGTGGAATCAGCTGCCTACTCTTAGGGGTCCACGTTTGAAAGTTAAAATGCGAAAAAAAAAAAATCGCAATAAACGGACTAACCTAAGAGGGGTGTGGAGCTGCCAACCCCATCCAAAAAAAAAAAGAGACAAGAAGTCATCATCGTCTATGAAAAAAAAAAAGTGAAGTGAAAACGAAAAGTAAAAAAAAAAATTGGAGTAAAAGGGGTGATTCATTATGTGTGAAGTCTTAACGAATTTTGATTTAGATGAAGGAAATCGTAAAAGGAGTTTGAGTGTGTTGATTGATGTGGGTGGTGGAGTGGATTGATGAATTGTCTATGAAAATTTTGATTTCCGATGTCCTACCTAAATTTGTGATTTCTTGAGATAGTTGCATTTAGTCCAACATGTTTTTGTTTGCATATGCTTTGTTTGACATAAATTCGAATTCCTATGAGTGTAGTAAGGATCTGAGCAAGCAATACTCATTTTGTTGTTTTATCCCAGATGTGCTTTAGTTCTTTTGTTGCTCGAGGACGAGCAATGGTTTAAGTGTGGGGGGATTTGATAGGTTGAAAATATATGCATTTAATTGTTGATTTAATTGGATTCTTATTATCCTTTATTTGATTGAATGCATTGTTTTCATACCTATTTGCGCTGTTGAACTCGAGATACTTCATATGTTATTTTCTTGATTAATGTAGGAATTTTTGAAGTATTTTGGAGTTCATTGGACCGAGGCCCAAAACGTAATGAAGATCAAGGAGAAGGTCCAGCAGCTAAAAGAAGTCCAAATGTTGAAAAGAAATTAAATGGGCCTTTGCAAAGAAAAGCCCATTTAATTGAATTACTTAATCCCCAAGTTTGGGGAGAGGAATTGGACGGCAGTTTTGGAGATTGGAGAGAGAGTTTTTCTTTACAAAACATATTTTTGCTTTATTCTATTTTTGGGGGGTTTTTATGGATTTGTCAAGAACTTTTGTGGATTCAATCGAGATGACGCTTGGATAATTCTTCAATTCCGGTTAGCAGGGATGTTTGAACCCAATTATCTTTTTATGTTTTAATTAATCCCGTTTTTCCCTCTCGATGTTTTGATTGGAATTGATTGTGTTATCTGTGATGAATGATTTCAATTATTGATACTTGATTTAGATTCGCGACCTAGGTTAAGTGTTTGATAATTGATTGCTAGAATCTTAAATCATGAATCCTAATTGTTGTGGTTTAATTTTCATTAGTAGTAAACTAGAGGTCGTGCATCTCTAGGGTAACACAATCCTAGATTATCAAATCGAACTTGTGTATTTGGAGTCTAGTTTACCCTATCGTCTTGGTAATTAATGCATTTAATGAATTAAATCTAGAGAGCTTATTCTAGGTTGTTCAATTAAATAGGGTTAATTAGTGATCTTATCCTAATTTAACTAATCATAAGAGACGATTCGATTTAACAGAGCTTGTTGTTAGATTAGGGGTGATAATTCCATGATAATCTGAGAGAGGGGGTAACATTGATTAAGGCGTAATTGATATTGGGGGATAACTGAACTGTTAACTGGAATGCTTTTTATTAATTGATTTCTGTTTAATTTGTTTTCTAGATCTTTAGTAATTTTTAGTTTAGTTACCAATCAATCTGATAACCCCATATTTCTTGTTCCTTTGAATTTAGACATAAGTAGACATAATTGAATTGTCACTCTCCGTGGGATCGACTCCGACTTGCCCTATCTACTAGTTAGTTAGGTTAGGAAGGATTTTTTTTATTTAATTTTATCGCGTCACGACAGCGCGGTCAAGCTTCTATGGAGCTCAATTCATATTCCTGACACCTCTGAATTCGGTAAGAACTTCTCAAGTTTCATATTCATTGTCCTTTATTGTTCGGCGAATTTCGACTGCATCTTGTCCTTACGGCGGCAAAGTTATGCAATCGAGGGATCTAAAAGTCATAGCAGTAACCTCGGTGTTTGGTTGGATATGAATTTGAAATTTATCACTTTCATTTTGAACTAATTTTTTGAGCAATATAATCGTATTTTGAATCCACTTCAACATGGATGGATTTGAGATCCATTTATTTACAAATCCTATATTTCAAATTCACCTATTCAAATGGATACTAAAGATGTGTAGAAAAAACTATGAAATCTCTGATAAATCCAGCACAAGAAAAAAGATCCACGAACTAAAGACTACATCGGTAAAAGCTTATGACTTGTCGATCTTAAAAGAATCAAAGAACACCATTGTGTAAAAGATATATGATTCTCGTTATTACATGAGTTATATGCCAATATGATATATTTTAGAGTTTATTACTTTAATTGCCCTGTAATCTATGCCAATTCTCAAAATCGAACTTTTTTTTTCGGGCTGGCAAATTAGGACTTTAATTTTACAGGCTTCCCAAATTTTGCCCAATTTGAGCCCGAACCGATCAATTGGGCCGAAATCACATGTGAATTCGCGAAACCCGTAAAATTAAAGTCCTAATTTGTCAGCCCGAAAAAAAAAAGTTCAATTATGAGAATTGACCTAAATTACGGGACAATTAAAGTAATAAACTCTATTATTTACATACATAATCAAATTGATTCATTTACAACCCCATGTACCAGCTTTAATCAAACAGATTAACCTGATTTCTAGCTTTCATTTGAAATGATTATACAATCTATTTGTAATATTATGGTCAAGGATTTTAATTTGATGGTGCATGTTGTTAAATCTAAACAAACATATATGTCCAAGTCAAAAAATCTCCCAATATACAGGCTTTCCAAGTTCAATGAAGATATGGATGAAGCCCATTGACAAATAATGCTGGCCCACCCAATAATGTGATGGGATCATCAATCATTTAACTCATCACATTCACTCTTGACATACAACAAATTTCAGGATCTATCAACATTGGCTTCTTCCTCAAATCATATTTATCCCAATGATTAAATTTAAAACCCACCTTGCTATATTTTCCTTATTTATTCTTTTCATAAACATTTATTAGTTTCGAGCCGATCAATTTGAACACTTTAACTTAGCCTTCATACCATTTACACTAACTCATACCATCAAAATCAAGGTTATGTCGGTATATCTTGTACCGGCAAAATTAGTTTGTTCCATTTAAATCATTTAACTCATACCATCGGGTTAATTAGCACACAATGTTACTTTGTATCAATAGAACCATATGTGATGTTTTATGTTCATAAGTTAATATCATTCAAATTGTGGTCGTTCCATCATACCATATACTTAACAATAGAAATTGGTCACTGATATATCGATAAAAAAGAATTAGGAAAACCAAAAAGAACTTTTCTTTCATATAAAAAAATTCCACTATATTTTTTTTTCATTTTTGTAGGATATTATACAACAAGAAAAAGCAGGATTAATGATGAAATTTTTTGTCATGAACATTTAAATTTTCATTGCAAAATCAACTTAGCGATGAAAAAATTCCTTTCGTTAACTTCGTAGCTATATGGGCGTGGCAAACCTACTTTGTGACCTTTTTTTTTGTATAGTGTCATAAAATTAGAAACAAAATATTTTTCATCGCTAACAATAAAATCGTCGTGAATTCTCAATTTACAATATTTGCGGTGAAATTTTCTCCATTTTGTCATATAATTAGCGACGAAATCATACAGTTTCATTGCAAAAATAGCTGCTAAATCTTATATTATGTCGCTAATGTAGAGACAGAACCATTGAAGCAATTTTGCACTGAAATTAAGATGTTAGCTACGAATTTGAAAGTTTTCATAGCAAATTTAGTGAGAAAATACTTGATTTCATCGCAAAGTTACGACTTAGTGATGAATTTTGGAAATTTCATAGCAAACTTAGCATTGCAAATGTGACTAGCTTTAATCACAACTCGACATATTTGTGTAATTTTATTGCAAAAATTAGCAGCGAATTGCTTTATTTTGTTGCTAATATACACTTTAGCCACAATTTTCAAATTTTTCATATCAAAATTGGAGACAAAATTGCTCGACTTCGTCGCAGAACTACATCTTAGCAATGAATTATGGAAATTCCATAGCTAATTTAGCACCACAGATGGCTAGTTCAATCACAACTTAGTGACAAATTTGTGTAATTTTATTGCAAAGTTAGGGACATATTATTTTGCTTTATCACTAGTTCACTCTCTAGCCACAAATTTTCAAAATTTGCATAGCAGGATTGGTGAAAAAATTGCTCCATTTGGTCGCAGAATTACTCTTTAGCTACAAATTTGAATAATTTCACTGCAAAATTAGCAGCAAACTCATTACTTTTGTAGCTAAATTACAACTCATCACAAATTTACCTATTTCGTAGTTAAGAGGGATCATTATCTTATTTATTATTTTGAAAATTAGTATTTTATAAATAATTAAGTTTAGAAAAATATTTGAATTGGCTACGAAACATTATATTTCTTACAGCTAAAAGTGATCACTATTTTATTATTTTGAAAAATTGTATATTATAAATAATTGTATTTAATAAAAATATATTTGGATTGCTATGAAACATTAAATTTCGTAGCAAAGTTTCGTGATGAATTTTTCCTATTTCGCAGGTAAGAGTGATCATTATTTACTATTTTGAAAGTAGTATATAAAATAGTGACGAAACTTTAGCAACAGATAAGAATTAATGTGGCTAAAGTTATCATTGCGGTGAAAGATAAATTTCCAGCACTAACTTTTGCGGTAAAAGAACATATTTTATCTCTAAAATAATAGTGGCCACTGTTTGCAAAAACATAGACAAAATTCATCGCTAAATTTGCTATAGTAGCAGCAGTAGTGGCAGCAGCAGTAGTATAATAAAGTATTATAATAAAAGGAGGGTCTGAATAAATATGTATGCATAAATAGAACTCTTGGAAAAATGTTTGCGCATCTCATTTTATGAAACGAGTCATCTCAAATCGACAACACATGATCTACAAATAAGTTTGTAAAATTAGATTTGATCAGTTTCACATATAAATACATTTATGAGATTATTACATATATATATATATATATATAGGATTCTTATGATATACACTCAGCGTATATAATTAAAGTTCCTTGAAGTTGTGATCATAATATCAAACTAACTTACAGGAAAAGAAAAATTAAACAAATCGTCTCATAATAAAAGAATACAGAAAAACGAAAACTTATATAGTTGAGTGATCCTCGTTCTTTCAACTCATTAAAGTCATTACTTTATTTGGATAGAGTATATCTATCTATATATATATATATAAAAGCAGGATATTCCGTAAAAAGTAACTGTAATAAATTATCTACCTATTAAATAATTACTATTTTAAGAAACCTATGAATTGCTTTCATATTGTATTTATTGTAAAAAACTCAATACAAATAAATAAATACAAATAAACATATTTATTGTATTTTAAGAAACTCAATACAAATACAAATAAATAAACCTATTTATTGTATTTTAAGAAATTCTATACAAATAAATAAATATTTAATTTAAGAAATCAGTTATGATACTCAATATAGTATTTATTGTATAGAAATTTCAAATAACATAAATAAATAAGATGAAATAAGGGATTATATATTTATTATCTCTCATCTTATTTTTAAGTATTTATTTTAAGGGTAAATTACAAAAAACAACTCCACCTATTGACTTTTTTCAAATTGCAACCTAATCTTTTTTTTTTTTTCCAGATTGCCACCCAGTCTTTTTGTGATTTTGTCGATTGCAAATTTTCCTGCGAAATGGAGATTAATTTGTTCACTTTGCAACCTAAACTTTTTATTTATTTAATTGCAACCTGAATTTTTTGTTTTTATCATATTGCAACCAATAATGAAAATTTCGATTCCGGTGGAAATATAGGTAACTTAAATTCACGAAAATATCGTGAAAATATCGATATCGATGGAAATATGGGTACATATATTTATTGTTATTTTTCCTATATTTACCAATATATTCCGATAATTTCTCGATATTTATTGATATTGAATCGATTTTTTACCGATGTTACATATATTTCACCAATTTTGACCAATATTTCCTTAATATTTATTTTATGAATATCGATCACACTTATATAACATAAATGTTACACTCATATATATATATATATATATATATATATAACATAAAGGTATCAGTGTGAAGCGAAAAAAATCATAATTTGCAATTGGACAAAAAAATTAAAGTTTGGGTTGCAAAGTAAAAAAAATTAATTCATTTGCCGGAAAAATGACTGGAAATTTTGTAATCGGCAAAATCACAGAAAGACTAGGTGGCAATCTTTAAAAAAAAAAAAAAAACAGATTAGGTTGCAATTTTAAAAAAGTCGATAGCTGGGGTTGTTTTTTGTAATTTACCCTATTTTAAATCAATTTTAAATATATAATATATAAAATCAATCATAATTTAATGATCTTATATTTAATATTCATATAAAATTTATCAAACTAAAATATGGAAATGTATGTGTGTGCGCTTCAATGATTTTTCATTTTTAAACATTTTTATGATATATAGTATTAATTTATTGTAAATTGATATTAAAATGTAGAAATAAAAAAATATTATAGGTGTACGGTATACCTAATAGATTACACATATAAAACATATCAAATAGAAAAAATTAGATTAAAATTATTATTGCAAGTTAACCAACTTATTCATTTGAAATATACAAATATTTTATTTTATCTTTCTTATTTTATATTTATTTGTTGTCAAATTTTATTTATATTATATTCTAATTAATTAAGGTGGCATAAGGGATTGGACAGAGGTAATTTTTCTGTTTTTTCAAAAATTAAAATTTCATCATTTTTAGTCTCTAATATATTGACTTATCAATCTTATAATTACTATTTATAATTTTTTTATTCAAAATGTGTAGATTAAGACCAATTTTGAATTGTTTCATTTAAATAGATAGCAAGAGAGATTTTCATGTATTTGATAAACTGATATAATTTTTTATTCAATTTAAAATAAATGAGTTATATGTGGTGTTGAACCAAAAATATATATTAAAATACATGTGTATTTATAGTTATAAATGTCAATAAAATATAAATTTATTTATCTCAAATTCTTAAATCATAACGTTTCTAATATATATAACTCACTACTAGAAAACAATCAAATTCCAACAGAAATTCCAACGGAAATAATAACCGTTGGAATTTCCAACAGAATTTCCAACGGAATTCAATGCTGTTGGAAATTCCGTTGGAATTTTTATAATTTCCAATAGAATTTCCAACGGAATTTCCAACGGAATTCAACGCCGTTGGAAATTCCATTGGAATAATGTTGAAATTTTTTTTGTGATTGTATATTCCAACGGAAAAGTACCGTTGGAATCGTTTTTCCGTTGGAATTTCCGTCGGAATTTAAATTCCAACGCCCATTTTTCCGACGGTCCACTTCCGTTGGAATTTCCGTTGGAATGAAGAATTCCAACAGAATTTTACAAAATTCCAACGGTATTTCACAAAATTCCAACGGAATTGTTCCGTTGGAATTTGAGTGATTTCTAGTAGTGACTTATTTTTAGATATTAAATTTATTTTTTAAAATTTCACTACCCATGTAATGTTTTGACACAAATTTGTTTTATTTGTTTGTTTAATCCATAGATTAATATATTACTTTATATATTTCAAATTTCTAATATTTTCGAATATAATTATTTATAATGACATAAATTTAAAGTTAAAATACCTAGCTTTATACTAATACAAATTAAAAACGTATCAATATATTTTTGTTAAAATAATAATCATTACATTTTATATGTTATTATATTTTTTTAATAATTATATATATAACACATTGTGCAACACACGGGTACACTACTAGTAGTACTAATATCATATTTATTGTAGGCAAAAATACGTGAAATTAAAATAAAATTTTAATGTAAATAAAAGTAGTGCTTAAAAATATAAAACGGAGCCTAATATTTTTCAAAAAAAAAAAAAAAAACAGTAGAAGTATGATTACAGTTCTCCAACATATGATGCAAAGAGAGGCAAAGGCTAATAAATGGACATGATTTGGTCGATATGGCATGCTATGGGTCATGCCCTACTTCTCTATATATATATATATATATATATATATATATATATATATATATATATATATATATATATGTATGTATGTATGTGTGTGTGTGGGGATTGGATCCGGGTCGATCCGGATTCGAGTAAATTTTTTATTTTATTTTAAATTTCATTTTTTCGCTTCAACGTGTTACCTTTATATTATATGAGTGTGACCTTTATGTATAAATGCCCTGAAAATTTTCTGAAAATTTTCATTTTTTTCCTAAGTTATGAATCATAAAGGTCATGATATTTGTACATAAAGGTCACAAGAATACAACATAAAGGTCACGACAATACAACATAAAGGTCACGACAATACAACATAAAGGTCTCAACCTGAAGCGAAAAAATCTGAAAATCTTCATTTTTTCCTAAGTTACTAAACATAAAGGTCATAACATTTATATAAAAAGATCACACTTACATAACATAAAGATCATATCCTTACAACATAAAGGTAAAAGCATGAAACAAACAAAAAAAAGAAAAAACTCAAATGCGCGGATTCGGGTCGGGTCGCCCCAGTTGCACAATCCTTGATCCATGCACTTGGTGCTCAGGAGAATTTGCCTCTATATATATATAGATTCGATTACATATCAAATATCAAATTCGATTATATATACACATATATATAATGAAACAAATATCAAATTCTACTAAATCATTGGCTTGTGAGTATTTATGATTATTTCATGGATATAATTTCATGTAATACAACATCATTATTCATAATTCGATTACATATTCATAAACTTGTTCGTGTGGATTGTGGATTTATTTATTTAATGAAATTAAATTTGTGGAATAGTCTTATAAAAATCCTACTCGACAAAAGAATTGTACCGATTGAAGATATTAAAGAGTAGGTCTTATGTGACACCGTCTCACGTGTGGGTCATTTTATGTGAGACATGTCAATCCACACTTCACAATTCATGTATAAGTTTGTGTAAATAAGTTGGGTAAATAGGTACATAAAAATGATCAGTCTCACGAAAATTATCCGTTAGCCCTACTTTGTAAGTTTTTATTACATTAGATCTATTTTTTCTTTCCTTAATCAGATGCATCATGATTTTGGTGTATAACCTCAATTTTTATAAGGGGAAATTGCAAATTTAGGAAACTAACTTTGACTCATTCATCATTTAGGCATTATCTTTTCGAATTTTGAAATTGAGATTGTATGTTTCAAAAATTGGCGAATTTAGGACAATCAGCCAGAATCGATGAATTTCAGGCTGATTTTGGGCTAATTCAGGCTAATATGGGTTAGACATGTGACTTCTCGTGCCAATTAGCCCGAAATTTTTCGATTGGAACTCATGATATGTCCTAAATTCGCTCATTTTTAAAAGATACGGTCGCAATTTCAAAACTCGAAAAGATAATATTTCTAAATAATGAATGAATTAAAGTTACTGTGCTATATTTACAATTTTACATTGTTACGTACCTTTCTATAATGATAAGAACAAGTATATGTTCATTAATTGGGAGGAGTATTATTTTAAATAATATATATCAATTCCACCTTTTAAACTAAATTTAATAATTAACCACACACGATAAAAACAAGACATGTTTGAAGTATCACTACTCAAGACCATGCCCTCTAGTAATTGGGTAATTCAAGTACAATTTTAACATATTAACATAAATTGTAACAATATAATAGTTAATGATTAATAGAAAATATAAAGTAGAAAATTAAAGTAATGAGTAAACCCCACTTTATCATTATAACCAAAAGTGATTCATGTAATGAAATGAACTTCTCTTTTCATAACAGAAAGGTATTTAAAATGTCAATGCTACAGATCTCACTGTCTGTCCCATATACATTCATTATCATACAAATTATTTTCAAACCCTTTTCACAATTTAGCTAATTAAATATTATATGTATCAAAAACTATTTTAATTTGCATGAAAATTGCAATTCTGTTTTTTTTTACTAACAGTGATTGTATTTAGGGATGATTATAAACATAAACTACATTTTCTATTGATTTATGATTATTTTGGTGTTTGATACCTTTTACAGCATCACAAATATATATATGTGAAAAAAAAAAGTTCGTTTGTACATATAGAAGTGGACACAAAATGAAGACTGAAATGTAATGAAATTTTAGCTAAATAGTATATATGTCAATAGTCAAAATCCTCAAGCTCATGTGTTTCAATTAATTACGTCTTTCCAATATCGTATCTTGCTTTTGAATTCAGATGATATTGGTCGGTCTACCTAATGATTGTTTGAAAAATATATGTGTAATTTGAAAATAGAATGATGAGGACACAAAAACTAAATTGAGGTAAGTGTTAATTATTTTATTAACAAGATCAAAATATATATATATATATATATATATAAAAGCAGGATATTCTGCCAAAAATAACTGCAATAAATTATCTACCTATTAAATAATTACTATTTTAAGAAACCTATTAATTGCTTTCATATTGTATTTATTGTAAGAAACTCAATACAAATAAATCTATTTATTGTATTTTAAAAAACTCAATATAAATAAAAATAAATAAACCTATTTATTGTATTTTAAGAAATTTAATACAAATAAATAAATATTTAATTTAAGAAATCAGTTATAATACTTAATTTAGTATTTATTGTATAGAAATTTCAAATAAAAATAAATAAATAGATAAATAAGATGAAAGAAGGGATTATATATTAATTATCTCTCATCTTATTTTTAAGTACTTATTTTAAATAGTAAATTACAAAAAACAACTCCATTTATCGACTTTTTTCAAATTGCAATCTAATCTTTTTTTTTTTTTTCAGATTGTCACCCAATCTTTTTGTGGTTTTGTAGATTGCAAATTTTCCGGCGAAATGGAGATTAATTTGTTCACTTTGCAACCTTTTTTTTTTTATTTTTATGTAATTGCAACCTGGACTTTGTGTTTTTATCATATTGCAACTAAGAATGAAAATTTCGATTCCGGTGGAAATATAGGTAACTTAAATTCACGAAAATATCGTGAAAATATCGATATCGATGGAAATATGGGTACATATATTTATTGTTAATTTTCCTATATTTACCAATATATTCCGATATTTTCTCGATATTTATTGATATTCCATCGATTTTTTACCGATGTTACATATATTTCACCAATTTTGACCAATATTTCCTTGATATCTATTTTATGAATATCGATCACACTTATATAACATAAATATCACACTCATATATTTAACATAAAGGTATTAGTGTGAAGCGAAAAAAAAATTATGATTTGCAATTGGACAAAAAAATTAAAGTTTGGGTTGCAAAGTGAAAAAAATTAATTCATTTGCCGGAAAAATGACTGGAAATTTTGCAATTGGCAAAACCACAGAAAGATTGGGTGACAATCTTAAAAAAAAAAAAAAAGATTTGGTTGCAATTTTAAAAAAGTCGATTGTTGGGGTAGTTTTTGTAATTTACCCTATTTTAAATCAATTTTAAATATATAATATATATAATCAATCATTATTTAATGATCTTAAATTTAATATTCATATAAAATTTATCAAACTAAAATATAGAAATGTATGTGTGTGGGCTTCAATGATTTTTCATTTTTAAACGTTTTTATGATATATAATATTAATTTATTGTAAATTGATATAAAATGTAGAAATAAAAAAAATATTATAGGTGTACCTAATAGATTACACATATAAAACATATCAAATAGAAAAATTACATTAAAATTATTATTGCAAGTTAACCAACTTATTCATTTGAAATATACAAATATTTTATTTTATCTTTCTTATTTTATATTTATTTGTTGTCAAATTTTATTTATATTATATTCTAATTAATTGAGGTGGCATAAGGGATTGGACAGAGGTAATTTTTCTGATTTTTCACAAATTAAAATTTCATCATTCTTAGTCCCTCATATATTGACTTATCAATCTTATAATTATTATTCATAATTTTTTTATTCAAAATGTGTAGATTAAGTCCAATTTTGAATTGTTTCATTTAAATAGATAGCAAGAGAGATTTTCATGTATTTGATAAACTAATATAATTTTTTATTTGATTTAAAATAAATGAGTTATTTGTGGCGTTGAACCAAAAAAAATTATTAAAATACGTGTGTATTTATAGTTATAAATGCCAATAAAATATAAATTTATTTATCTCAATACTTAAATCATAACATTTCTAATACATATAACTTATTTTTAGATATTAAATTTATTTTTTAAATTTTCACTACCCATGTAATGTTCTGATACAAATTTGTTTTATTTGTTTGTTTAATCCATAGATTAATATATTACTTTATATATTTCAAATTTCTAATATTTTCGAATATAATTATTTATAATGTCATAAATTTAAAGTTAAAATATCTAGCTTTATACCAATGCAAATAAAAAAAGTATCAATATATTTTTGTTAAAATAATAATCATTACATTTTATATGTTATTATATTTTTTTTAATAATTATATATAACACACCGTGCAACGCACGGATACACTACTAGTTATTTTTTTAAGGGAGCAAATCTTATTCATGATCAATATTCGAGCAAAAGTTAAGATATGCATCCACAAGATTTGGAGGTTCCGTCTAAATGAAAGAGCTATCATAGAAAAGAGATGTCGTAGCAATAACATGAGCTACCTCATTCGATTGACTACGAACAAAACGGACAGTTACTTAAAGAAAATTATAAGGCTAAAATATTCTTACAACTCGAAATAGTGGATCCAAGTTCTGAAACCTAGACTCCACATCTCCATTCATAGCATCAACCACCTTCTTTGAATCCATTTCAAAAACCAATTTTTAAATATTCAAATTTTTAACTTATGACAATGCTCCATTAATAGACCCATAGTTTCACCCTCACCAACGTCGTACAATCAATGTACCAACAGAAATACATGATTTGCACACTGTATCATATCTCGAAATCATACCCACCACAATTTCCTTTCTATTTTTAAATATTAATGTTTTGTATATAGTAGTTGTGGTTTTTAAATGAAAATGTTTTCAAGACGTAAAAACTTTTAAAATTTGTCATCGTAGCTTAACAAATCCAAAAGTGATCAACAAACCACTCAATGTATGATATTTGAATGCATATTTTAGTTGGAGTACAAAAGGAAATGTTAATTTTTGGGTTAATTAAATTTATAGGTTTTTAAGCACTAGAAAATGTTGTAAAAGTATTGCTTCGATTGCTGTAATTGTATCATATGAATCGATAAAGGAACGATAAAGAGAGGTAAACAATATTATGTAAAGATCACTTTCATTTATCCAAAAATATAACACAAAACATTGAGAACATCATATATATATGTGTGTGTGTTAGGAATTCTAAAGGACAAGGAAATGAAAGGATTATGGGGTAATGTCCATAATTATATTTAATTTATAACAGAAAAACGAAACCTTGAAAGTTTGTTGGTAAGTTAATAACCGACAAATTAGGTTCATTGGTAAATTATTAACCCAGGAAAAAAAGTATTCGACGGAATTGTTGGTAAAAAAAATTCCATCACAATTTGACTAATTGAATGGTAATTTGGTAATTTTGACAAATTAATTGGATAACGGTGTAAAATAAAAATACTAAATATCCACCAACCATGGTTAGTCAAATTAATAAGTAGCCAATAATGCCTTGGGACACTAGCTCAATGACCAAATTAAAAAGAAAAGGAGCTTATTAGTTATTTCGAAGGTTAATAGTGTGACTTCGAATAAGGAGAGTAAATGAAGATGTTCTCTTCAAAAGTAGGATTGTGTTAATAATATTAGTGGTCCAACCTCAAAATTAGGTACATTTTGTTATTTATATAGTAACAATTTAAGGATCAGTTTTTTCATCCCCAATTTAATTAAATATAGTTGTGGATTCGAGTCTAAAAAAAATAATAGCAAACATGTCTAAACATATTGAAGATAGCAGTGTGAGTTCGAATTTAAAGAAGAACATGGATATTACCTTGTTGGTAATATTAGTGATTCATCATTGAGGCACACAAGAGTTGTTATTCCTAAATTTGCCAAACATTGGTTTGGAATCGAGTCTTTAAAAAAAAAAAAGTTATCAATTTTACATTTCTATTTTAAACTGTGTAAAGATTTTTAGAAAGTATAAATTAAATTTATTTATATTTGGATACATTAT
Organism: Scutellaria baicalensis; assembly: GCA_005771605.1. Lineage (NCBI taxonomy): Eukaryota > Viridiplantae > Streptophyta > Magnoliopsida > Lamiales > Lamiaceae > Scutellaria > Scutellaria baicalensis. The sequence goes on along the minus strand of CM016726.1, from coordinate 11,372,206 downwards.
ATGCATGATTGTTTAATATTTATTTATATGATTATTATATTTTCCTAAATAACAATGGACATATTTTCATGTTATCATTAAGAATGATTTTGTGTGGTTAAATGGTTCAAAATTGTTGAAATGATTAAAAAATATATATTTGTAAAATGGAGCGGCAAAATATAGAAAAAGAATTATCACATCGCACTCATTACAATTTGCAATGCCATGTAATGACTACAATTTTCCAATAAAATATTTCCAACCCTTATAATTATTTAGTTATCATATAATTTAATCTTTTCTTTTTCTTGCATAATCATCCACATTTCCAAACTGATAGGCATGCCTCACCTAATCAGTGTAAAAGTATATTGTGACGGCCTTAAATAAGTATTTAAGACATTAACTAAATAATTGTCAAGAAAGGATATGATAGTATATATGTATTAATAAGTAATGAGGAAATGTATTCATTTATAATGTTAATAAGTAATTTAATTTAAACTTTCATCTAATTAATAAGTGAACCAAATATAATTAAATTCCCCTAGAATTATGGGTTTTCTCGTCGCATTTAGAAATTTGATCCAAATATATTTCTTATTAGATAAAAGAATAGAAAAGTGAGCTTGTGATTCAAAGACAACACATTGATATTTTGATTATGAAGTCTGTGATTGAACAAATTTCGATTTGACAATTAGTTTCACAAGAAAATATTTTATTACATGCATAACTTACTGCAATTGGATTTTAATTAGTCGATGAAATTTCAATTAGTTGGTTGGCATGTAAGTAAGGTTTACTAACCCACTACTAAATTAACTCAATGTTGATCGTCTTAATTAGACTCTTTAAAAATCAAAATAAAAACCATGTGAGATCATTTCATGGATATATATATATATATAATTGTATGTGACGAAACTTTATTATCAATAACTCAAACTCAATTTCACAAGATAATCTCGATTCTATGGATTTATGTTGTGATTTAACTAATCTCACATAATGAAATTCGTGAAACGATCTCACTTATTTAGTACGATAACTCAACAACTACGTAAAATCTGTACACATGCATGAATTTGCTCAACTATACCCTATTTATTTAAATAGGAAGTCAATTTCGTACCAAATCAGGAGCTAAGCAAATGTATGTAGTTAATCAAATTAACTATACATATTGAAACCCAAATATAATTGACTTCCGATCATTATTGGAACCAAATATAAGGCTTGATAAATTACATCATTAAACTATTTTAAAATAATAGTTCATATTATATATAAATTTAGATGACCTACCATATATTTAATGAAAAAGGTGTATGAGACGACAAAAGATTATTAGCATCATATATGGTACGTGGTCTTGACCCGTACACAGATCCTATACGACTATTGGTTTTAGATTATTAAATTTAAGATATGATAAATTGATAAAATCATATTGAAATACAAAATATTAGTAGGTTCTGCATGCAGTTGAATTTTGGTGCGTATATAACTCATTTATAGAAAGATCCAAATGAATACTAATGTGGCATCATTTTATTAGTTTAGTGTAGAAAAAAATCTATATTTTTTTCCTAGCAAATGAGCTAATTTTACAATGAGCAATCAGCGAGGCTCTTATAAATTAAAGATGAAAATGGAAAATAAGAAAAATACTTATAAGAAGAACATTTTTTTTAAATTCAAAAGTAAATGATTTCAACAGATGATTAAACCATTTTGAACATCTCCAGCATTGCACGATACTTTACTGTAAATTTTGAAATGTCTATTGTAAAACATGTCATTCATCTCCACTATTCTAAACTATTTTAAACACTCGAACATGATATTTCATAATATTGTGTAGAAAGAATGAAATTAAAGAAAATGAATTTAAGAGAGAGAATACCATAAATTTTAATTCTGCAATAATCTAGTGAGAGATGACATTTGAGAAAAATTGAACACGTAATTTTTTAAAACACTGCTAAAATAGAAAAATATAAATTTCAAATATTTTTTAACACGAATAACTTAGACACATCTTAGTTCAATCATTCATCTCCATTGAACGCAACACTAATATAACAGTTTCCACATGAGTTCCAAATGTGACACCAAACAACAATTGTGAGGGTAATAATTACTTTTGACGGCCTCAAAGGCATAATCTAGTTGGTAGAGGTTGTTGGGATGTGGTAAGAAGTTTTCCAAACAAAATAGGTTCAAACTCTGAATTTTCACTAAAATATATATACCTCTCAGATACATCACTCCATTTATATCTCATCTAACTAAAAAATTTATAGTTGTCTGTGACCCAAATATAACTAGAGATTTACATCGCAAATGAAGAGTTTGAATTTTTAACATGAGAAGAATGATTTCCACTTTAAAGAGTAACCTCTGAATCCCTGAATTAATGCCACTTCTGACACTGACCACTGCATATGATATGAGTGGCAATTTTGGCAGTAAACATAACTCTCATAAATAAAGTCCAATTTCCAAATCTTTGTTCTCAAGCAATATATAAATATTATAGTGAAAGTGGTTTTTCCTTTCTTTTAGCAATTTTTTGTAATCATGATTTTCAGATCCAAATGTAGTGATTTCATTGGTTAGCTAGATTTTTGTGACAATTCTTCTAGCATTAATGAGCTAACTAGATCAATCCATTGCATATAAATCATAGTCCTACATGTATGTATATATATATATATATATATATATGTAGTATATCATTATGTTACACGAAATTCAGAAATAGAATGCGATATACATACATTATAATATGACCATACATGAGATGTTTTGAAAAAAATTCATCCTCTAAATATGATTTTTCAGCACCCATATTTGGGTAGACAACAACTCTATAACTACATGGAGGATTAGTTATATATGATTATATACTTAAGAGTTTGACAATTTTAATATTTATTTCACAAAAAGAAGAAGTTTGATCTAACACCATTAACTTTGTCCTACATTACTAGTGTGTGAATATTTAGGTTCGAATAATGTGGGGTCTATGTAACAATAAGAAAATAAATAATTGATAATCATAAACAAGATATTCAATTATTGTCTTTTATTAATTTTTTAGTTTTTTTTATTATAATAGGTGCCATATATCTTATACCAATTGGATCAGAAAAAACAAAAAAAAAAAAGTTAGCGGACATAAAGGATAAACATAACGGTCTTAGGCCAAACAATAAATTTTAGATCTCTTGTGCACTATGTATAATTTGGTTCGGTTCATGTCGATTTGGATATGTATGTTTTTAATTTTTTAAATATTTTTTCACTTCAAATGTTGACCTTTATGTTATAAATGTATGACATTTATGTTATAGACTTATAGTATGATCTTTATGTACAAATATATTGATTTTTATGTAATATTTTCACTTCAAATTTTTTTTCACTGCAAGTTTTGATCTTTATGTTCTATCAGTGTGACATTTATGTTATATTATTATGACATTTATATACAAGGATATTAACATATAATGTTGATAAGTGTCAAATTTGTTATATTTGTGCGTATGTTTATGTGTTTGATTGAGTATGTTTATGTACGTTTTTATAGTGATTTGAATATTTTTGGTTTATTAGTTGCATTTAATGGTTTTGTGCTTAGTTTCATGATTTTAGTGGAAAAATGACGAATTTCAAGTGTGATTAAGGTTAAGGAAAGAATCGGATCGAGACGAGGAAGAAACGAGAAAAAATGGTGCTATGCACTGGCGCATGACCGGTTAACTGATTCGAAAGAGCTGTTAGTTCAATAATAATGATTGCTCATATAGGATAATTAATAATTGAAATTGGATCGATCAAGGTGACATCTAGAGGAGAATTGAATGAAAGTATGTTCTAGAACCTCCCTCAAAATATTTGTTTGATTTTGTGAATTTATTTAGTCTTTATATAGTATAATTGATTTGATATCTTTGAAATTTGATAACTTAGATAAAATTATCTTGCTTACCGTGCGTACAATTTACACTGTACATTTGTGGGAGTGGCCTAAAAAAATTGGTAAACAACTACAACTTAAGAAAAAGAAGAAGAAAAGGAATTTCAACACAATTTGTACACATTACATTTACATGATATATTCTTTTTTTTTTTTGTGGTATTACTTGTACCTTAATATTAACATAGTCATACCTTTATGTATTATATAAACGTATTTTGATCCAAAAATGCGTTAAAATTCTTCATAAATTCTTCATTTTGTTCTAAGCTATATAGTACATGAAGGTCATAATATTTTTATATAAATATCACATCAATACAATATAAAAATCGGATTTTCCCCTCTTTATTTTCAACTTATATACAATTCCTTTGTCATTTTCAACGCGATGATTGTAAAATTCAATTCTTCTCTTCTTATACTTCATTTTTACTCCTTATTTGCTTCTACCTTTCATAGTCTTCAAACGATATTAAGGAAGACTAAAAAAAAAAAAAAGTACTAACAGTTTGTAGACAACAACATGATGAGATGATCACAAAACCATTGTTCGTTCAAATTGTTTAGACTTGAAAGATAAGATTTATCTTAAAAAAAGATTTTAATTGTGAAAAAATCATCAAAATTTTCCAAAGACAAAGTGTTGGTTGAGATTGTTGCATGGATCTCATGCATTATGTGATAGGTAGGGTCGAATCAGTTTGAGTCATGTAATACTTTTGTATTTATCAAGTAATATTTTTATATGTATCATTTTATACTTGTAAAATATTATAATTTTAATAAATAATATTATGTAGTATATGGTATTGAAGTTTTCTCACATACTTACCATGTCAATAGAAAATAATAGTTGGAAATTTTTTCATGTTTGATTCTCTATAGAAATTTTAAGTTCCAACGCCCCCTTTTCAACACCTCACTTTTTGTACGGATCAAGAATTTCAATAGAATTTTTCTCTTTGAAATTTTAGTAATTTCCAACCATATTATTAAATACTACAACATAAAAAAAAAAAGATCGTGTCCCAAAATTCTAATCATTTTAGGCAACAGCATAGTACAAAGGAACAAGAAATCCAAATTCCCAAGCACAAATTATTGTTTTCTTAAAAGAAATTAAATACAGAATATTGTTTTTAAAATCTCAAGAAATTCTTATCGAGCAGTGGTTTTCTGTCTTCTTTTTTTGGTGATAATTCAAAGGAAAACACTTCCTTGACTGAATCAATTCAAGATTCTCTGTTCACTTCCCTATACACATACACAAGAAACAAAAATGTATTCTAAAAATAAAACATTTATATTTTTTTATCATCCAATTCTAAACTTGTATTAATTTTATTTTTTTGATGAACATAACAATTTAAGTTCTCCAAGTTAGTACATAACCATGCTATAGAACACTTATTTACATTTTCTTTCACTTAATTTGGATGGATAAAATGAAATTAAACGAGAGAAATGAGTGAAGCTGGATTAGGATTTGTTTAATAAATTTTGAAATTCAAAACTTTATGCAATTCAAAAGTGGTTTAATAGCTAGAAATATAGTTAGTTCTATGCAAAGAATCAAATCAAATCGTATTTACAATAAATGTAAAATGATCACATGCAAATAAGTGATATTGTATACTTATATACTACTATTAAGTTGAGTTTTTTTAGATGTAAATATTTGAAGTATAAAATTAAAAGTATATAGAATTAAAAAAAAACGTACAGAATTTTAGAATGGGTAATATATATATAGCATGGACATATCTATTATTACAATTAAAATATGACTAAATTTTATGTTTTGTCAATTTTTCGTAATGTCTATATTTTAGCACTTTTTATATAAATTAATTGGGTAAATATCATTTTTATCCCATAATTGCGATGTTTTTTTTTTTTTTTTTCTATTTTATCTTATATTTATCAAGATTTTCAATTTAGTCCCACAATTTTAAAATTTCTTCAATTCAATTCAATTTTTCTGAAATATGTCAAGTGTCAAATTTCTATTAAAGTTTCTATTTTGGCATTCCACCAATAAGAATTTGAAATGTAACATCTTCAAGTGAAATTTGCCAACATTGGATTAAACTCGGACAAATTCTTAAAATGTGGAACTAAATTGAAAATTTTGATAATTTTGAAACAAAACTTGGAAAATACCATAATTATGGAATCAAAATTGATTATGATCCTAATTTAGCTTTACAAAAAAAATTATGTTTTCAAATTGAATTATGACTCTTATCTAAGAGTAGGTCTCTTGTGAATCAGGTGCATGTATTAGATCCATGCACCCGGATCGGATCTGGGTTGGAGGGACCGCATCTTTTTTTTTTTCGCACATGATTTTTTTTTTAAAATCACATACCAATAGGTTATGTTAAACATACATTTACGTTATGTTAGACATACATTTACGTTATGTTAGACATACCTTTAAGTTATGTTAAACATACCAGTTCTGCCCAAATTTCATGCCTTGTCTTTTTTTGGCTTGATTTTTGAATTTTGGCACATACCACTACGTTATGTTAGATATATACATTTACGTTGTGTTAGACATACCTTTATGTATACTTAGACATACCTTTGTATATGTTAGACATACCTTTGTATATATATAGTTAAACATATCTTTATATATGTTAGACATACCTTTGTATATAGTTAGACATACCTTTGTATATAGTTAGACCTACCTACACATGGTTGGTCCAACTATACACAAATGTTGGTTTAACTATACACAAAGGTTGGTCTATTGGAGCGAATTTTGGGTGAGCTTCAGCACAAGTGTTCAGGTGGGTGGGAGCGCGTGAGGCACTTGGGAGGCGTGTGGAAGCACGTTTTGGGCCCGTGAATGGGTCAACTCGGTTGCACGACCAGTTCATAAAATTTTTTGCCCTTATCTAATAATCTAACCAACAGAAAAATCAATTGGCTTCCAATACGTATGTAATCTAAACCTAGAATATTATACGAAAAATGTTAAAATGTCCACGACGAACAACTTTCAATATGCCACCGGTTGATGTGTAATGATAACGCGCATCATCTTATTATATGAAAAATAAAATTAATTAACATATTGGATATTTGACATATTAACGATAGACATATATTAATGTGTTCACGGTAGATAGGGACACACAATTGATTTATATACATACGAGAATGATTTCAGAAAGATATTACGTCTATATTAATGAAAAACCTTATAGATATATGGTTTCACAAATACTCAACACATGAAACTCATTTTATACAAGATTATTGATTATAGATTATGAATTGATGTTATTTTTACAAAATTAAATTCATGAAATAATATCATAAAAATACAAAAGATAAAATACGGAAATTCAAAATAGTAGGTAGGATAGGATTGGAATGGTACCTAGAGCCCCTGAATTTAGTTGAATAACCCAAAAAGGATACAGTGGCAGGAATTGTAATTTCACACAAACTAGAGGGCTTTTTCCATAAGCATTGTCTCATTGCTGAATCATCACGGCGCATTTTAGCATACTCTCTCCTCTGCAATTGTGTAGCAAAAGAAAAGGCAGCAGCAAAGCACCATTCATGTACATATACTTTCCTCTTCATTCCACCAAAACAAGAAAGCTCTAAAGCTCCAATCTTTAATTCACCATTTTCAATTTCATCAAACATATCTCAAGCTCACTATCTTCAGCCCCCCCTCAACAATGGAGAACGTGATTGTTGTTTTCAACTGCGAGCTTAAAGCTTGTGGGATTGTGTAAACCTCGCCAAGATTCCTTTTTGTTCATTTCTCTCTCTTCATTTTCCCTTCTCTCTTTCACTCTCTCTCTCTCTAGAATGGACTGCAAGAGCTTGTTAGCAGGGAGTTTGGATCCAGAGAGAAAGAGGAGTGGTGGGTTGAGAACCAAACAGGCGGGGCGTGGTTCTTGCAGAGGGAGTTAGGCTGAGATCAATTTGATATATCGAGGAGAGAGAAGAAGAAGAAGAAGAAGAAGAAGAGAGAAATGTTTTCCCTTTTGGAGGGATAATTCTTCATGTTATTCTGTAATCTCAACTGAATCTTTGAGCATATTTTCATCTATATACGTATATATATTCAAGAATATCCATATTCTGCCATACTTTGATGGGTTATTTCTTGAAAGAGGCCTTGAAGGCTCTTTGTGGAATCAACCAGTGGTGTTATGCTGTTTTCTGGAAAAATGGTTGCCAAAATCCCCAGTAAGTTTGTTCAAATTCTTATATGTAGTCTTTGATCTTTGTATTGTACTTTTGTTTAAAGATTCAGAGAGTCTCTCTCTCTCTCCCTCCCTCCCTCCTTTTGAGTTTTGTGCAAATGAGATAATTGGTGCAAATGAGATAATTGTTTGCGCCCTTTTTACTGTTTGACCAAATCAGAGGAGAGTTTACTATTTTGCTCCATCATTATTAATTGCTTAACTGTATGTTACTATGTGGCAAGATGCCAAATTTAAGGGTATCCAAGATTTCATTTGACATGACACATTTATTGGATATGGTCATGTGTTTCTTTTTCTTTTTTATTTTCTTTTTTGCTTTATGATCTGAGGACTTGAATAACTTTTCCTTTCTAAGTTTGGAGTTTTGTGCTTGGTCCGTTCAATTTGTCCAGGAGAATCTTAGTTGAAAGAATACAATAGATTTTGTTCACATCTGAGGTTATCCTTGTTTGCACCTGTCATCTACCCTATTATCTGCAGAGTTTCATGTGTCATAGATTTTGTTTCCCTTTTTTAAGAATGATTATGGCTTGTTAATAATGAACTAATTTTTGATTTGGCAGGCTTTTAATTTGGGAAGAATGTCATTATGAACCAGCAGGGGACAAGGTCCATTTACTTGTGAACAAGATGATGACAGATAATCATGTTAACATTGTAGGAGAAGGGTAAGCAATTTTGGCATAAATTGATGTTGTATTTGAGATTGTGAGATGTTTCACTATCCATAAGTTACTTATCTCAATCTCTTTCTCAGATTGGTTGGAAGAGTTGCGTTTACGGGTCACCATCAGTGGATACTATCTGAGAATTATTACAGAGAAAACCATCCACCAGAGGTATATTGTAGGGCCCTTCTCTTGAATTTGACTCTATTAAATTCATGGAATAGAATATGGATATTGTTTTTCTTTATGCGAGACCACGTTGAGTTATCTTCTTGTCATCATTGGAGTAATCCTCACCGCTTATGTTTGGTTTTCTAGGTTCTGAAAGACATCTGCTTACAATTTGCAGCCGGCATGCAGGTAGAAAGATTACATATTTTGTAGCTGTTAAAACCATGATTTTGTTACTTAACTAAGACAGATATTTTTTCCTTGGTCAGACGATTGTACTTATTCCCATCCCTTCTCTTGGTGTAGTGCAATTTGGTTCATACATGACGGTAAGTTGTTCCTTTAATTATTAAGTAGAACTATAGTAATCATGAATGTGAGCTTTGTTCTTGTGATGATAATGATGGTCAAGGATCACTTTGTTGCTTATGTTTGCCTGTTGAGCTCTAATCGAGATAATACATGAAAGATCCTAACAAAGCCTTTTCTATGATTTTCTTTCCATGTCTATGTAGAACTATTGTTATGTATTTGATATTAATTGTAGTTTGAAGTACTTCATCTGCTCTCAATTATGCCATTAAGTTGATAAAATGCGGTTGTGCTTGCTGTCTCAGGTCGCCGAGAACATGGGATTTATTAATGATGTGGAATCATTGATGCTTGAGCTGGGATGTGTACCAGGCGTCTTGCAATCTGAATTGTCTCCTGAATCAAATATAATCAATGTCTCTCCTTTTGTTGCTGATAGTTTAAACTATGATGGACATTCGGTTCAAACTCTTGCATTTTATAGTCAAACGCCTTTTTCTGTATTGGGAGAATCCCAAAACGAGATGCAGTCCAGTTTTGCAGCTTTTCAAGCCTTGAACTCAAGCTCGTGCAATCTTAATCTGCATAAAACTGCTAAAGTAATGAAATTAGACTGTTCTTTCCCAAACCAGTCTATCAGTGGAGTTGCTAAAGCTGAAGTCATCCCAAATTCAGTAGCACAGATGAACCGACATTCTTCTCAGTGGCCCACAAAAGATTTACCTTCAAGCAGTTCATCTGGGTTGAACCATGGTAGTGATACAAAACCCGTGTCAGCACCTTCAAGAAGGCTGAACTATTTGAATTTGTCTAAAACGGAGACTTCATTCTCTGATTCTGGTGACTGTTTGACAATAAATCCTGTACTTGCTTATTGCTCTGGAACCAGTGATCATCACACAAACAAGAAGTTTTCACAAAGTGAGATGAATCACTGTATTCCTGGTTTCGTTGAAGACAACAAAAGGCAGAAATCAGGAGATGACTTGTTCGATGTTTTAGGTGCCGACTTTAAGGACAAATGGATCAGTAGTTGCTTAAAAAGCCATTCTCGCAGTGAATTAGGCACAAACATGCATAACTGGGAAAAAGAGAATTCTCCATCTAAATCTAATATGGCTTCTTCAGAAATATGTTCTTCTAGTCAAGGAAAATCGGGTAGTGGGATTTTCTCCTTCACTGACACCGACCATCTCTTGGATGCTGTTGTTTCTAAGGCTAACCATTCTGCCAAGAAGATCTCAGATGACGATGGTTCTTGTAGGACAACATTGAATAATACAAGTAGCTACTCAACATCCAGTGCTTTGCTTCCTCCTCATGGGAGGTTCAGGGTTTCAATGAGCTCTTCATCATTGAGGACTGGATCTTCCAAAGAGGACTCGGGGTCATATTCCCAGGATGGTTCCGTTTATGATCCATGGATCGAAAGGGGTCACAGTATGAGGCAGGGTAACAGTGTTGCTACAGGATATTCTAAACCACATGAGACAAGTAAAATAAGCCGTAAGAGGGCTAAACCTGGTGAGAATCCAAGACCTAGGCCAAAAGATCGTCAGATGATCCAAGATCGTGTGAAGGAACTAAGGGAAATTGTGCCGAATGGAGCTAAGGTGATTCATTTCATTCAATTGTTATATTTTCTCGTTGTCATTTGTTGATAATATAGATACCAATATATCATTGTTTTGTTAACAGTGTAGCATTGATGCTCTCTTGGAACGTACTATCAAACACATGCTTTTCTTGCAAAGTGTGACAAAGCATGCAGACAAGCTAAAGCAAACTGCAGAGTCGAAGGTGCAAACAGACTATAAGTCCAAATTATTTCCTACAATGCATGGACTAAATTACCTGGGAAAGTTTGAATATAAGGTCCTTATATTATTATTATTGTGTTAGTTTCAGATTATAAGCAAAGATGGTGGTTTGCTTTTGAAAGATAACTATGGAGGAGCAACATGGGCCTATGAAGTAGGATCACAATCCATGGTCTGTCCTATCATAGTTGAGGACCTAAGTCAACCCCATCAAATGCTCGTCGAGGTAATAGAATCCGTCCATTGAATCTCAAATCTTGAAAACATTCTTTGACATGGAACACATCACAACATCTCTATATGTGGCAGATGCTCTGTGATCAAAGAGGGTTGTTTCTAGAAATAGCCGACATAATCAGAGGATTAGGGTTAACTATTCTAAAGGGACTCATGGAAACTCGGAATGACAAGATCTGGGCTCGCTTTGTTGTGGAGGTAATGTTTACGAGCATTATGAATTGATCTTATTCTTTCAAGTGAACCATGATCTCTCAAATAAGGAGTTAACTGGACTTGTTATAACAGGCTAATAAGAAAGTGACGAGGATGGAGATCTTTCTTTCCTTAGTTCAACTCTTGGACCAAAATGGAACGAGCAGCGCTTCACTACCCAATAACAAAGTATGATTAGATCTGATAGGAATATGTTAAGAGTGAGCGAATCAGAAGCTCGCCATGACTAACATTTCTCCAGAAAATCAGTTTCTTGGCCGTTTTGATGGCAGCTAGAACTTCGTTTGATTTTTACACATCATCAGTTGCAGTCAAAAGCTTGTAAGTTGTCTGTTTTCTTGTTCTGTGTAAACATCTATGTCTTGTACTGTTGGAGACGACAAAGTAGATATGAAAATGGAGAGCAAGTCTCTGTTTGGTGAGAGGTTTCGTTTTCTTTATGCAGAAGTTTCTTCATCTACTAATGTATATTTAGGATTGAGGTGTTGTAGACTAAATGATTGTTCTTGTTTAGATTTTTCTCATGTATGTAAATGATTTGTGGTATTTTTTGTCCTCATTTTATGTTCACATAGTTACTTCTTTAATCACTTTGCTGTTTGTAATTTCTGGCAGTGAGTGTTGCTATCTATAGGGAAGTTGTTTACTTTTAAAATGGAAGGAGTCATTATTTTAATCTATTTGGAAAGTATTTTCTTACCAACCATGAGTGTATGTTAATGTTTCTTGATGTGAACATGTTGTGATTGTAATTATGAAAAATTATGTTGTGATTGTCATCAGTGGTGTATATATTAATATATGCTAATCATAGTAGTAGGTGAGTAATCTCAATTTATTTTGGTTGATTATGCATGTATTATTGTGGTCAAAATGAATGCCTAGTGAAAATCCACCCCACCTCTTTTGACCAGATAATATGCATTATGCAGTCATACTGGTTCTAAAAATCGTGTTTTATCTTCTATTCTAGTCGTTAAATTTCACGAAATTTCTCATATTTCTGTGCTTCTTAGACTTGTGCTAGTCATCATCAAGGTGGTTAGTGTTATTTTAACACTCATGGTGACAATCTAACGACTATGATACACTACAAGAATTGCAATTGGCATCACCGTTAAAAACAATTTAGTGAATATTTGAGTGAGCCTATAAGCTCCTTAAATCAAGAAGAATTGTAGAATGTTTGGTAAAAAAATTAAAATAAGTTCATTTAAAAATAAGATGTCATGAGCTTATAAGTTGTCTTTTTTTTTTTTTCCCTTTCTTTTTGAAGTAAGAGGACCCAGAATATTTCTAAAGAGAATATTGCTATTTTTGCCACGTATTCTGGGGTCCAACAAATCTGAACAATTATTTTTGGATTGATAATTTAGTATTGTAAGTTGTCGGGGTTTCGAGAATTTTACTAAATTTCAGCTCTAATTGTTTATTTGGATTGAAATTATACACGATTGCGTGTGTATTTGCTAATTTGGGCTCTTCATGTCAATTTCACTTATATGACAATAGTTAGCATTTGTCACATTTTTAATTAAAAGGATATCTTGCCACCTAAATTTGAAAAATATTAGGGTTGGGAAAGGGGGCCGGGGGAGCAATCCCCATCCCTGTCCCCGCCAACTTCATGGGGAAATTTTCCCGGTCTCTGTCCAGCGAGGATTCCCTGCCCCACAATATTAATGTTTTAAATTTTTATAATTTCTTGAAAAAAAATATTTTTTAGTCTAATTAATATATAAAAATAATCCACAAAATTACATGTAACTAAAATATCAACAAAATTATAAAATGACTTAATTGTTATAAAAGATAAAACATAGTTTAATCACACTATCTAAAAATAAAAAGATAAATAATCATATTGCATATTCGTTAATTTTTTCAATACTTCAATGCACTTAGAAGAAGATAAGAAATGATGTTTTGTGTTTTTATTTGTATGAGTATTAGCACGTGCGTCGCACGTGGAAGATGATTTTTTTAATCAAAAATATTATATTATTATTAATCTTAAATAATAATTTTCATAAGAATATACAATATATATTAAATTAAATTAAATTCAAAAATAATCTATAGTAAATTAGAGTCCTACTTATAATATAATTCTATATGATTTTGGTTTCGAATTCTAATGTAAAATTATTTAAATATGAAAATCATAAATTACTATTATAACTTTAAATAAAATCTTTAATAAGGAGATATAAGACAATCCATATTTTTTAAGAAACAATCATACTGTAAAATTATTTAAATATGAAAATTATAAATTACTATTATAACCTTAAATAAATTTTTTAATAAAGATATATTAGACAATCCATATTTTGTAAGAAATATATATATATATATATATATATATATAATGATTTGATTATATTCAAGGATGAAAATATCGCGAAATATCGCGGATATATCGCGGATACGGATATTGGGTGTTAATGTTTTTTTTTCCTGGGTATCGCAGATATGTCGTAAAATATCGCAAAATATCGATATCGATTTCGATATCGGTTCAGTGTAGTACAAAATTAGATGAAAATTGGGAAATATCGTGGATATATCGCAAAATATCGCATTTATATCAAAATGAGCGATTTTGATTCAAAAAATTAAACTATGTGATTTTTTTTTACTTTGTATTGTGTATTTTGTGGCTTTTTGAAATTTCCATTCCTTTAACCAATTATTACTTCATTTACTTTTTTTTTTCTAATTTTTTTGCATGATATATTTATCTATATAAGAGAATAAATGCAAGTGAACATTTTATCATACATTTTAAGGTTCAATGTATGATATCACTAACTCTCTCCCAACATTTTTGATTAAATTAATTTCAATTATTACTTATAGATTATGACTATTTTAATGTATCTAATTTTTTTTTTTTTTTGGATAAAGGACATTGACATTGGAGAGGAAATACTTGCACCACTATATATATCACTCAATTGTCATTTTGAAGAACTATGAATTGGTATGTAAATTTAATCTCTTTATTTTGTTTTTCATTTTAGTTGATAAAAATAGTATTTTGTTGGTATATTGTAAATTGCTATGTTTAATTGTGCTAATTATGTATATGTTAGGTGAAGCATTTAGTTAACTTATAGAAGTTTATTATAAAATCATAATTTTACAATTAATTATGTTATAGTGAAGCACTGGTATGTAAAATGTAATGTTGTAATTGTGTATTTACAATTAATTGTTATAATTAGTTTTAGCAAATTTTTATGTATTTACATATTCTGGTTGTATGACTTTGAATATTTATGACTTTTATTACTTTGAAATTATAACTTCAGTTGAACTTATTGATTTTTTGTTTTGACAATATATTTATATTAACTTTATAATCTTTTGGCACTAGTGCATTGTGTGATGTAATTTTAGTAATTTTGTCTTGTATTATGTAATATATTATCAGTTTTCATTCGAAAAACAGTATTTATAATGCTTATTATCTATATGTTAGTTTTAAATATATTATATTTTAATGTGATTTTGAGTGGAATATATGTGTAATGAAGTATAAAAATAATCCCTAAAATTTTATATTAAATTTCTAGAATTTTAATAAGATTTCCGTTGTTTTTTCAATTTTTTTGTGATATCGATATGCAATATCGATATATCCGTAAAATCAAAGTTGCGATACAACATGTGATAACGATATTTTCATCCTTGATTATATTATTAAAATATATATATAATCCGCGGGACCCCGAGAACGTGAACGGGATCCCCGCAGGACGGGTAATATGATCCCGTCCCCGCTAATCGAGGAGAAAATCAGCCCGTATTTTGGGGAATCCCCGCCCCGTTCAAGGCGGATCCCCGCGGGGACAGGATTCCCACGTCCCATTGCCATCCTAAAAAAATATCCTAATCTACACTTAATCTCAGAAAAAAAATATCCCTACATAATTTTCTCAATTTCCATCATCCTCAACCGTGAAAGACGAGACTTACTCTCAACCTCATCCTCAACGGCAGACCAAACCCGGCAAGAATTTGGGAATGAATTGCAGTTCGATTCGTTTGCCGTTTCTATTTAATGTTTCTTCAAGAAATCAAAAGAGATTGAATTATTTCAATAGGGAATAAATTTTAGGGCACAAATATTGAATTGTTGGAGGACGTTTTTGAATTGTTGTCCAACAATGATGGACGGATTGTGGGGATTTGTTTGAATTTGGTGAAGGGTTGAATTGGATTGTGGTTATGATTGTGGGATGGAAAGGTGTTTCCCGTGAAGGGCTTGGAGGTGTGGAGATCGACAGGAAGCAGCGGCGGTGGTGGTGGATTGGTGTGGGGAGCAACGGGAAATTGGACAAATTTTCCGAAACCCTTTAACTTACAATTCAAAATTGTTAGCCCAAAAATTTATTGTTCAAATTTGCCAGAGAACCAAAGTTACGGGACAATAAAAGTAAGAGTTAGTCTCTTGTGAGATCGTCTCACGTGCAACAGGATTCAAGTATGTGTTTTTCAGTTATAGATATGTGTTCTATAAATATGTTTGTATATGTATAAACATAAGGATGTCTTTTATAACTACTAGTTTTGTACCCGTGCGATGCACGGGATAAAATTTTATAAAATACAATTATAATATTTTTATTTGAGATTTGGAAAAAAAAAGTATATACAAATGTAATATAATGAAATTAAGTAATTTATATATTATATATTTTAAATATTTAATTGTTGGAGATAATCTCTAGGTACGGTAATAAATAAGATATTGTAATTTTAAACTTAGTTTATATATAAATAAGATGGATATGAATTCTATAGAAATTATCACATTTCAAGTACACTATTTAAAGATAAAGGAATAATGTTTACTTAAACAAATCACAACATGAAAGTTATGTTCTATATAAGATAGAAGGAATAATTCAACTAACTACTTTTAAGCATGTTATCTTTAAAACAAATAAATTCTATGATAAAAATCTAAAAAACATAAAAGAAATATAAAAACAAAATATATGATTAATTTCCAATTATTTCTAACAAAATTTTTTTTACCTTGTAATGTAAAGTTATAGTCTTCTTTATCACTTTTCCATGTAAGTTTTCATTCAGGTTTCTTCACAAAATTCCTGCATAAAGTAAAAATAAAAATAAAAAACAAAAATTACATTAATAATAATCCATATGCAATATCAATAAATAAAACATTCATCTCCAAATATGAATAACGATAGGAACTTTAATCGTTAAGAAATTATTGATAAAGTCAAAAAATTATTAATCGTCCATCCAAACTATATGATGTAGATCAAATAAAAATCATAACCAAATAAAATAAAATCCAAAAAAAGAAAAAAAGAACACAATCCCATGAGCACCATGAAAGCAAAAGATTTGTATTGCAAAATTTGTGAAATTAAATAGAAAGTGTGAGTCAATTCTAAGTTTTTTCTCTCATATTTATAGTGCATAATTTGTTCATTAGATATGGAATTAGTGCATTTTATATGTCATAAATTTAGCTACTTTCTAATTTATAGATTTTGTTTTTCCCAATTATAATGATTGCAAATAAATGTTCAGTTTCTACTTAATTCCTATACATGAAATCAAATCACATCATTCACAATCAATGTGTTTATTGATAAAATTAAAACGTTTTATTATATTACATTATGTTATACATTAAATATTATTTTTATTGAATTTTATTATTTACAAAATAGAAAATCCTGCTCAATATATATAGTATATAAAACCAAGATCAAGATAATATCACAATCTTATTTGTTTGCTCATATTATTGTATATTCAATTTTAATAGTAAAATTTAGTAGAGACTTATTTATATCTTATTTAATGGATGAAAACGATAACAATCATAACCAAATAAAATAAAAACCAAAAAAGAAAAAAAAAAAAAGAACACAATCCCATGAGCACCATGAAAGCAAAAGATTTGTATTGCAGAATTTGAGAAATTAAAGAGAAAGTGTGAGTCAATTCTAAGTTTTTTCTCTCATATTTATAGTGCATAATTTGTTCATTAGATATGGAATTAGTGCATTTTGTATGTCATAAATTTAGCTGCTTCCTAATTTATAGATTTTTTTTCCCAATTATAATGATTGCAAAATAAATGTTCAGTTTCTACTTAATTCCTATACATGATGAATTCAAATCACATCATTTACAATCAATGTGTTTATTGATAAAATCAAAACGTTTTATTATATTACATTATGTTATACATTAAATATTATTTTTATTGAATTTTATTATTTACAAAATAGAAAATTTTGTTCAATATATATAGTATATAAAATCAAGATCAAGATAATATCACAATCTTATTTGTTTGCTCATATTATTGTATATTCAATTTTAATAGTGAAATTTAGTAGGGACTTATTTGTATCTTATTTAATGGATGAAAACGATAGCATCAACATCTATTATATTTTTAAAATGACATTTCAAATTATATTAATTTTAAAACAAACCAATATTTATATGTAATCAATGTCAAATAACTTGATGTATAAGTAATTAAGAAATTTTTATATAAAATCATACGGAATGCTTAGATGAAAAATCATATAGTTTGCATCTATAAAATAATTTAACATTTTTTTAAATTGAAATATATTAAATTACCATTTTTATTAAATTGAAACGTATTAAATAGAAGAATGATAGCTAATGGCAATAATTTTTTTTCCCTAATTTGTAATAATATTCATCCTTATATATAGAAGATTAATGAGGCAATTGACTTTTTTATTTAATGGATAAACATTATATCTTTTCCATAAATATCAAAACAACTTTTGGGTGGAAAATTTATTTAAGGAAATGTTCTTCTTCATATATATATATATATATATATAGATAATGTCACATTATAGAATATTAATATCATAATTAATTAAATATGATATTCATTTTATTATTACATATGATTTATTATCAAATCAAGTGGAGTTTTTTAATTTCTTTCTATATGATATATTATTACAATATATCTTTTAAATTTTATATTTAGAATTATTTAATTGTTGACTTTATGTTTTATGTAGATTTGGTTATCAAGTGGCGAATTAATTTTTATATATCTACTCCTTTATATAACAATTATGTTTTATACGTCAACAAAATTATATAAAATTGTATCTATATTTTGGTTATCTTTTTATATATTTTACTACCTCCGTCCCAAAATAAATGACGTTTTAGCCTTTTGCACATATATTAAGAAATGTGATAAAAAGCCCAATCTACCCCTATTTAAGTTTAATTAATGAGATACTTTTATCTCTTTAACACATTTAATTTGAGGTGAGTAAATAGGGGTATATTTGGTATATTGCATGTAAATATGCTTTGGAATACGAAAACGACAATTATTTTGGGACAAATTTTAGTTGCTAAAACGTCATTTATTTTGGGATGGAGGTAGTATTATTTTTTAATGATAAGAATTATATAATAAATATATTTTATGTATATATTTACATGTATATTAAATTATATATAAATATATATTAACATCAAATGAATAATTGTTTTATTATTTATATGATATTATGATTATGATATTATATGATGTAAATCATATATATATATATATGTATGTATACACACATTGCTAAATGATATCATAAATATATGAATAGAAATTTATAATTAAAGTTAACTTACCATATTGACAAATACGGTAATTTTATTATATCATGTCACTTCCTTAAATAAATAAATATATATATATATATATATCATCAATCATGATTTATTATTTATCATTTAACATTTATTTTAATAAAAAAATCATTTCCAATTTTGGTAGGGTACTGTTTTTGGCAGGGAAAATTTTAACATTACTATTTGAGGAAATGTTTGTGTTTTTATATATATAAAGATAAAGATAAAGATAAAGATAAAGATAAAGATGTACAATAGAAATCGATAAAAATATAAATTAAAAGATTTATATTGATTCTTTTTTAATAAATAATATCTAATGATGATTGTATCACATTAAAATGTATCACATAGAATTGTTGACCTTATCTATATATGGTAATTATCTCCATAGAATTAGTGTTTTATTTAAGCATACAATATATAATTATGTAATTACCATATATGATATTTATAATTACCATATATTTCAATTTTCATATTTATAAATATCTAATTGTATGTAGAGAATGTATAATAGAAATCAATAAAAATAAATGAAAAGATTTATATTGATTATTATTATTTTCATAAATAATATCTAATGATAATTGTATCACATAGAATTGTTGACCTTATCTATATATGATAATTATCTCCATAGAATTAGTGTTTTATTTAAGCATACAATATATAATTACGTACTATTTAGTAATTTAGTAAGCATAATGGAATATATTGATACACCAATTTAGTAATCAATTTGCTAATTAGTAATCAATTAACCGTATAGCATGTGTAAGCCAATCAATTAACCGTATTTAATTAATTAATTGCATATGAGTTATCTAATCTAATGAATCATTTAATTTTTTTCTATATGATATGTATAATTAGCATATATTTCACCTTATGTATATAATATTTTAGCAAACTTTAGATATAAATTTATCACATAGAATTTATATAACATAATAATTATAATTATAATTATTGAGATCTAGACATGGAAATATTAAACAAACTTAAAGGTAATTAGATCATGTAATTATAATTAACTACTACATATAATTTCCTTATATATAAATATATTAAATATGACTTATATTTATTAAATAAAATAAAAAAACATTTCCTAATTTGACAATGTAGTTTTGACGGGAAAATCTTGCTATTACTTTTTTTTAGAAACCATTGTGTTTTTATATATATAAAGATAAGTATGTCCTTTTCTACTATAAATATGTGTTTTACAATTCTGTCGCACGTGAAACGGTCTCACACGAGTTTTTTTGGAAAGTTAATATACTCTTTCTAAAATAAGATTCTCTATTTTTATAATCTCTTTCAAACTTGATAATTAAATTATACATTTATCATTACTAACATTTTATAAGTTTTGACATTTTATTATTATATACTTCAACAATTTATAAGTACTTGTAGGGTGAATGAACTTTAAAAGTAGTAAATTTTAAAAACATCATATAAGATAGAAAAATGTATAAACTCTTTTAAATAAGTTTACCCAACACCCCACTCAGTGGCAATAAAAAGTCATCGTGTCATCACTACAGGATTGTCATTAATTGACTTTTTGCCGCAAAACAGATATGTTGCTCAAACTTTTAGTAGAATTTCTTATACTCATTGCTAAAGAACCAATTCAGCCTTGAATATTTGTATTTTCGCAGTTAGAAAGTATAATTATTACGAGAAAATTTTAAATTAAGAAAAATATATGTAGGTCAAATTCACGGTTCTGCTACCCTACCTCTTGTAAGCTCATTTTACTAACGCGTCTAAATATCCAATATATCAATTAATTTCACTTTTCATATAATGCGGAGCTAAATAAAGATCATTACAAGTCAACGATGGACATATTAATAACTGTCAGATAGCATTTTCAGAATTACATTAAATTTTTGTCCTCCTTGATACTTAATCAAATGCTCTTTCTAGATGATTGAATGCATTTATAGGGTCCCATATTTAGTTACTATCGTGAAACACTACTTAATCAAACCCTTTTTAAACCCGAATGGAGCCACTTAAAGTTCTTGGATTCTTGCTCTAGACCCCGAATTTCCTACTCTACCCGCATGCCTCTATTGTTAATATTTATTTAATTCTAGTTAGAACCGAGCCTCGTAAACGTTGAATCCACATTTTCTTATTTTCTCGGTTTTCCCATATTCTAATTTAACTTTTCAATTTGGACAATTTTATAAAAAAAAAAAAAATCTGAAATCACAAATTACGGGCCCAATTACATGAGATTGGGGCATTTTGCTGATTTGATTTGACACAAAATTCTTCATTTTGAGTTTTTTTTCCCCTAAAATTTTCCAAATAAAAAAGTGTCCAAATATCAAAATTTGAATACTTAATATTTGGTGATTCCATGAATACCTAAAGATATCGTTCTAAATTTGCAATTTTTCATTTTCATTGAAATTTCACCGCTATGTTTCCTTTATCACCTAATTTTGGATAGGAGGATGATGCTTACTAGATATCTAGGCTTTGTCCACCTAATATTGTAGGTCGACAATTACCTTATCTTGATTTATTCAAAGTAAATTGAATGCTATCGCAAATTATACATGTTTGATGCGGATATAAATATGCGTTTCGTAATGAAGGATAACATGCTTGAAAGGGCTATGAGCACTGCAACGTTTGCTTTACACAAGGAGAAATGATATGGCTTTTTAAGAATTTTAATCACATGGAGGGGTACCTAGATCTTCTTGGTTGTGTAATAATGTTTTACAACTCAAAATGAAAATATTCCAAATTGGCTCTCTAGGATAAAGGAATAAATACCCTACATGCATGCATGATATATATCTGTGTGTGTATATTCGATCAATCTTAAATTGACTTTCTTTCTTGCCATCTTTTGTACGACTTTATTGGGTTTTTTTGTCATAGACACTAACAAACTTTCTATAATTGATATTTGCTAGCCGGGAAAATTATAAATTTAGGACAGTAACTTTAGCCCTTTCATTATTTAGGTACATTATCTTTCGAACTTTGAAATTGAGACCGTGTCTTTAAAAAATGGACGAATTTAGGACAAATTAGTCAGAATCGATGAATTTCGTGCTAATTGGCACGTGACAGTTACGTGCCTAACCCAGTTGTGAAATTAGCCTGAAATAAATTGATTTTGAATGATTTGTCCTAAATTTGCCCATTTTTTAAAGATGTGAGATCAATTTCAAAGCCCAAAAAGATAATGTCCCTAAATGATAAATGAGCCAAAGTTATTATCCTAAATTTGTAATTTTCCCATTAATAGCCCGCGATAGATCGGAAGGAAAAGAAACATAATCAATTCTTGAATTCAAAAGAATAATGTTTGTTGCAGATTTAAGTTTGAGCATTTGATCATGAGAAGAACCCTAGGCATCTTATGTTGTTGTTTTGAAACTTATATTCTGTTGCAAAGGTTATGCAAGACATTTTTCATCAGAACAGAAAGTGGGGCACCATTTTGTGTTTAAGGAACATATTCAATGTTTAGAAAGCAAATGTATATCCCCACTTAAATTCTAACTATTAAAAAAATATTTATATTACTCTTTCATATCCATGCAAGATCATGCATGTCTAGGACAAAGATCTTCATGATCACAATAACAGCAGCCTTGGTTTATTTATTTAACTTGTGATATATATTCTCTTTTCAAGGGTTCACAGAGAGTTCTCAGAGAGAGAGAGAGAGAAAGGTTAGATGACTAGATCCTTTAGTTGAAAGAACATATTCCATTAATGCCACAATTATGATGTCCAATCAAGGCATGAAGCTTCAAATCGAACAAAAAGACAAAAGCTTATTGTGAACGTAGATCGAGTACTTGACAGTGATCGTCAATAGATGTTAAAGTGAATATCGAACCATCGAGTACACATCATGGTAAAGAACGTGACAAAAAATCATTATTTTAAGTCCCTCAAATAGAGGTTGAAAATAGTCACTACTGAATTTAAAAGAGGAAAATTCAATTTTAGTCCACTTAAAAAGCTACTGTCAATTTTACGTCCACTATGGAAGCTAAATTCAATTTTAGTCCACTTGGATCAAAATTCGTCACTATTTGGTCCAATTTCCGCCGGAAACGGGTTTCGCCGGTGATTGTAGTTCAACCACCCCCGAATTTTTTAGACCGCCTATGTGGCACGCCGGATCCCACGTGGATAATCCTAAACCAATCAGAATTATCCTATTTAACCATATATATATATATATATAAATTAATCAAAAATAAAAAATAATTAAAAAATTAAAAAAAAACAGCCCCTTTCTCCCCCTGCCCAGTCGCTTCCTCCTTCTCCCTGGCCGCCGCGAGCTCGTCGCCGGCAACCACTCACACCCGACACGGCGCCGCCGACGCGATGGCGCCTTCTCGTTCCACCTAACTCCCAATAGCAGCAAAACACACACCACACACACCCATCACACTGTACACACGCTGAGCTGCTGCTCACGGAGGCGCAGTAACTCACGCAGCAGCGGCGCCGAAACCCAGACGCGGCCACTCACAGGGGAGGGAGAGAGAGAGAGATGGAGAAAAAGGCAAAGAATGAGGTCCTAGCGGCGGAGAGGGGAGTCTAGGGAGCGCCGCCGCCGGAGGGAGTGGTGGGGGAATTTTGGTTGGGGAGAAGACGGTGGAGTTGCAGGGGGGCGGGGGGCTTGGGGAAGAAGACCTTTTGGCTTTTTTTTTTTTAATTATTTTTTATTTTTTCTTAATTTTTCTGCAAAAAAATTCATATATATAAAAAGTTGACTCAGATAATAATTATTGGTCCACGTGGGCTCCGGAAGTGCCATATAGGCGTTTAAAAAATTTCCGACGACGATTGAACTACAATCACCGGCGAAACCCGTTTTCCGGTGGAAATTGGACCAAATAGTGACGAATTTTGACCCAAGTGGACTAATATTGAATTTAGCTTCCATAGTGGATGTAAAATGGACAATAGCCTCCTAAGTGGACTAAAATTGAATTTTCCCCGAATTTAAAATATCAATCTTAGTTTCATAGTTCCATATGTCGTCTGTACCGTCATATTATGTCCAATTTTAGTTTCATATGTATGATAAATTGTCCAATTTAAGGACTCCAGCCAAAATTTTGGACGGAGTCCTTAAATTGGACATATGGGACTAGAATTGGACATAGGTACATATGAGATTTTTTTGGAAAAGGTTTGAGTTGAGGGACTAAAATAATATTTTTCTTCCGAGAATTTTTTAATTAGAGATTAGTTAATAGGTAAGTTCAAAATTAAGAAATGATGTGTTATGTTTGGATTGAGATTTGCACATCTTGATTTGAAATGGACGAAATTTCAATTCTGTTTGTATGGGATGTGATGGGATTTTGATAGTCATATCACTGGTAATTGCAAATTACATCCCATAAATTGGAAAATTTTCAATTTTGGTCATGTTCCAAAGGTATATTTTAGTCCTCTTAAATTTCTAATTTCAATTTGCATCCTCCTATCAAAAAATTGTCCAATTTTGGCCCAATTTCACCAAAATATCAAATTTTCTGATCAATTTCCAACAAGTGACACACACTCGCCCCCAATCTCAATTTTTTTCTTACGTGGCAATCATTTTTGTATTATTTTCTTACATAAAATGCCAAATCATCCACCACATTATTAAATCACTTAAAAAATTACAGAAAAAAATATAAATTTAAAGGAAAATGAAAAATAAAATTAATATAAACAATAAAATAAAATTGGGATTAAACAAATAAAATTTCCTAATTTCTTTACAAAAACGGGATTCCCCAATTTCTTTACACAGAACATTGGGTTTACTAAGCGTGGTGGAGAAGACAAGGATGGAAGCGTTGTAGCAGTCAATGAAGTAGTCATGGAAGAAGAGGGGAAGAGAGGCAGCGCCGACGGTGGTGGGTGGAGAGAGGCAGCGCCGACGGTGGTGGGTGGAGAGAGGCAACCAGCGTTGGTGGTGGGTGG
Organism: Scutellaria baicalensis; assembly: GCA_005771605.1. Classification (NCBI taxonomy): domain Eukaryota; kingdom Viridiplantae; phylum Streptophyta; class Magnoliopsida; order Lamiales; family Lamiaceae; genus Scutellaria; species Scutellaria baicalensis. Next base: position 11,346,876 of record CM016726.1, on the reverse strand, counting down.
AGAGACGCAGCGGCGACGGTGGTGGGTGGAGAGAGGCGGCGGCGGTGGGGGAAATCTGCTTGTTGGTGGTGTCTTGCACAATTTTCTCAGATTTATGCCAGAGTTTTTGTGGCTAATATGTTTAGAAGATAAATCTCATCTCTTCAAAAGCACCCAGTGTTGAAGCTTGAGAAACAAATAATTGGTGAATTTTTTGAGAATTTTGGATTAATTAGTTGGTTGAGGATTTAGGGTTCTTGGTTGGAATTAGGGATTGGATGATTTTTTTTTTTTCATTTCACTTTTTTTCTTTTTATTTTTGGTTGAATTTAGAGCTGTCAAAATGAGTTAAGCCTGTTGGGTCGACCGGCCCCGCCAAACAAAAATGGATGGTTAGGTTGAGCAATTTTAGGCCCGTAAAAAAGTGGGTCAAAGTGGGTTTGGTTCGTGGTGGGTTAGGCTTTTGGTGGGTTGGCCCATCTTTATTTTTTATATTTTTTTAATTATTTTTTAAAAAAAAAAGAAATGTTGAATAGTGATGATAATTCGTACCTCATGCCAGCAATGAGTTATAGAATATTGATATGTGTTATTTATATATAGAAATTAAGAGATTTTTATGAAAGTATTATTTTAAAAAGTGTTTTCATATATTATATGTAATTTAATGTATATATATCTTATTAAATGTATATATATGTTACATATATACTCAATTTCGTTTGAAAATTTAAAAAAAAATTAAAGAATAATTTGGTGGGTCGGCCCGTCTAACCCACAACCCACCAGTGGGTTGGGTTGGGTTGAGATTTTGAGGTCCGCCATTAGAAAAGCCCGCCCCGCCAAATGGAGGGTTATGGTGGGTTGTGGGCCGGTCCGGCCCGTCGGCCCGTATTGACACCCCTAGAATTTGGGATCATTTTCTAATAATGGATTTTTATTTTTTTTAGTGTTTTCATTTTTTAATTTCTTTTTTTTTTTGAATTTTTGTAAGTTAACGACGTGACATCAAATAAAACGAAAATTAATTAACACATCAGCTGATATTGACCACGTCAGCGTGAATCTGAAATTGGGGGCGAGTGCAGAACACTTGCCCGAAATTGGTTAGGAATTCGAGAATTCTGGCAAAATTGGACAAATTTTTTCGATAGGAGAACGAAATTTGAAATCAGAGAATTTTAAGAGAACTAAAATCGAACGACACATCTGAAGCACAATGAAAATTGAAAATTCCCCCCATAAATTTGAGTGACAAGGTTGCAATTTACATCCCAAAAAATTGGGTATATTGATTTTGTCTCATAATTTAATAGACCGGTGCATTAATTTTTGGACAAATGATCTCAATTTAGCAATTTTGTGACAATCGTCAGAAAACCTCACGTGCTATCCATGCGCCTGACCTCCGGTTTGGGGATTTTCGTTCAGAAAATGCTAATGTGTTGTTGTTTATGATTTTTTTTGGTTCATAAAATGCGTCACCATTATTGAAAAGAAAAAAAAAAACATAAACTGCAATACATCAGCATTTTCTGAACCATGCAAAATCCCTAATCGGAAGTTAAGCGCACAACACATGGGTTTTCCGAGATAATTGTCTCATAATTGCTAAATTGAGATAAATTTGTCCCAAAATTGCATCGATCTTTTAAATTATAAGACGAAATCAATATTCCGAATTTTTGTGGGATGTAAATTGCGGCCCCCCAAACTTATGAGACGTAATTTGCAAATTACCCATTATATAACCATACACAACTTTTTCTATAACTTTCAATGTGATAATGACATTTTAACTTTAATTATATTCTATAAAATTTCAAAACAAACACAAGATTATCAATAGTTATTGAAATATCAGATCCAAAGTTAGAAAATTCACATACAAATTGAGGGTAAACTTTGAGAAAAAATGTGGCAAATAGCAAAAACGATATTTATTTTGAAAGGAAAAATGTAACCTCCAAAATAACACTTATTTTGAACAGGTATTTTATTCTAACAGTAAAATTAATTTCATGTGTTTATCTTATATTATATCAAATATCATATCAACTTATGTATTTTGGTCTGAATCCTAGTTTTCTTTAGAAAAAAATATCAGATTTAGTTCCCAAAAGTATGATTTATTTCAGAGTTAATATTCGAAATTACCACCTCATTATAAATTATAAGTAGTCCTCCACGTATTCTAAAGTCTGAGTCCCAAAATTTCAATTTGACTCCTTCATAAGCATTTTCATTAATGTAATTTTTCACTTCATTTTAGGTTTTTTTTTTTTTCTTTTCTGTTTTGATTATTCTCCATTATTTAAAAAACCAGTTCCACGTCCCAGCAGCAAGGCAAATCGTTTGTGGATTTGCAGACAAGATTTGGTGCTGGTGACAATACAAATATTATGCAAGCTAGTTGCATGTCTTGGATTGCATTCTCATCATCTCATATATATTTATCAGAGGGATATGAGCAGATCCACTTGATAAGAATCCAAGTGATCATGGAAGAAATTGTGATCACTACTTAGCTAGGTTAAAATCCATTCATGCACCTGTTTATGGAACTTGTATCACTTTCCTAGCATGCATGCTTAGGTTTTTGGAGTTTCTCCTGCACAACATATATATCTATACTTGATACTATATATATAGACGCTAATGCTAAAAATATCAGTATATATAGAAACTAGCTAGTACCATTCATTCTTGGATACATCGATAGTGCCTTTTAATCACAATAATTGAAAATCTATTGTCCTATTTAAAAGCTCTAGAAAATAGGGGTTTTTTTTTTTTTTACCAACCCCAAAGTTAAGGTCTTAATTATATAATTTTTCCCTATTTGTAACTAAGCAAATATTATAATAAGTCAAAAAATAAGGGCTCGTATTAAAAATATAAAAACTAAAATAAGTTTACTGTACACAGTCATAATGATCAATAACAGGTAGTTAAATATATATATATATATATATATGAAATTAATAAAAATTAATAAATAGGGTACCTTAGGTGTTGTCTAATTTTAGTGTATTGAATTTGTTTTTTGTTTTTTTTTTTAATTTTGGTTTTATAATTGTTGACTTTTTCTAATTTATGTCTTTTTTTTTTTATCAGAAACCATGTTAGAATTTCAGTCGACCATGTACCACTTTTGGTTATATTTCGGCAAAAAATAGTGAAATTGAAAAAATATCGACAATTAAGAAACAAAACTTGAAAAGGGCAAAATTAATACACCAAAATTGGACAAGATCTAAATTGACGAATTAAAAATGATATTTTGCCATAAACTATAAAATAAAAGCCAACATTAAATGAGCATACTTGCCAACATTTTAACACTGACCAAAATTCATGAACTCATTTGCAAGCCTCACATAGAGGAATTCAAATCACCTTATAACACAATCCTTTGGAAAAGATAAGATGACATTTTAATTCACTCTTGATTAGGAAGAGATAGAAAAACTCCCCTAAACATAACATATGATACTTAGTTGGGTGAGATGTAAATTGAGAGATATGCTCGAGTTGCAGACACGTTTAAGAGAGAGTCAACAAGAGTCAAAACCCCAAAACAAACCACCTTAATGTTTCCGTAAATTTTACCCCACATAAGATTTTAACATGCATTGCCGGAAAATTCCTCCCCAGGTCACAACAGGTCTAACCATCTCGGCCGTACCCTAAGGGCTAACAGTTCACTTCATATTATGGCAAGAGATTGCACTCTGGAATAATAGTCATGGAATACATGGAGTTGCAGACACGTTTAAGAGAGAGTCAACAAGAGTCAAAACCCCAAAACAAACCACCTTAATGTTTCCGTAAATTTTACCCCACATAAGATTTTAACATGCATTGCCGGAAAATTCCTCCCCAGGTCACAACAGGTCTAACCATCTCGGCCGTACCCTAAGGGCTAACAGTTCACTTCATATTATGGCAAGAGATTGCACTCTGGAATAATAGTCATGGAATACATGATAGATTTCAAGCACATATGTATGCGCAACAGTTCATATAAACACTAACATATCAAACTTATTGAGATATATAATGATCATATAAGATAGCATAAGGCCAAAATCTATACTATTCTTAGTAATAATCTATCTTTATCACAACAAAACCACTGTCAAAATTGCAACTTGTAAACCCCCCAGTTTACCTTTACTTGAGTTCTTTCAGTGGATAACAGATAAACCATCCAATTTAGAACCCCACTTGACTCATCTTCCTATCTCAGCCTCTTCTTTATTCAACTTTCTTTGTACTTTCCCAAGTACAAAAAATTGCAAAATGCCCATTATAATTCATGTTAAAATTTATAGAATATGTTCTTTGTCCTATCCATATCCATTCTCTCCTTATATAAACTCATGTTGTGAAGTCTCACTCATGCATCTTGTCACAAAATTCATTTCCTTATATATAGCCATATTTTTAATACAATGGAGATTAAGGTAGAAAATAGGCAGAAATTGCCCCTTTTTCTAAGAAACGCAGTTGGTAGATTGCAAGAAGTTGCAATGCTAACTAAAAAGATTGCATTGGATGATCCAAGAAGATTGATCCATTCTTTTAAAGTGGGACTCGCTCTCACCCTCGTCTCGTTGTTCTACTATTTTCAGCCTTTGTATAGCAGCTTTGGAGTCTCTGCTATGTGGGCTGTCATCACTGTTGTTGTCGTTTTCGAGTTCTCAGTTGGTAAGTTGTCTTGTAATGATCAATGTATGAAAATGGACTAATGTGACAAAATGTAACAAAATTGAGTCGATAATTGTTGCAGGCGCGACGCTTGGAAAAGGGCTTAACAGAATATTGGCGACCTTCATGGCCGGTGCACTAGGCCTCGGAGCTCATCACTTAGCCATCATTACAGGGAAAACATGTGAACCTATATTGATTGGATTGTTTGTCTTTCTACAAGGTTGTCTGTCTTTTTTTGGTATTAATCTCTTGCAGTTTATTATCTTCATGACCATATATATACTTTGATGGATGAGTGATGTATGTAACGTTGTATTGCAGCTGTTGCAACGACATTCATACGTTTCTTCCCAACGGTGAAGGCTAGATACGATTATGGGATGCTCATATTCATCTTGACATTCTCCCTCGTTTCTATCTCCGGTTTAAGGACACACGAAGTAGTCGAGTTGGCTCAGCAGAGGCTTTCCACTATAGTGATTGGAGCAACAACTTGTGTGATTGTGTCCATTTTTGTGTATCCTGTTTGGGCGGGTGAAGATCTCCACAAACTTGTTGCTAAGAACATAGAAACACTTGGCAATTTCTTGGAAGGTATATATATATATATATATATATATATATATAGAGAGAGAGAGAGAGAGAGAGAGAGAGAGAGAGAGATTAGTATGATAACAATCAACATTATAACAACATTATGTTTGTTGGTAATTAATTTGGTTGATGAACACATATATATGCTATGTTTTTTTGCAGTGTTTGGAGATGAGTGTTTTAAAGCACGTGATGTGTTAGAGAATCGTAGATCAGTTCTCGTGGGGTTGAATGCGATTCTTGATTCGAAAAGCAGTGAAGAAATCTTGGTTGGTGAAATTTCGTTATGTAATACAGAAACATAGTTTTAGTTCTTTTATATAGAGCTTATTTCAATGGCGATGATTTTTTCAGGCGAATTTCGCAAGATGGGAACCGGGCCATGGCGGATTCATGTATCGACATCCATGGAAACAGTACTTGAAGATTGCAGCATTGACAAGGCAATGTGCTTGTAGAATTGTAGCCCTCAACAGCTACCTAAATTCTAACATCCAAGTATGTTCATATGACATCAACAAATCATACACTATAACTATAATACTAATCATATTCAAACATGGATCCAAATAGCCAAGAAAGGAAAACAAATTTTTGTTAATAGACATTTCTTAAAAAATATGTGTTTCGGACAAAAAATACCCTCCCGGCCTCTCTTCCCTTCCTGGTTCTCTTAAGGGTAAAAATGTCAATTTCGAGTATATTTAATAATTTGATATCTTTTTGTTATTTCAAAATTTTACTAATCCTATTAGAGCAAATGTTTTACTTTTTAAGCCACTCATAACAGAAAATACATTTTTGGCGGGAAAACATTTTTTAAAATCACATCAACTGATCATACAATCAAATCTACGTTTCAAAATCAACACTTTCAAAACTCATAAAATCAACATAAATTTACCAATTAAATAGTTGCAGCTCGAATTTCCATTTTTATTTCGGACGTGATTTATTACGAGTCGAACATATTTTTACTAATTCTTGGATCATATAACAGGCACCCGAAGAAATTCAAAGCATAATTTCAAGAATGAGTTTAGAATCTGGAAAGGCAATGAAAGAACTTGCATGGGCAGTCAAAACGATGACTCGGCCAATTTCATACCCCGAATCACATGAATCCAACCTCAAAATCGCGTCAAAGAATCTGCATTCGATGCTAAAAACGGGTTCCTGCAAAGAAAACACCAACATTTTGGAAGTAATGCCAGTGGCTGCAGTTGCATCCCTGCTAAATGATGCAGTTATATGTGTTGAAGAAATTGCAATTGCCATTCATGAGTTAAGTTCTCTTGCAAATTTCAAGTGCATGGAACCAAATATTGTGGTTGAAGAAGAACTAGCAAAGAAGAGTAATATTCCACAAATTAGTATTGCTATTGATGGACCTGCCATTGAGACTGTAATTTAGCACATTAAATTAAATTGTGCATTCAATTCCAAATACTTTTGGGACTAGCTAGGTAACAAAAGATTTATGGTAGTCAAAATTTAATGAAAGTAACATTTTTCCAGTTCGAATGACTAAAATACTCTTAATGAAATATTTAAATGAGTTTCAATATACCCGGACATTATACATATGAACCTACTAGCTACTTTTGCAATATGTTTTATACAAGCTATACCCATATATAATAGCACCATTTTGTTTAACATGTGTAATGATCGCATCTTCTGATTATACAGAAAGTTATTAAATATGTGTAAAGAGCAATATTCTTTATGGCATTTGAACACTAAAGTAAATTCTATAAACTTGGAATAACTATATATATATATATAGGTAGTGACGGATCCAGGATTTCAATTTAGGGGGCCCGAGTTAACTAATAAAAAAATACAATAATTATAAACTAAGTACATAAATTTATCATATCTTCGGTAGATTATAATTTATTCCATTATAAAATAATAAAGTCAAAAATTAGTGATTTAATTACATCTCAACACTCGAATTACAAAATTTCATCTTGTTTTCTTCATTTATTGCTTATATCTTCACTGAAACTTATTAAATATAAATTACCATTATTAGAATACAAAAACTATTAATTTTAAAAGAATTTTTTTCGCAAGAAACTAAAATATATTACAATAGTTTAATCAACAAAATAACTTAAATATTCAACAAACTTAAGTCTGACAATCTTTCACAATAATAAATTTTTCTTAATAATTGCATGTATAGATAAAGAATTGGTAAACAAAATGTAAAATCATTCATCAATATTTTTCATCTAAATTATCATTCTCACGTATGCAATTAAGGTATAATAAATCTACTATAATGATGGTATGAAAACATATAAAAATAATATTTAATATTGGAATGAGATGTAAAAGAAGAAAATCAGCATAGATATTTTTTGGATGGAATTGGATTGTGCAATAATAATTTATTTTTTAAAATTAACACACTGAAATTAGCATAACACCCCTAGCATTTATCAAAATTTCAGTGGCCAGTGCCTCTTGACCCAGCGGCCCACTTGTACACCATGATTCTATCATAGGTCTTTTCCTTGTGGTTCTTCTATTATAGGGTTTTAAAGAGGCCATGATTTCTTTGTAAACTTTCTTTTGATTTTTAAAAACATTTCGATTTATCCTTTAGACTAGGTTTATCAACAACTCCTCCAATGGATTGTGATAATAAGACAAAAAAAAAAAGATAAATTTAATTAAAAGCTTCAACCGGTTGTGGGGTGGGTGATTGACCAACCCATCCCACAACCTATCTTCAATCTACTTTATCCAAGAGTGTGACAAATGTCACACTCTAATTGGTTCTAGCTATATTTTTGGATAAAATTTAGATTCTTGATAAATGATATTTATTTTATTTTTTAAAAATAACCAAAATTTCTATCTTTTTTTTAATCTATAAATAGAGTGTAATATTGACATATTTTGAATCACAATCAAAAAATATTTATTTTCTCTCAATCTAAAATTCTATCTTTTTTACATTTTGAGGTTCACTTTTTTCTCATATTATTTCCATAATCTCTTTCTTATTAAACAATCCTAATTATTACCCAAACTCCCAAAAAATTTCAAATTTTGATGATTTTATTAATCTTGGAGATTACCAAAACTCTCAATATCATCAAAACTCTCAATTTTCTCCAAATCTCAATCAAGTTCCTATTTCCGAACAAGTTCAAACATCACAAAATATCTCCCGGAATTTGTTCCAAAATATTCAACAAACAAACCTCACCCAAAAGAGAAGTTGGTGTGTGAAAGAAGATGTTGCTCTTATGTCATCTTGGTGTTTCATTAGTGAAGATAGAGTGCATGACAAAAATAAAAAAGGTCCTTCAATTATGGTGACTTGTATCATCATGCACAATATGATAGTAGAGGATGAACGAGACACATATTAAAACTATTATGATCCCACCAAATTTATTATGGATAGGCCTATAAACCAACAAGAAAGAAGTGAAGTACATGAAGAAGATGATGATCAACATTTGCGATACTCTACCGAACGCATTGCAAACTTGTCCACTTATATGAGTAATAGGGCACAACTTCGCAATGAGAAGCTCATAATGCTCTTAAACATGACTTGATTGAGCATATATGGCAAAAACTTGGTAATGATAATTGATTCTATAATTTGTATATTTTATGTTTGTAATTTAATATTTCATGCATCTTTTTTCATTTTTCGTATTTCCATTATTGTATTTTTTGTATAATTAATGTAATTTTAATTTAATTATTGTGTTAGTATATTATTTTTCGTGTATTATCGAAACAAATTTTCTTACTATAATTGCGGAATTAAAATACAATTATTATATTTTTGAATATAATTAAAAAATTCTCAAAATAGTATATAATTTCATATTAATTATTGTAGTGTATATATAGATGAAAGAAAAATTAATATTTTATTAAAAAGTTAGGTTGGGTTGTTGATAAAGTATAAAAAAATTGGGATTGGGTTGGGTTGTAGATTGTATATGTGGATGAGAGAGAAATAAATATTTTATTAAGAGGTTGGGTTGTGGTGAGTTGTGAATAAATATAGTCTTATAGAGAGTCTATATGATCGAAGTATTAATCATAAGTTATAAGTACTACTCGTCTATTTAATTATACTTAATTCGATTTGTTGTTTGAGATTGTTTTAAAAACGGTAGGGCACTACTTAATAAACATTATAAGCATAAAACAGTCTCGCTATCCTACCCACCGTAGACATTGCTTACGTATCAAATATTCAGTATATCAACTAATTTCATTTTCCACACAACTAGGGGATGTGAACATTAAATGTTAGTGGTGGGCATATTAAGAGCTATCCATCATGAGTATTTTAGCACTTTCCAATATGAATTACTAAATTAGTTAACATATTTTAGGAAAATTAAAAAATACTATAATAAATTTATTTACTTACATAAAATATTAAATGACAAATCTTCTAATTGACATATAATCAATTCTAGGGATGGCAGTGGGCTGAGGAATCCCGGTTCTCTGTGGTGATCCATCTCAAATGGGGCAGAAATTCTCCAAAATACATCCCCATGGCAAAAACTTGTGTGCACCGGGGGCACGGATCCGACCCGACCCGGCGCGTGGGCCGCCTCCACGCGCACCCATGCGCCCCCACGCGCGCCCCTATCTAAGTTGGTGTGCACCTACACACACCTGGTTACCTAGTTGATGATTCAGTTATGGGTATTACATGTATACCCTATAGGTATTACGCATATACCTTATAGGTATTACACTTATATTTCTTGAGATTTAATGATAGGTATTATGTGTTTACTCTATAGGTATTACATGTATACTCTATAGGTATTACAAACTTACTCAATTAAGGTATTGATTTTTTGTTCTATTTTTTGTTCTATAGGTATTACATGTATATTCTTAAGGTATTACATGTATATTATTAAGGTATCACATGTTCATTCAATAAATGTATGAATTTATTTGTTTTTACTTTTGTGTAGGTATCACATGTTTACTCTATAGATATTACATGTATACTCTATAGGTATTACAAACTAACTCAATTAAGGTATGAATTATTTGTTTGAATTTTTGTTCTATAGGTATCACATGTGTACTCTATAGGTATTACATATTTACTCTATAGGTATTACATTACTGTATGATGAGTTTAATATTTCTAAACAATAAAACCGCGATTTATATCATATTCTTCCTCATTTTTTTTCTGCAAATTGCAGAATTCATATGAATTATTATCACATAAACATTGTGCAAAGAAACCCTAGAGCAAATCCATACAATTATCCTCTGCAAAATCGAGAAGAAAGGAAGAAAAATCATTCTCTGCAACTGCCTCACCATCCTCTGCCCCAACTTCCCTTTCCGATCAGCCCTCACTCCGTCGCAAACCTCTCCATTTTTGTTCTCCTTTCTCTGTCAGAATGTCTTCTTCCGCCACTCCCAACCAAATCATTTCATAACTTAGTCAATACAAAGAGTGAATCGAAGGCTTCCTTATCGGAGTCGAAGTGGAGATGCGAAGCAAAGTCGGAGCAGAGATGAGAAATAAACCAGAAGAAGAAGAAGAAGAATAAGAAGAACGCAAAAAAAAAAAAAAGAACGCAACCGAGAAGAAGAAGAAGGAAGAAGAAGAACGGAGAATAATAATGGAGAAGAGGGAATGTGCGTAGAGAAGAAGATGAAGAAAAAGTAGAAAAAAGAAGGAAGAAGAAGAAGAAGAAAAATAAGGAAGAAGAGGTGCTGTGGAAGAAGAAGAAGAAAAAAAAAGAAAGAAGAAGAAAGAAAAGGTGCAAGAAGAGGAGAAAGAACATGAAATGAAAAATTAGGGTTTTGATTATATATAGTGTATCCGGGTCGGGTTGGGGGCACGGATCTAAGATCCGTACCCGGGGGCACCCAAGTCCTACTCTATCCCCATTGAGAGGGATGGGGACGATTTTCTTCACGAGTAATGGGGTGGGGACGGGGATCTTATTACCCGCCCTGTGGGGATCCCCACACATTCCCCATGGACCCCGAGAATTACATATTTATTCATTTATTTTAAATAATATTATTAAGTTATTTAAAAGAATATTATATTTTAATATACAAATCAAATATAAAAAAACCTCTTTTTTCATCCTCTTCTATGTGCATTGAAGTATTGAAAAAATTAACGAAAATTTAATAGGATTATCTATCTTTGTATTTTTTTAGATAGTATGATTAAATTATATTTTATCTTTTATAGCAATTGAGTCGTTTTTTTTTTTGATATTTTTAATATTTTAGGTATATATAATTATGTCAATTATATTTATGCATTAACTAAACTAAAAAAATTAATTATTTCAAGAAATTAAAAATATTAAAATATTTTAAAAAATAATTAATATTGTGGGTGCAATATCCTGTTAAGGACGGGGATTCTCGTGGGACGGATACAGGAGAAATTTTACCCACGAAGTTGGCAGGAATGGGGATGGGTTCCCCGTGAATGCGGGGACGGCCCAGCCCCGTTGCCAACCCCAATCAATTCCGCACTAGGCAACAAAAAAGTACTCTAAATTCTGCTGACTTTTGCTCTATTTTTATACCTGTGCTTTCATTACCATTTTTTTTTTTCTAGTCTAAAAAGGTTAGAATTAATATATATAAAAAAAAGAGATAAATAATTTAACAAGTTGGCAAAAGAATTAGTTAAAGTGAGAAAATTAAAGGACAATATTGTTGCGTCGCGACAGAGTCAACTTATCAACTTAACTAAATATGCTCATGCATGCATAACTAATTATTACACTAATATAAGTTGACCTAATTATATACAATTCACCCACACTATGTGTAAGGAAACGTGAACGACTAGATATATAATTAGTTATAAAAGCAACGTTGGAAATTATAGTGTTTGCTGAGTTGTTATCCACCATATTCTACCATAAACTAAGGTTTGATTTTGATTCTATCCATTTCAAAAATGGAAAGTTGGACAATTGAGATTTCTTTTAATTGAATGCAATTATTAATTCATGTTTGGCATGTAAAGATTGAAACTTCATTCTTGATGTCACGAGACCTTTCGCAACAACAAAATTAAGTATTTGTGATAAAAAAAAATTGTGATAATTATAAAAGTTGTCGCAAAAGGTATGATTTTTGGGACAACAAACTATCGCGAAAAATGATAATATAAATTGATAATACGTTGTCACAAAAGGTAATGGAAAATGATTTATTTGTCTCAACATTGTTGTCGTGAATACATTTGCAACAACAAACTATTTACAAGAAGACAACAAGATGTAGCAACAAGATTAGCAACAAGATGTTACAATATTTTATGTACTTTTGCGATAGTAATTTAGCAACAAGATGTTGTCGCAAAATGTACTTGCGACAATCATTAAGGTTTTTGCTACAATATTTTGTTGTCGCAAATACTCATTTTTCTTGTAGTGCGTATTTTTTGGTTTTGCAGTGTTTTTTAAAATAGCTCAATAAATAAATTAAACAGAAAAAAAATGTGCATGAGTTGGTATCTTTCTCTATAAGACAATATTGTCTCATAGTATGTGTATTACGGTTTATGGAAAATGTTCTCAAAATACAATGACCTAACTTGAAGATCGCAATACAACAATATCAAAAGTTTTTTTGTTATGCAAATTAACGATGTTTGGGATTTCCTAATATGAAAGGACGAGATGATTACAAATGTAAGATTGCTTATGAATTGCAAATTGTAATGGAATGAGTGAAATGGTTGAATCTGGTTCAAATTGTTTACACCTCTTAGGTCAAAGTTTGCATCAGTTCGATATGATTCAATTCATTTGACCGATCTGAAAACCACCTCATTTAAACACGCCAACCTAACTACTTGGTTCAATTACAAAACTTTAAAGCTCTTCTAAAAGAAGTCATTTAAAACACCACTAGGATGCACCATAGGAGGAGCACACAAATAATAATAGGGTGTGGCTATCCGCACCCCATCAATTTCTAAACACACTCCAAATAGTAAATGCATCCAAATAAAAAAAACCTAAAAATTACACAATTTCTAAACACACCCCAATATTTGTCTACTTTACCCTTTAATTAAAAAAGAAAAAAGAAAAAATAGTCCAACACACAGTGAACCAGGCGTGCCCTCCACTACCAGTCTCCATGGAACCGTCGTCGTCACCTCCACTCCCTCCGCTCCACTTCGCCACCTCCACTCCCGCCCCTCCAATCTCGTTCTTCCATGAAACCATCACCACTCCCTCCTCTCCATGGAACCGTCGTCATGGTGGCGCCTCTACTCCCTCCCTCCAACCGCCTCCACTGCCGCAGCTTCATGGAACTGTCGCAGCCTCCACTTCCCTCCACTTCGCTGCCTCCACCCCTGCTGTTTCATAGAACCGTCGTTGCCGCCTCCACTCCCTCTCTTTTATGGAACCACCGCCACCTTCGCTCCTGCTCTTCCATGGAACCGCCGTCACTACCTCCACTTCGTCACTGCTGGCACTCTCTACCTCAAATTAGGTTTTGGATTGAATGGAGAAGAAGATGAATCAAATTCATTAAATAATTCAGAGTATTTTGGACATTTAATATATATTCACTTTTATATTATTTAAAAATGGGGTGTATTTAGGAACTAATGGGGCGGATAGTTGCACCCATAATAATATCCCAAAAGAAAAAAACTAGAAGCAAATAAAGAAAAAACCGGGGAAAATCTGAATTCGTTTGACTAAAACAAGGATTTATCCGTTAATTTTTTTTCATTTGTTCGAGGAAAGACCAAATTGAATAGCCATGAGTATTTCTTGTCTTGCTCAGTTTGGTCTCAATTTCTTGAGCACCCAACAATGGCGGCATCTTCTTCCACTGATGACCGGTTACACGTATTCTGGCACGAGGGTATGCTCAAACACGATACGGGTCGGGGCGTCTTCGACACGGGTACGGATCCGGGCTTTCTTGATGTCTTAGAGAACCACCCAGAGAACTCGGACCGGGTCAAAAACATGGTCTCCATTCTCAAACGGGGCCCCATTTCGCCCTTTCTCTCTTGGCATCAAGGAAGGCCTGCTCTTATCTCTGAATTGCTCTCTTTCCATACCCTAGGTATAATTTTCTCTTTATTAAGCAATGATTAATTAGAAATTAGAATGGGAAAGTTTTGAATTTTTTTTTTTTTTATGTTTTTAGTTATGGTTGCCAAGAATTGAAGTCATGATGTTGCATTGGGACAAGAAAATGGGAGAAAATCTGTAGAATTATAGCATGCTTTTACTTCACTGTCAATTGGTTGTTAGTTTGCCATTAAGTATGTAAGCTAATTTCAAGGTTGGTGTTGTGTTTTATGAACAACAGAGGATCGAATTCGCCTGTCGAATGATACCGAATAGATTGAAATCTTGTTGGTGTGTTTTATAATATGGTATTCAGGCTTTTATTGCGTGTTGTGTGTTCCATTCTTTTTTAGTGTTTATCCTTTTCAACATTGAGATTGTTGAACATCTGATTTATGGTAGAAATTATGAATGCTCCTATTTTTGAAGTATGCACACTACTAATATGATCTACTAGAATTATTCAATATGTTTGTATGCACAATAGAAAAAAAGCGATCCATAGAACCGATTAGAAGATTTTTGAGTATGACGATGCATTATTGATCATCAAACAAAAGTTGCAAATCCTGTTAGTGAAGACTCAGGTAGAGTATCCATGATCATATAAATTATCATAATCTAAAAGGACACGAATAATTGCATCAATTTGCAGTATTCAATCAATGTAAGTGGTGAAGCCAAGAGAAGCATTAAGTTGAACAAGGAAACCTCGAGTAATTGTGGAAGAGGAGATCAAATTTTACATACAAACACATCATGAATCACACAGTATTTGTCTCATGAATCAATTTGATTACATTCACTTGTTGATCAGTGATTTTTTTCACATTTCAATTTTCTCAGAGTATATAAATGAGCTAGTTGAGGCGGACAAACTTCAGGGCAAGATCATTTGTCCTGGAACTTTCTTGAACCCCGGATCATGGGACGCTGCACTCCTTGCAGCAGGGACCACATTATCAGCGATGAAACATATACTCGATGGGCATGGAAAGATTACATACTCGTTGGTTCGTCCCCCTGGTCATCATGCTCAGCCTACTCAAGCGGATGGATATTGCTTTCTTAACAATGCCGGTCTGGCAGTGGAATTAGCCCTGAATTATTGTCTTAATAAAGTTGCGGTCATTGATATCGATGTTCATTATGGAAATGGAACTGCTGAGGGTTTCTATCGATCTGATAAAGTCCTCACCATATCTCTTCATATGAACCATGGATCCTGGGGCCCTTCGCATCCACAAAACGGAACTGTGGATGAGCTAGGTGAAGAGAAAGGGTTTGGGTATAATTTGAATGTACCTTTGCCAAATGGGTCTGGAGATCAAGGGTATGAACATGCAATGAATGAACTGGTCGTCCCTGCTATCGAGAAATTTGAACCTCAGTTGATTGTTCTGGTTGTTGGCCAAGACTCTAGTGCAGTAAGTTGACTTGGAATTAATTTGAAGTTAGTTAAGAAATTTACATGAGATCATACATGAATTAAAATGATGGGTTTTGACAATTTGTTTGTGTTTCATATGGTAAATATGTATGGACTTGGAGTAATGATATATGCACATCGTAAGTCTTTGCTCTTTTCTCTATTGGTTAAGACGAGTCTTCCTGACTAATAATCATTTTTTTGTCCCAAAATAAGTGTCATTACTGGATTTCAGGAACATTTGCTCACATTCTGCCAAACTTGCCCTCATTTACACTCTCGTAGAAATTGATATATAATAAATGTTCTTAAATATGGGTAGAAAAATCCAAAACGATATGTATTCTGGGATATAGTGAATATGTATGTGCATTTGGTGGATCTTGAAGTATTCAAGATGTTACTTGAAATGCAGCTTAGCATGATAGATTAGAGAGCTTAGTTACATTCATTTTGGCATCTAATTGAATTGGGTTTGTTGGGTGGTTCATTATTGTGACTGCAGTTTGATCCAAACGGAAGGCAATGCTTGACAATGGAAGGGTATAGGAAAATCGGGCAGATGGTTCGTGGAATGGCTGATAAGCATAGCAAAGGACGACTACTGATAGTCCAAGAAGGTGGATATCATGTTACATATTCAGCTTATTGTCTACACGCAACGCTTGAAGGTGTGCTTAACTTTCCATCCGCTCTCTTATCCGACCCTATTGCTTATTATCCAGAAGACGAGGCTTTCACCACCGTTGTCGTGGAATCCATAAAGAAGTATCAATTAGAACATGTCCCGTTCTTAAAGTAGGTTAAATTACGTATGTTGCTAACTCGTAGCGAGTATTCCACAGATTTGCTTATATTAGATAAATTTCCAATTGCACGTAATTTGCTTGCGTGGATTCTATTCGATGTAATGTCTCTTTATTAGTTACGCACGCCCACATGAGTCTGTATGTAAACGATGAATACATACTACATTCAATCCATCTGGTGTAGCATGCGTAATATCTTAAGTTGTGTTTAGATAGATCTAGTCATTTGAAATCAAGGATATTAAATAAATAAATTTCAAATCCACTCAAGTTAGAATGGAGTGTGGATGTGAAATCCACTCAAATTACTCAAAATTTATTTCAGATTGCAAGTAATTGATTTCAAGTTCACACAAATCAGTACACTACGTGCAGATTTGCTGTCATGAATTTTAAATCCTCAAATCCCACAATTCAAGCACAACTGTAATGTTTACATATTTTGGCACCACCTTCTCGAGTACAAGTTACTTCAACATTTAGATCACTTTACTTATGAAGCGAGTCTCCGGTTGGATATGGATCCTTCAGTCTAGTTATAACACCGCAACAACTGATGTAGTGTGGAACGACGTCATTTACTAAAAAATAAAAAGAAAAGGTTAATCCTCTATATTTTATCATGTAAAATGAAGAAGTTTCATGCCTATGATATAGGCACAATCAATGCCTAAAATATACAATCAAAAGTGTTTCTACAATCAAGATGGTCTTTCTACTCATTGTTACACTTTATTTGTGCCACTTTGAGGAATGACTGCTTCTTTGACCACCAGAGAATATAAACATAATTACACTTTTGTCATCTTTTTTTGCATGTTAATTATGCTCCCACTTTTATCTATTGATTAAAGATTCTTAAAATATATAATTTCTGCCTTCTACACAATGTTAAAATGATATGTTTTGAAGATGTGATGATTCTCTTTCATAGGTTATGGATATCATTCTTCTGAAATACTTCACCTTGTCATGAATTTAATTGGTGTGTTCATAACTGAATCGATGAAACAAGTAGTTATTTATTATGAACGATTGAATCGGTTCATTTTAGTTAGCTGGTCATAGTAGTTATTTGTGTTATATTATTATATTAAAAAGGGTATAATTGGTTGATTATTTTCTTAAATTTAAAATTTTGTGAAAACATAATTAAGTGGTCGACAAAATTTATGCTATTACTAACAAATGATAATTTAGAGCAATGGAATATAGATCCAACCAACCAAAAGCCTGTTGAACGGATAATGTTTTTGATTGGTCTTAAATTGTAAGTTCAACTTGTTCTGTGGATTGATGAAATTTTTTTATGTAACATTTCCAATTTTACCTATTTGTGGTAGAAAAAATTCATTTTTACTCATAATTTAAAAAATTCATTCATTGTTGTTAATTTTAGACATTTTTATCCTATTTGCTCATACAAACTAAATTATCTTGTATATATAGAGTTTAGGTATATTTTATAAAAATTGTTAACATAGCAAATATTGAGAAGGTAATAAAAAGGATATTTTTGTAAAAATGAGATTCTCACGTCAGATTTAGAGATAAATTATACTCACTCATTTCATATTAATTGTCTTTTCTGAGGATATGTGATAAACTAAAGAATATAGAATTTGAACAAATATACCCTTAAATAATATTTATATCTCATTTCAAAATTAAACTGATTATTTCTTTATCTATTCCTCAACTATTTCACAATAACTTTCCTACTTAATACAAATTAAATAATCTTCTAAAGAGTAAAATTGGAAAATAATACTAAAATAATTACACAAAAAGATAATTAATATCAAACAAAATTTGAAGTCAAAAACAATTAAACAAATGGAGTATATGGATTGCAGATTTTGACTTCTTACCTAAAATTGTTGTCCAAGATTTGTCTGCTAATTGGGGTGTCATAATTAAAGCCACTACTTGAAGTTATAGAGTTATTTTAATCTTTAACAAGATGGCAAAAACTTTTATGGTGGATCCGTTCACGCGTCCAAAACGCGCTTCCACATGTCTGCACGTGCTCCCATGCGCTGAACACTTGTGCTGAAGCTCACCCAAAATTCACTCCAATAGACCAATCTTTGTGTATAGTTAAACCAACTTTTGTGTATAATTAGACCAACCATGTGTAAGTAGGTCTAACTATATACAAAGGTATGTCTAACATATATAAAAATATGTTTAACTATATACAAAGATATGTCTAACATATATAAAGGTATGTCTAAGTATACATAAAGGTATGTCTAACACAACATAAAAGTATGTCTAATATAACATAGTGGTATGTGTCAAAATTCAAAAATCAAGCCAAAAAAAGACAAGACATGAAATTTGGGCAGAACTGGTATGTTTAACATAGTTTAAAGGTATGTCTAACATAACGTAAATGTATGTCTAACATAACCTATTAGTATGTGATTTTTTTCAAAAATCATATGCGAAAAAAAAAAAAAAGATGCGGTCCTCCCGACCCGGATCCAACCCGAATGCGTAGATTTAAGATTCATGCACCTGATTCACAAGAGATATAATCTAACAAGATAAGTTAAGATATGCACAAACACTCTGCATTAGATTCTGCAAATCCATTAAAGTTCAATTCTAAAGTCAAATAAAGCAATTAAACAATCTATCAACGTAAGCAAATCTATCCACACTCTTTTAACATCTAGACTATAATACACAGCTCTCAACTTCAAAGTTCATCAATGTATACACTATGAAGGCAGTCCCTCAGATAAGACGAGAATGTCGATCATTTATGGCCTTATTCTTCTTTACGGGCCCTCAAATTTTCATCTAATATTATAAATATATACATATGTAATTGTATAATGTATAATAGATTCAATATAAATATAATTGATAATAAATTATTTGTAACCCAATTCTTATATAATTTTTAAATTAAAGTAGACGAATTTATAATTGGATACTAACAGTGATAAAATCAATACTTATGTTATTAAATATCAGAATATTTTTCATTTTAGCAATCAAATAACTATACTATTTGATTGATTGATATAACTTTTTGATAATAATGTTGTTGTCAACATTATGTGGTCACAAATAGATTTTTTTTATTGTGCCTTTTTCTGACAACTTATTTTTAATTTATATCATCAACTTTCACAACAATATATTGTCACTAAAAATAAACTTTTACAATAACTTTTGTTGTAAAAGAGTTCATCGCAAAATAGTCATTTTAATTTTCTATAATATTAATATTATAATGTAGACTTAGGATCGAAATAATACCTGGTGGATTCAACTGAATCGATAGAATGTCGATATGAATGTATCATGTATGTTTGTTTATATTTGTACAAGAAGAATATATGTACTTAAATCGGGTGCAATTGGCTCGAAGTACAATCGAAGGGTCTTAACATGAGTTTGAACTTAATTATGTTGTCTCTTCTTTCTTTTATCTCATGTGTTTGGGATGTCACTTTGACTTGCTTTATCTCAACAAAATGAACTTTCATGATTTTGAAACTATAGTAATGACTAGAAACTAAAATGAATTTTGTTTTGGGATGATTTCTAGATATTTTAAAATTATTTAGGATTAAAAATATTTGTCCATTCTAATTATATAAATGTTTTGGTATAAATTATGAAATGTTACATTTTACCGTATGAACTTCTAATTTGTTGCATTTTACAATATTAGGTAAATTTTGGTCGTTGTCTTAAGATACATATACGGCTGTGATTTATTCAATATTTATAATACACATCAAATTTAAAGTTCATTCGACAAAGTGCAACATCTTAAGATTTATCCAAAAACAACTTTAAAATCATGTATAATTTCGATGGGAAAATGTTTTTTAACCCTGTTATTTATACCAAAATTCATATGAGATTGATCCTCTCATAAATAATCTGTAAAACGATATTTCAATATTTACAGACAAAACTCATTTTTATAAACTCACGTATGGATTAGAGTTGTGATTGTGAATTGACTTGTCACGATTCTTTTTATGTATGTCCAAGGCCGGTCTTGACATTTTGGGGGCCCTAGGCGGCCCTCCCTAATTTTTTTTTTTTACCTAAACGATATATAAATATAAACTGAAAATAAGAAAAAAAATCTTAAATTCAAAAATTGTGTGTGCATATATACATACATATATATATGTATATCAAGTTTCAATATTCTATTTATCCATCTAAACTATTTAAAGAATGCAACACAAATAAATATAAAAACATACTTAAGTTTCAATTTATCATTGAAAGTATAGAGATCTTCTAGAATTTTGAGAAGCAAAATCATCAATAAAGTCTTCAAGATCAAATGATAATGAATTAATTTCTATCATAATATTATTATTATATATATCATAATATTATTATTATATATATAACATATAAAATAAGTGTCGTTAGCCAAAATCAGTTAATTTTGAAAGATTGTATAAATCAATTAAATTTGCAAATTAATTGCAAGATATATGGCTAATATTTTGTTATATTTAATTACAGATTTTGAAATTTTTTTCTTAATTAATTAATTAGAATTGGGCTTATTTAGTTCCAAAATATATAAGAATTGGGTCCAAATAATTTCTTATCAAATATATATATATATATATATTTTTGCCAAATGAATGAATATATATATATATAATGTTAGATAAAATTTTGGGCCCCTCTAGGCGATCGACCTTCTCACCCTAGCTCAGAACCGGCCCTGTGTATGTCTGAAGTTCTTAAATTTTCATGCGAAATCAATATATTTTCGTGGTTCGTGGTTTAAGAAGCCCCAATCTATCTTTGATCAAGATTAAGATTAATAACATGCCAAAGATATGTTATATTTATAACATGAAGGACTATATCTACCATCTGAAAAAAAAATTGAATTATGAAAAACAGGTCAACAGATTACTCATGGTGCAAAAATAATATAGATGGAACCGTCTCACGAAATTATATTATTGTGACGGTCTTATAAGAGTCACTCTAATAATAATGATTGATTATGGGTGCATATATAAATTATAGCCACAAAATAATCGCCAATGAGCTGCTGATCACAAGCTAGTTTAAGATTAGGCACCCAAATGTATAATTAAAATACTATAATTGGTGGATAATTTAATTAAAGACCAAATTAAGTTTTCTGTTTATTGATTGTCTCACCTTGAATATATATATTAAATTTTGTTCAATCACATTAAGCACAGCTCACACTATCTAGCTATTTGGTGAGTACTTAATTAATTTCATGTTTTTTTTTTTGGAAGAACACGTACTTTAATTAGGTACTTGTGTTTCATTTAGTTATTTATTTTTGTAACTGGTTTGCTATAATTACTCATAAATATTGTTTAATTTCTAGCTATTTCTATATTATAAAAATTAAATTTTGTATTCTATCTATTTCAAATAAGAATCATTTTGAAGTTTCAATTATCATAACCTAAGAAATATAGAAATGAGACAAAAGATACTCTTAAGTAACTAAGGAATTTATTATTCAAATTTGAAAGAGAATCAAATCAGCTGCATAAAGGCTGTCGTATTAAAAAATAATAATAATAATAAGGAAATTATTAGGGATAATTTGAGAATAAATTAAATTGTATAAAAGCCATAAACAAACTTTTATGAAGAGAAGGGTTGTGTATCCAACCCCAGTTCTAATACTCTTAAATATAGGATTAATACCTTAATATATAATAAGTACTTGTCTAAGTAATATTTTCACAAAAATATATATTTCAATTATATAAGTAAATTCCTTATGAGTAAACAATTAATATCTTATAAATATATAACTAATATGTTTATTAAAATATATATTTTAAATATACGACTAATACATTATGAGTATACAATTAATAACTTCAAGGATCATTAATATCTTGTGAGTATATAACTAGTGAGTCATGTTACACTACTCACCGTGGGTACATTAATTAATGAGTGTACATTGTTAATGTGTCAGATATCCAGCATATATCAAATAATTTCAGTTTTCATATAACGAAGGAGTGAAAACATTACACGTCAATGATGAGAGCTGCCCGCAGTGGACATTTTAGTATTTTCCTATAACTAATGTTAAGCTAATAATGCATTTGGAGGTATGTACACTGAGGGAAAAAAAAAATTTTGTTTAATGTGATATAAAATTTAGATTTCAAAACAACGTGAATTAATTGTAAATATAAATAAATACTTTAATTATAAAATTCACCTCATTTAATTTATATGCAGTGAAAATGATCCATGAGTCAAAAGTTGAGCAAATATATTTCACAAAAACTTGTGCGAGACGATCTGACGGATAATTTCCGTGGGACGAATCCATTTTATCCATATATTGAACTCATATTCATTAATTTATATATGAATTGAGAAGTTTGAGTTGTGGATCAATCCATCTCACATAATATAATCC
Source organism: Scutellaria baicalensis (assembly GCA_005771605.1). NCBI lineage: Eukaryota > Viridiplantae > Streptophyta > Magnoliopsida > Lamiales > Lamiaceae > Scutellaria > Scutellaria baicalensis. The sequence goes on along the minus strand of CM016726.1, from coordinate 11,323,791 downwards.
GTGAGACGGTCTCACACAAAATTCACTCAATATATTTAATTTGTTTTTCTAGTTACAGTTTAGCAAATTTCCATATGAGTAACACTTGTATGCCCCGGGGGTACGGTGCCCCCAAATTAATCATCATATGGTGTTAAATATATGCTCTACATGTATCATGTATATACTCTTCATGTATCACATGTATACTCTTATATACAAATGATACATGTAAAGCATATTTATAACATCAAGAAACATAACACCTATAAAATATATTTATAACACCTGAAGAGTATGTATATAACACCTAGATCCGTACCCCTATGTGTCCAGGGATATATAAATTTTTGCCTTTCCATATACATAGAGATTTTTAAAGTACAACAACCTAAAAAGTCACATGTATAAACATTACGATAAGCAAAATATAATTCAAATAAGATAATAAATTTAATATGTACAATGAAAATATAATAATTTCATAAATTTAAAATACTACATATCCATATATCCATATATATCTGTGTTTTTTCTACCTATCTAATCAGTGGACACGCGTTCCATGCATAGTACACGTGTTAAAATTTGCCTGAAATGACACAACCCCTCAAATACCTTTTGTTTTATTTTGTTTCATTCTCTCTTTCTTTTTCCTTTTCATCTTATCTTAGTAATTAAAGTGTGTGAATGTCATTTTTTAGCATGTAAATACGAGGACCAAATATTTCGAAATATCAATGGTCTCATGCTAGTAGAATTGGTGAAATATTGGATATTGGGAAACTATCGGCAAATATCAATGCAAATTAAGGTATCGATATTTTGACCAAAAATCGAAATTTTCAATCCTTAAGTAAAACCTGATGAAAATCATGAATCAAAATTTTCATCCTTAGAGCAGAATTAAGATGAAACAATGAATATTACAATAGACGATTCAGCGACTAATAAAGTATATATGGACATTTTTTCTTCGACAAAACCAATAATATTCTTTTTTTAGCATTATACCTATCACAATTTTACAATCTTGAATTTAATTAACCAATAATATTTTTTTAGCATTATATGTGTTCGCAATTTTACAATCTTAAATTTATAATTATACTTTTCAACGATACACGTACACAAAAGCTAGCTATTGTTTATCCATTATTCCATTTTTACCAACCATCTATATTTAATATTTAATGGGTTCAAGCTGCACCGATAATGGATTCCACTAACATTGATTTAATTATAATAAAATATTCAAATTAATGGTCGACTTTTTTCGTTATAGAGACGGACTTTTTATTATTGATTTTATACAAATTTGTTAATTTCTGATCATACTTACATTTCATATTTTCACAATCAAATACATATGTTTTCATTTTTGTCCTTTATATTTTATTTTTATTTTCAATTTGAATTCCTTTTCTAAAAAGAATTCAAAATTGTTGAATTGGATGTCGAAATTTGATTCTCATGTTAAATTTTCCAACAGTCATGTCAAAATTCTTGCAACAACGTTAGCAATTTTAAAAATTTCAATCAAAATGGAGTAAAATTGAAAAAAATTAAAACATAGAGGATTAAAACTGGAAAACAAATATTTTGTTGTAAAAAAATAGAAGTTTCTTACGTGCAAGACCAACATTGAAATCATCCCTTACACAAACTGTTTTAATATTCCCGCAAAGTTTGCGAATTATTATATATGTGAGATTTAAAAAAGGAAAAGGGAAACAAAATTATGAATTTTTATTCTCTAAACATCTAATTACGTATAATTGAACAAAATGAGTCTACTTTCTAAGACAACAATTCTTTTACATGTAATTGGAAAACTCTAGATAAGTTATGTCATTTTAGCTAGCCACCTTTTAAATCATGACACGTTTCTTGATTGAGGTAAAGATGAAAATGAGTTTTTTGTCAATTGTAATAATGGGATGAATAAGGAAGTATAATGTAATAAAGATGCAAGTTGGACAGAAAAGTTAAAAGTATTATGATCCCACATAACAAATAAGTTAATTAACTATATATGGAGTAGTTTTAGTGGGGAAAAGCTAATTGTAGGTAAGTTTCTCATATAGCTAAATCCAATATAGATTATTATTCACTCTTATAATTGAGTGCTTATAATAATTGAGATCCACTCTAAGTTTTTTTGTTGAGAATCCATATATTGATTAGGGATGGTATAAAAGAGATAAGATTGCAGTGTAGATGGTCAAATGAGTTTGACATATAAAGTGTTGAAGATTGTTTTGGAAAATTGGGTGTTTGGTTTGTAAAAAATGAAAACAAGTTGTACAGTTGGAATTAATTAGGTTTCGAGTAGATAAATATAGAGTATTTATTTCCTCAAAACCGATTTTAGATGAATGAAAAATTAATGTTTAAAGTTGACAAATAAAATTGAAGGAGTGTGAAAGTTTGGAAAGGTGTAAATATTCGAAAATGGCAAATGCTGCTGTGCACCAGGTGCACGGATCTGGATTGGTGCAACTGGAGCGACCCGACCCGGATCCGCGCACCTGGATTTTCTTTTTTTTTTTCTTTTTTTTTTCGCTTCACACTGTTACCTTTATATTGTAAAGATGTGACCTTTACGTTATATAAGTGTGACCTTTATGTATAAATGTTATGACCTTTATGTTCAGTAACTTAGGAAAAAAATGAAGATTTTCAGGTTTTTTCGCTTCAGATTAAGACCTTTATATTGTATTGTTGTAACCTTTATGTACAGTTCTTGTGACCTTTATGTACAAATATTATGACCTTTATAATCCATAACTTTGAAAAAAATTGAAATTTTCAAAATTCAGTGCATTTTAAGGATGGATATATGTGCAGCTAATATTTCATAAACGTAAATATGTACAAATTTTGTTAAAATTCTTCATTTTTTTCTAAGTTAGAGTATATAAAGGTCATTACATTTATACATAAAGGTCACACTTATATAACATAAATGTCACATGCATATAACATAAAGGTAACAACCTGAAGTGAAAAAATAAAATTCAAAAAAAATAAAATAAATAAAAGTGCACGGATCCGGGTCGACCCGGATCCGACCCGAATTGTACATACACCAGTTGCACAGGAGACTAACTCTTCGAAAATATGTGAGTTTGAATTGAGCCAATATATATGACTCATTATGAGACACCATTTTATACAAAAAAATGTCTACTTGTGGAAAGATATCAATCCAAACTAGCTAAAACATATCTAATTATAAAAAGACATCATCTATACTATAATAAAAGCAAGTAAGTTGTCAAAAATTACTAATTTGTCACTTTCCCTCCTAAAAATGTCACATCAATTTGATGATGTGTTAATAATTTCTTTTTATTTTAGTTTTTCAAGATTTCATTTTATTTTCTAAATTAATTTAATTATTTTAAATTACATGACTTTCTTGATAAGTTATCAAATATTGTAGTAAAAAAATAAAAGAAAAACATATATAATTCTTGAATCATCATACGTTATAATAAAAAAATAGAAAATAAAATCTTTTTTTATATTATATTACATTCTACTATAAAAAAAATTTGTTTTAAATAATTATAAATTGTAAAAGATTTAAGTTATAAGTTTCTACAATGTATGAATCTACATAATATAATTTATTACAAAAACTAATTTTTCATATCGACATACCCATGTGTCTTCTTTTAAAACATCTTTTTTTTTTATTTTAATACAAACTTTGTGATAAAATATTTAATAGAAGAAGATTACTACTTTTTGAAATTTATGTACTTAAACTTAAATGTTTATGATATAATTATTTAAAGTTTTATAAATTTAAAAGTTAATTCAAAAGTATCTTATATTATTAGAAGTATGTACTTTGTTATGTGTAATGCAAGAAATAACTTTTTATACAAATAAATAATTATAAGTGTTCAATATTCCTTACTATTACAATATACACAAAAAAAATACATAAAATATAATTATTTATATTCATATCTTCTTAACAATCAAATATTCAATATATTAATTTCTTACATTTAAAAAATATTTTAGCCGCGCATAGCGCGGGTGCACTACTAGTTTTAAACTAAGAGGTGTCTATTTTGGAACCGTAAACACTGAATATGAGATAATTAATTCATCTTATGGAGAAAGAGTATAACTTTTACCTCGACTTTCTCTATATTAAGTCACTTTCAAGTTCACTATATCTTTTTTCCGACGCAAAGGAAATCATGTTTCATTTTTTAAGGAAACATAAGAAATTGATATATTTTGTGGCGATAAAAGATAATATATTTATAAACAATAGTGAAAATTAAAACTTTAATTAAACAGATATTACTAAATTCGTCGGCATTGAACTGATAATACATATAATATATAATTGTATTTACTGAGACAAAAGAAAATATTAAAAAAAGGCATGAGAAATCCTTTTCAAGCTATTTGATTTGCAATGTTTCATTGTAGGAAGTATAGATAATTAAATAAAGATGAAAAATCATTTTCTTGTCGCATTTGGTACCCACAAGCTGGGTTTATCAAAATTGTCGGCAACACCTACCAGCGACTTTGAATTTCACATTTTAATTTAAACCTTATAAAACAAAAGATAGAAAAAGGCAATATATATATATATATATATAGTTAAAATAACTCTCTCACAAAATAATTATCACACATTACGAGTAGATTTATTTGTTTTTTAGCAAATAGAAATTTTATAAAAATATATAATAAAAGATTAATTGCCAAAAGATCATGATTTTTTAGAAATTAGGGTTTTGACTATAGTTTGGCTATTAATAACTTTGATATGACTTCCATTGTCTTGTGCATTCATAACTAACAGATAAATTTCAAACATACTTAGAATTGATATAGTACATTTTTTCGATCATATTTTGACAACTGATCATATTCACTTATGTTTTCCTCAATGATTGTTCATTGTGACAATATTGTGATGAAAAGAAAACTACTAGAAAGAATATATATTATGTCAGCACAACAATGTACGAAATTTATATGTTGGTTAGAAATGTACATGATTTTGAAACTCACATTAGATTATGAGTTAAATCATAACTTTAGGAAAATTCATTATTGTTGTTGGAAATAAAAAAATCTAAATTAAAAGAAATGAAAGAGATAAATAGAGAAGAAAAATAAAGTATATTATTATAATGGATGGAAAAGGAAAGAAAAGATGGCATGAAGGTCCCGTGACAAAGTGACATTCATGGGATTATTATTATTATTATTATTATTATTATTATTATTATTATTATTATTATTATTATTATTATTATTATTATTATTATTATTATTATTATTACCAAAACAAAGGGAAAAAAAAAACTCAACTCTCTCAATAATCGCCAAAAAAACAGCTACATTTATTCATTACATCCAATTTTTGAACTAATTTTGGAAGCTTTGCTATTTCTTGAAGCTCACCCAGAATTTATACTTGTAAGAAATAGAAAGAGAGAGAGGGGAAAAAAAGTAACATAGACAACTATTCAAGTATTAATAAAATATTCAGAACCAAATTAGGTGAATTTTATATTCAAAACATATGAAACCAAAATAAGAAGTAATTCTTCATACATATTTGTTTCACAATTTATATATGGATAAATTATTATTTTCATAAGTAATTTGATTAAAAACAGTACAAGAATTAAAATGTGGAAGTGAATTTATTTAATTTCATTAATAAAATTTTATTCATTTATATAAAATGAATGAAAAAAAATTAGGAAGTGCTTACATAATCACATCTTGATAGTCCCCTACTCAATAATAAATTATAAAAAACAAATTTAGAAATTTTAAAATTTAATGTGATAAAAAAATGAATACATATATTTTAATAGATCATTTATGAGCATATGTGTTACACAAAACATATTGAAAATATTTTTATTTGGATCCACATTTTCAAATAGATTTCAAGTACATAAATCCAAATCAGTGTTGAAGAATTCATATTCTCCTAAATGTCAGAACCCATAATAAATATTTTCAGATAGTTATCCAAACTAATTAGCATAAATGATTTTCGATACTTGAACTCTATAGCAACTCTAGGAACATTTGCTATGCCAGACCATTTGCTATAAAAGAATAAAAAAAAAGCATTTTATTTTATAAACATCATATATAGTTCTTTCAATGAGTAACTTTTCATATACCTTGTTCCAAAATTACATATTTATAAACTAAAATGTTTTAAAAGATATTATGGCAATATATGAAACCTATTTATAAACAAGGTCTTAATAATAATGTTATTTATAAAAATTAAATCTGGAGATGGTCGGAAGTTAAATTATAGTTGAAAAACATTTTTAAGATTATCCCAAGTAAAAATATAAAAAGTTACTCCATCCGTCCCGGCTTAACTTGTTTATATTGACCGGGTACGGAGGTTAATAAAAAGTAGTTGACTTATTAAATTTGTTGATCTTTTGTTCCTTAAGACTTTATTTAAAGAAGGGTCTAGTGGGTGAAATTGATTGACATTTTTGTAATAAGGATTAAATATATAAATATTAATGTTTCACTTTTGTTATCATTTATGGTTTGACAAGTTAAGTTAGGACAAATCGAAATGACAAGTATATAGGTTAAATTGGGATGGAGAGATTATGTCGTCTCAAAGACATACTCTTGCTCTTACGAGGTAATATTATATATATATTAAAAATTAAATAAAATTCTGGCCTTTAAATTATTATTAAGACAGCATTAGCGTTGATGGAGAGAGTGATTATTATAGTTTGATCATCCGTTGAACTCAATCAACTCTGCTTGTCGGTTACAAGAACCCACCTGAAATTTGCATAATCTTGGAATTGAATATTTAATACTATAAATTCCTTTTTCAAGAAAACATAGGACAGAAATCAGTTTACACATAATTATGAACAGAAGTAAAAGAGATAAAGGAAACAGTGGAAAACGGACATAAACACTAGAGAGAGAAGAAAAGGAAGCTTGAGAGAGAGAGAGAGAGAGAGTCATCACAAAATTGTAATTGTCTTTAGGGTTTGATCCAAATCCAAAGCATTGAAAACTTGAGAAATAGCAGTGAAAATATCTGCATCTCTCTGTCCTTTTCTTGCCTTGGAAAGCTCCCATTCTTCCCATTACCATTTTAGTCCCAGAAAAAACTCAGAACAACCACCATTCTTGAATTTGCATGCACCCAAGAAACACAAGGTTTGTCCTTTTTTCTTGATTTCTCAGCTTATTATCCTTGTTTGTTACTCAAAGATGCAATTTTTCTTGGCAAATTTGAAGATGTGGAAGGCTTGCTTGATGGGAATCCTGTTGTGATGTAGTGATTCGAAAATGGGAGTTGATCCAAGAAAATTCGTGTACATTTTTGTTGGATTGTGTATTTACTTTCTGGGAAGAGGGGTTGATGGGTTTACAGACCAAAATGATTTCAAGATTCTGAAAGATTTTAGAAATGGTTTGAAAAATCCAGAGCTTCTGAAATGGCCTAATGGAGGGGATGATCCTTGTGGGCCCCCTGCATGGCCTCATATCTTCTGCTCTCATGGCAGAGTCACTCAGATTCAGGTTCAAAATCTTGGATTAGAGGGCCCTTTGCCCCAGAATTTGAATCAATTGGTACAACTTGAAAATGTTGGCCTTCAAAGGAACAAATTCAATGGGAAGTTACCATCTTTCAGTGGATTATCCAATCTGCAATTTGCTTACTTAGATTTCAACGAATTCAATTCGATCCCTTCTGATTTCTTCCATGGCCTTACTAGCATTCGTGTCCTGGCTTTGGATAGTAACCCTTTTAATCAGAGTAGTGGATGGATGATACCTAGTGAGCTAGCAGAGTCTTCTCAGTTGGTCAATTTTTCTTGCTCGGATTGTAACTTAGTCGGGCCCTTGCCCGATTTCTTCGGGAAGCTGCCCTCGCTTGCTTCGTTGACATTATCGTACAATAGGTTGAGTGGTGAAATACCATCCACTTTTCTTGATTCAATGTTGCAGATATTGTGGTTGAATAATCAAGAAGGGGGTGGTATGAGTGGTCCTATTGATGTAATCGGGACTATGGTCGGGCTAACCACGGTCTGGCTCCATGGTAACCACTTCTCTGGATCGATTCCGGATAATATCGGGCGTTTGGGCTCATTGAGAGAGCTCAACCTCAATGGGAATCGCCTCGTTGGGTTGATTCCCCCTAGCTTGGCTGGTATGAATCTTCAACTGCTGGATTTGAACAATAATATGTTCATGGGACCAATTCCAAAGTTTAAATCTGCAAATGTTTCTTATGCATCGAATTCTTTTTGTCGGTCTGATCCTGGTGAGCCATGTGCTCCTCAAGTTAGTGCCCTTTTGGAATTTCTTCATGATTTGAGTTACCCAGAAAGGCTTGCTACTGAGTGGACAGGGAATGATCCTTGTGGAGGGCCTTGGTGGGGTATTACTTGTAATTCAAGAAGCCAAGTTTCTGTTATAAACTTGCAGAAGCTCCGCCTTAATGGCACGGTTAGCCCTTCGCTTGGGAACTTATCTTCACTGCTTGAGATTCACTTAGAAGGAAACAATCTACATGGCAGAGTGCCTCCAAGTCTTGCTCAGTTGAGATCTCTGACATTGTTGAACTTATCTGGGAATGATTTTGATCCACCATTACCGAGATTCAGAGACAATGTGGAGGTAGTAACCGACGGCAATTCAAAATTCGAAGCTGAAAAACCGAAGAACTCCCCGTCGCCGGCTGCAGATCCACCTCTGCATCCTCCGATCAAGGGTCCAGAATCTCCACCTAATCATCCTTCATCAGATCCATCTCTGCATCCTCCGATCAAGGGTCCAGAATCTCCACCTAATCATCCTTCATCTGGTGGTGATCATCGACCATCAAGTCCCCTTTCACCCATTGTTGTAAATGAACCGAAAAACATCACAAGTTCATCAAATTCAAAAGTTGTGGTCATAGCGGCTTCAGCTGCCGGTTCCGTTGTTTTTACTCTTTTTGCTGTTCTATTGGCTCTCTACTGCTTGAGGAAAAGCAAAGATCCAAGAAACCCTCCTGTTGTGGTTCATCCTAAAGATTCATCGGAAAATGGTGATTTGGTGAAGATTGCATTAGTGAATGGCTCTGCCTTTGAGGTTCAAACCGCAACCAATACCATGATGAGTAGGACGACAGCTGGTGGATTGGAAGACAGTCAGATGATCGAGTCCCGGAACCTGCTCATCTCCCTTCAAGTCCTTCGTAAAGTCACCAAAAATTTCGCACAAGAGAACGAGCTCGGACGAGGAGGCTTTGGAGTGGTTTACAAAGGAGAGCTAGAAGACGGTACAAAAATAGCTGTTAAGAGAATGATAGTTGCTGCCATTTGTAACAAACAATTGGACGAATTCCAGTCAGAAATTGCGGTGCTTTCAAAGGTTCGACACCGACATCTTGTGTCCCTTTTGGGGTACTCAGTTGAAGGAGCTGAGAGGCTTTTAGTTTACGAGTATATGCCTCAAGGGGCTCTTAGTAGACATCTTTTCCGATGGAGGAGTCTAGGTTTAGAGCCGTTGTCATGGACGAGAAGGCTTAATATTGCTCTAGATGTTGCTCGAGGATTGGAATATCTTCATACATTGGCCCATCAGAGCTTCATACATCGTGATCTGAAATCGGCTAACATTCTTCTGGACGACGATTTTAGAGCGAAAGTTTCAGATTTCGGATTGGTAAAGTTGGCCCCCGATAGCGACAGGTCTGTCGCTACTAGGCTTGCCGGAACTTTTGGATACCTTGCTCCCGAATATGCAGGTAAAGCATCTTTATTACAAAATCATGTTTTACACAATGTTGAAAATATGGTAGAAATATTGGTTCTCTACTTTTACGGAAATATGGATATCGATTTACAATTTTGGAATATTAATATGGGATCTTAAGGGATAATTATAACAAACATATTCAAAATGATAAATGATACACAATTTGTTGTAGTTAAAATGTGTAAATTATAATACTATTTAGGAACAAAATACAGTTTTTCTTTAAAAATGTGTGTTCGTTCATAAATATAATTTTACTGCAAAACAAACCATTTATTTTCTTAAAAAAGTTATTTTTTGCCGATACTGATATTTGAACTATATTTCCTCGTTTTTCCAAGATTGTGTACTGTGAAGTTTCCTATATTGATACTAACATTATCGATATTCTATTGAAATTCTGACGAAATGTCGCAACAGTTTGTTTCAGTATCAAGACTTAAAAAAATTTCATCCTTGGTTTTACTTCTCTGTCACATCTTTTAACTGTTCGTCTTATCGTTCAGTGACTGGGAAAATTACCACAAAGGTCGATGTATTCAGCTTCGGAGTAGTACTGATGGAGCTTCTGACTGGATTAGTAGCACTCGATGAACAACGTCCGGAGGAAAACCGGTACTTGGCCGAGTGGTTTTGGCAGATAATATTAGATAAAAACTCACTTATTGCTTCTGTCGACCCTTCTCTCAATGCAAAAGAAGACATTCACGACAACATTTACTCTATAGCCGAACTTGCTGGACATTGCACGGCACGGGATCCAAGTCATCGTCCTGACATGGGATATGTGGTAAACGTGCTCGTCCAGTCGGTCGAGAAATGGAAACCCTATGAGGAGACGGATCAGTTTTCAGGGATCAACTTGACATTGCCATTACCTCAAATGTTGAAGGGTTGGCAAGAAGAAGCCGATTCCCAATATGTGAGTGGTACGAGTCTGGACAGCAAAGGGAGTATTCCGGCTAAGCCGTCGGGGTTTGCCGATTCGTTCACGTCTGCTGATGCTCGTTAAGTTAAGGTAAACTTTGATGTTTTGTTGTCATAACCTAAATAAATTGCTCGTTTATTTTCATGAAAGTGAATACCATTTTGTGACCTTATAATCACATACGAAAAATATAGGCATATACTTTGTTTAAGGAGAATTTGATGTGGGAGTGATCAACATGATGCTACTGTATATGTAGTAGATACACATAATATGTATGAAGTTTGTACGTTTTTTTGGCCTGCACATTATCGTTTAAACTACATGACATCTCGTCATACTATTTCTATGATAGTTTACGGTGAATCGAACGAGTGCTCTTGTGCCATATGTTTGCGATCTTTGGTATTTCTTTGTGTTTGGATTGAAGGATTTGAGAATTGATTCAAAATCCAAAGTGGCAAACTCGGTGGTTGTTTGGATTGATATGAATGTGAAATTTCACTGACTCTCATTTAGAGTTTATTATTAGGGATTTAGGTAAATTAAGAAGTCGACTCTAATCTGAGTCGAAATTATTGCATTTTCGAGTTGTTCGACCAAACGCTTGTTCATTGGATGAATTCTTGATATTGATGGACCCCTACAAAGAATAGAGATGATGATGCATGTGCCTAGTTCATAACTACTTGTACTTGATAGTCTTGATTGATAGCTTCATCAATTCCACAAAGAACTTTATTTATGAGACCAAACCGATGGGTATAATTCCGTGAGACGAAACCCACAATCCAAATTCAGTTTTTTCCGAGTTAATCTCTAGCTTTTGAGTAATATGTAGTGGATTGATCGGTCTCACTGAACTAGATTCGTGAGATGATTTTACACGAGTAATATTCCCATCAATTTTGTAGTGATGTCGGTGTTGTAGCTCAACTACTATAGCAGCCACATAAATTAGGTGATGTGAGATTAAAATCAATATGTATATATACACAAACACACACACTTCAATTATGAGCTAGGATTTGGTAGTTGCTATGTTTTAATCCTATGTTGTGGGTTCATATGTGTCACACTGACCTTGATTTTTCGTTTTGTTTTGTTCTAAAAAGTAAAATAAAATAAATGAGCTCTAATTTTTAACAATTTAATTGTTTTCACTGCAGATAAAATATACTTCAAAAAAATTATATTCCATTTTTTTCTTCAAAAATTTATAAATGCAAACTTGGGGACCAACCTAGCTAGCATGAATAATTTCTGGTAATAAAAAAATGTGTAAGCTAGAGTTTGTTATTTCATAGCACTCTTTTACATTATAGTGCATGTGTACACATTTGAAAAGTCATTTATGTTTGGTTTAGGTTTAATTAGGTCAAGAAAAATTCTAATCTTGAAATTTTTGAATAGTTAAAGGTTTAAAAATAGTGACATTATATGTTTGTATAAAACACTCCAAATAGCTCAATACTAAGTCAAATACAATGAATAATTGTTTCTTAATTAGTTGCAAACACTCTCATTGTGAATGTTCTTTCAGTATCTTATATTCCAATATTTTCAATAAATAGTGTAATATCGTATTTATCGGAAAATGAATCTAAGCAAAGACTATTTGGTCCCAAGATTAGTTTTAATAAAAGACATAGTTTTGCCTTTATTTGGTGTAAAGTGGAAAATTGGTTGTGTTCTTTATGCTTCACATGAAATTGAGGAGTTTCTTATGATCATACCTAAATCAGCCTAACCATCTGCTTTGTTGACATTGATTAGAGATCTAAAATTCAAGGGAGTTTATGGATAAAAATTAATATACACAAATGTAGACAAGATAAATCTCTAGTGCATAATCTTAATATACCATAATTGTGTTCTAAATTACATTTTTATTGTAACACAATAAAAAGATGAAGTTTTATTTTACTATTTTAGTCCCCCCCCCCCCCCCCCATATATATGGGTGACAAGTTGTAGGAAATAAAATAAGCTTGAAACATTAAGATGTTAATATTCACGGTAATAGTGTAATCGATAAAATTAATTAAAATTGTTTCTACCTAGCCAGTTAATAGATATCGTAAGTTGGAGTCGATCCCATGGAGAGTGATGAACGAATTATATTATTTATATTCAATTTAATAAAAGAAGAATGATGAGAGTTTCAGGTTGATTAATAACTATTACTACATTAACTATATAACCTAAAACAAGCAAATTAAGCAAACAATCAATTAATAAAAGTATTTCATTTAACAGTTAGTCATCTCTTAGTTAATGTAACAATCCTCTTTCATCCATAATCTAACAATAAGTTCTAGTAATTAACCTAATCATCTCTTAAGATTAGTTAAATTAGGATATGAACATTATTTAACCCTATTTAACTGATCAACCTTTAATAAACTCTTTAAATTTAATTCATTGAACACATTAATCATCAAAACGATATGATGAACTAGACTTCAAATATGTAAGCTCGACTTAAAAATTTAAGAATATTCTACCCTAAGATGCACGACCTCTAATTCATTACAAATGAAAATTAAATCACAACAATTAAAATTTATGATCTAAGATTTGAGAAGGTAATACGAGATAAATTAAAACATAAAAAATATATAATTTCAAACATCTCTCTTAACTGAAATTAGGAAGTTAGTCGATCATCTTTGAAATTGATTCGCCAATAATTTTCGAAGGATCCATGGTAAAATAAAAACAAAACAAAGTTAAAATCTCTCTCTCTCTCTCTCTCTCTCTCAAAACACTCTCTTCCACTGCGACGAATCGTTGGTGAGTTGGTTGGTCTGTAAGAAAACAGAAATTGTGATGTGCATATATCTGAGGCCTGAATCGACGGCCTCTTTTAAAAGTGGAGAAATGGGCTTTCTCAAATCCTCAAGCCCACTATCATGATTTTTATTTTTTTTGGATTCTAAATACAGCCATTAAATTTCTTAATACATTCATATAAAATGAAATTCCTTTTTTATCTTTAAATTTTATTTTTTAATATTTAATACAACAAAACATCATCTTCATTAATTTTCTTTTTACACAACCGTAGATATAATACTATCAATTTAAAGATCGTTTCAACAACAACGGAAGAATATTTCAACAAAATACCAAGTTTTAAGAAGAAATTTAATCATGTTTATTTTGGAGATATGCGTTGAGCTCAACTGCATTAGGAAAAATGGTAATGAAAGAAAGTGTGTAGGATCCTTTCAAATAGTTTATGTTATAATTTTTTTGGAGATTTTAGTTGAGTTTTTATTATGATTTCCTATTACTTTAATTTCAGAAATACTATTAATTACTTAATTTTAAGTTCTTAGACTCTTTCCATTCTTTCAAAAATTGCACATGTCTTGTTCAATGAAATGCTTGAATGATTTTTCATATGCTTACTACATTAAAAAGTCATGTTCATCACCAAATAATAAATAATAATAATATATAATAATAATAATAATAAAATAATAATAATAATAAATAATAATAATAATAATAATAATAATAATAATAAAATAATAATAATAATAATAATATAATAATATAATAATAATAATAATAAAATAATAATAATAATAATAATAATAATAATAATAAATAATAATAATAAATAATATATAATAATAATATATAATATATAATAATAATAAATAATAAAATAATAATAATATATAATAATATAATAATTAAATAATAATAATACTAAATAATACTGAATTATGTTTTACCTTATAAAGTTTTAAGTCCTCTTCCAAATTTTTTTTTTTCGGAATAGTAGGGTTGAAACTTAATTGAATATATTGGTTATGTAAAGAAAAAAAAAAAGATAGTAAAAAATTAGGCTGTAAAAATTATCAATAATTTCTTGGTGGCTCTATGGAATTTGTTTTTTGTTTTTTGTTTTTTTTCTATTTTTAGAATTGCCTTTTTTTTCCCCATTTGGGGCCCAATTCATGTTTCGTTAATCTTTATTGGGCCCTTTGAATTAAGATTGCCTCACATGACTCGACGCCTTATCGTACTCGTTTTTCTCGAGTCAAAAATTCTCCAAAACTCTTGAAATAATCAAGAAAATAATTTAAAGTATTTGGGGACCAAAATATATAAAGATAAGAAAATTGTGCATGCAATTGCATAAAATACTATAGATCTCAATTTAATTCACTATAAAATACATGTATTTTCTTGATAACAAGTATATTAATCTCAACATTATTACACACAATAAGTACAATTCAACATGTTGCGAGACAACAATTTCTTCACAATTAGTTAATCTAACTGTTTGATCGTAAGATCAGTATATATAATTAATCTAACTTCATATTGCTAATTGCTTTGACTCAAATCCATTTAGTAATAATTTCATTACTCATTTATCTTTGGCAAATTCTCCTGTTTATCAAGATTTTTTTTTTTCCCGTTTTAGGTTGTTGTTTTTATGTTGTAAGGGTGTGACATTTATGTTATATAAGTGTAACCTTTATATATAAATGTTATGACCTTTATGTTTAGTAACTTAGGAAAAAAATGAAGATTTTCAGGTTTTTTCACTTCAGGTTGAGACCTTTATATTGTATTCTTGTGGCTTTTATGTTGTATTATTGTAACCTTTATGTACAAATATCATGACCTTTATGATCCATAACTTGGAAGAAAATGAAATTTTCAGAAATTTTTCAACGCATTTTAAGATGAACATATATTTATGTGATATTAGTTGTACCTTAATATATGACATAAAAATGCAACTAATATTACATAAAGGTGCAACTAATAATATATAAGGTACAACTAATATCACAGTAAAGGTAAGTATATATAATTTTTTTAAAATTCTTTTTTTTTTCTAAGTTGGAGTATATAAATGTTACTGCATTTATACATAAATGTCACACTTATATAACATAAATGTTACAGCCTAAAGTGAAACAAAATTCAAAAAATTAAAAGATGTGCGAATTCGAATCGACTGAAACCTAATCCAAATTGTATGTGCACCTGGTGCTTAGGACATCAACTCTTTATATTTTCCTCTCTAATTTTATCATCTCCGTCTAAACTACACAACTTAATTGTCAACGTGACTTCAAAAGGATTGATTATAGTTATGATCACAACAATTTTTTTTCCTTATATTACACATTAGATTATGATTTTAACAATTTGATTGTATATGTTAGGCCATTCTAATAAAAATGTTATTTGGAAGGCCCAAAGACATTAATGCCAATATATGCTTTGAAAGTTTGCAATGTTTAAAGCATAGCCCACACAAACACTTTAAACTCAATATCTATCATAGTAAGATTAATTCAAACATCAAATAATGAATTCTTGCCTTTTAATTTCAATTTAAACCAACCAATTCTTACCCTTTTTAGATGTCAACATATGTATCTAATCTTTCACAAATAAAAATTTAGAAAATTAAAATAAAATCCAAAATAATGTGTAATATTTTTTTAAAAAATATTTGAAATAAATAGAACAGCATATTTAGTCTGAACATTATTAAAACACTGGAATTTGTTTTAAGATTTTCTGAAAGTGGTTTTAAAGATTCTATATTTTATTTTAGAACCTGAAAATTATATCAAAAATCTGAAAAACAATGTTAAAGATATAAAATTTAACATATAGTTTCTAAAACTAAAAACTAGAAAACTTTTAATAATTATCATTATCATCACTTTCGAAAAATTTCAACGAAACACCCCTTAAATCTATGGTTACTTCTCAAGCAGTACACCAAAAAATACTACAGTGATGATTAATCACTTATTTTTTCAAACAATGACCACTTTTACTATTGAACAGTTCTTTGAGAATCATTAAATTATTTGCAAACAAAGTTTAAGTACCAACATTCTTCCTTAATGATGATTAGCAATGACCTTTAGCTCTTAATCTTCTTGCTTTAGTGCACTTGTTATTTCTATTAATTGATTGCAAAATTTCTTTGTTAAATGGTTCACTCATTAGATTCTTGTCAATTGAGTTCATATGTGGCTGCTTTTTGTTTAAAGAGTAGGAGATTAACAAAATCATCATTGGGCATTGCTGTTCAAGCTTAATTAAATGAATTTATATGATTGATATGATTAATCATTTGATTCCCAATTTAATTATTGGGAGGTGGTTTTGTGCCCACATTTAGTTTAAACAATGACAAAATTATTTCCCAAAAGCAACATGTTTTCTTGATCCAATTAGTGGGGGTTTCACTTTTTCTTTTTCCCTTTTTATACAAGTAACTCTCTTACTCTTTATAAATGTTACCATACGAATCAATAGTTATAAAATGGCGTCATAGTAAGCACACGAGATCTTCGATTATACTTTTTATTATAAAATAATCATAATATATTGTGTGTATCAAATTGTGTATTAAATGTTATGAAATATGAAATGTAACATTAATTGTAATAGATCTAGATCCTAATTGGACAGTAGGAGACTTTAAAAAAAAATCTCTCTCATAATGGGCATCTTCCTATGACCATCGGTTTGTGAGGTAAATTTTATACTACTAAAGAATATTCAGACATTAATTACCTGTTATGATATAAGAACAAGATGGAATATAATTATAATGCGAGATCCGTCTCGGTCTCACAGCTCATTTCATCTTGATCTCACAACTCATCTCAATCAATGTAATATGTGAGATGATCTCACTTAATTTTTTGTCCTTTTCTTCTTTTTCTTTTTATCTATTAAAGATTTATTGATAATGATATTCATGGTAATGAAATCCAGTGAGTTCTAAAGGATTTGAACTAGAAATTAGAAATTCCTTAATTATACCCAATGTGATAGTTTCAAAGGTACCACCTTGAAAGATGTTATACTTTACTCAATTAGATCCGAACCAATTTGTATAATTAAAACAAAATAAATGGTTGATGTGGATATTTTCAAAGAAGAAAGTTTCGTTAGTCCATAAATATTTAAGTTACGTCATTTTTTAATTACATATGGTGGATAGATCGGAAAATAAAAATTGATCCTAATATATACACAAAACACATGACCATGAGATCCACAAGAATAATTGTGGGTAATTAATGAAGAAGAATAAAAATAGTGGCCAATCCAACTTATTATTAAGAAAGCTTTTAAAGATTGAGTTAGGGATTAAGTTGGAAAAATAGTGGTCAAAATAGCCAAAACGAAAATTAATATGATACAAATTTCTGACTGTAAAAGGACAATTAATATGGAAGGGAGTACTAAAAATTAAAGATTTTATATGTTTTGAGAAGATCACATGCTATATATGCCAAGTGTATCCCAAGTAGTTTAATCATAGTAAAGATAAGTAATAGATGATCTTGTGTTGTTGAATCACAAATATTATGAAGCATCAATGTATTGCCAATTGGCAATATATTCGTAAGACAAAAACTTATATATCTGTGGGGCATATAGAGGCACGAATTTAAATGTTATATACATGCTCTTCAGGTGTTATATATATATATATATATACTTTATAGGTGTTATGTTCTTGGTGTTATAAATACACTCTACAAATATCTGTATATAAGAGTATACATGTGATACTTGAAGAGTATGTACCTAATATCTGTAGAGTATATATTTAACATCATATGATGATTAATTTTGAGGTACCATGCCTTGGGACACACAAGTGTCACTCTATTCGTAGTAATTACTGAATATTAGCAATTTTGTTATTATTATTCCATTAGACTGCATGCAGGCTTGCACTGACTCCAAGCATTTTTTTTCTTTCCCTTATTTGTATTCATGTCACATTTAGTATGAGATAAACACCTTTGAAATCTGAAATAGGTCTGTTTTTATTATTATTATTATTATTATTATTATTATTATTATTATTATTATTATTATTATTATTATTATTATTATTATTCATGCAGGCTTGCACTGACTCCAAGCATTTTTTTCCCCTTATTAGTATTCATGTCACATTTAGTATGAGATAAATACCTTTGAAATCTGAAATAGGTCTGTTATTATTATTATTATTATTATTATTATTATTATTATTATTATTATTATTATTATCTTTATTATTTGTGAATACTAATTTCACCAATCTCAAAAATTAGTAACTTTTTAAGTATAAAATATAAAAGCATGTCAGACAAAAAAAGCAGAATTTGGGACAGAAAATAGCGTGATCCGGATCGGATCGTAACTTCGAATTTCTTACCATCTTCAATTCGTGCATTCGATCGACATCACCTGGGTCTGACTTCCAGCCTCTTTTTGACCCATTTTTAGCTTGAATTTGACTTTGACTTCCTCAAAGAAGTTGTAATCCTTGAAGTTAGATATCCAATGCCACTAATTTCAGTCAAAGATCATTTTTTACACAAATGACCAAAATACTCGAAACCTATCAAGACGAAATTAAGAATGTTTTTGCATGACTTTCAACTTCTTGTAATATTCTGCTTTCGTGGATGCAGAATTGAGGTAGATGTCCAACAATATGAAAGTTGTCTAGAACTCCCTCTTAAGTTACCAACAAGATAATAATCATTGAATTTGGACTCCTAGAGCTCGAGATATAATTTTTCTTGCACAGTTGTGCGTTTTCAACTCCATAACTTGACTTCATTTATTCACTACATTGAAAAAAATATTATATTGGTCTTAATTATTTTTTAATAGTAATTTAATCAATCTAAAAATTAGTATTTATTTAAACATAAATACAAGCTTAAATTATACCTCATAAACTCTGAAATTTAAAAAAAGAAAAAAAACCTAAAGATTCTTAAGGTGTTATTCAAATTAATGGGTCAATATAATTTGCTTTAAGGTATTTTGAACATTTTTTAAGTCATCAAATAAAATATAAGTTATATATATACACTTCATGTTAGCGTAAATAAAACAAATTTGATGTTTACATTTCATAAATTTTAAGACTGTATAATTAAAATCCTGAATAGTGATGATGATGTAATTGAATAATTTATGTGACTTTATTTTATATTTTAAAAATCAACTAATTTATTTAAATTAATTATTTTAAGAAAACACAAACATTTCATCTTATCATTAATTGTTTAAATGTATATATAGTACTTTTTATAATTTAAATTTAATATCATACTATTTCATCAACAACAAATTATTTCTTATAAATTTCAATTATTTATAATATATAACCTATTAATTAATATTTTATTTCATGAAATTTATATATACTTTACGATAAACTCCTATATTTTGTATATATTTTTCATTTTTCTTTTCCTATGTTATAATTACATAATTTAAAACATAAGGTCTCAACAATAACTCAATGTATAATTAAATGAAAAAATTATTGATGGTGTCTCAATGTAAACAGGCTCAATGCAACTCATAGTTACAGCCCAAAAGATAATTAAAATAACTTTATGCAGATATTAACACAGTAAAAAAGTAAATGTATTAATGTCATTGGTGTACAATAGAATAACTTGTATGCATATAACACTAATTATGCATTACTCCAAATTAGTATATAATGAAAATAAATCAAAGATATTTTGATTTTTAATATATTTAATTCTGAAAGTATAATCTACCCAACAATACATAAATATTCCTGATTTTATTTTATCGATGTGTATAATGCTTTAGTATTCCCAAAAAATTCAAAAATAAAAGCATGGTAATAAATTACACGATCATAAAATGTAGCTATTAATAATTTTGTAAAGATTTTTTAAAATTTAATTATAATTAAAATGTCGTGATAAAAACTTTGAGAACTATAGAAAAGTAGATATTATTGTTGAAAATTGTAAAAAGTGGAAAAGTCTGATAGAGTTATATAGGATTTTAAATATCACAGGATAAAAAGGTACTGAGATTTGGCACATCACATATCCAAATGAGATTGTCTTAATCCAAACAAAGTAAATTCAAAAGTTTAATTTAAAAAAGAAATTCATTAAGATAAAATAAAAATATATAAATATATCACATATCATTATATATATAATGTCGTAATATTGTTTTTCTTATCACAAACTTTAGGATTGATTTGGAAATGTGTTGGAGTTGAAGATTTGTGGCCAATACCAGGGCTATTTCCAGGTGTGGTGGGTCGAAAATCATCAAACTCTAAGTTCTTATCATCAATTTCAGGATTGATTTGGACATTAGTTGGGGATGAAGATTTGTGGCCAATGCCAGGACTATTTCCAGGTGTAGTGGGTCGAAAATCATCAATCTCTAAGTTCTTTTCATCTACTTCAGGATTGATTTGGAAAAGTGTTGGGGCTGAAGATTTGTGGCCAATACCAGGGCTAATTTCCAGGTGTGGTGGGTCGAAAATCATCAATCTCTGAGTTCTTGTCATCAAGATCAAGATTGATTTGAAAATGTGTTGGGGTTGAAGATTTATGACCAATACCATGACTATTTCCTGGTGTTGTGGGTCGAAAGTCGTCTAGGTCATATCGATTCAACACTCGACCGTATGGAATGACTTTGGTGCTACAAAGTAGTAGGGACAAAACCACAAGCTGCTGCAAACACCATGAATTATTAGCCATTTTTAACAGATTTGAATATGTGATAATGATAGTGATATTTTGTGGTGAGCCATGACCAATTGTGTGCTCTATATATAGGCAAAAAAGAATTAAATTACACATTTTGTAATCACTCTCTATTGGGGATGGGTAGTAATTTTTATGGGTTAAAAACATTGTCATCCCAACTACACCCACTTTTACACTTTTTGATATAAATTTTAAAATATTGCATTTTGTTGTATGAATTTTTAATGTAGCTATTAATAATTTTGTAAAGATTTTCTAAAATTTAATTATAATTAAAATCTAGTAATAAAAACTTTGACAATTATAGAAAAGTAGATATTATTGTTGAAAATTGTAAAAAGTGGAAAAGTGTGATAGAGTTATATAGGATTTTAAATATCAAAGGATAAAAAGGGACTGAGATTTGGCACATCACATATCCAGATGAGATAGTCTCAATCCAAACAAAGTCAATTCAAAAGTTTAATTTAAAAAAAAGAAATTCATTAAGATAAAATAAAAATATATAAATATATCACATATCATTATATATATAATGTCGTAATATTGTTTTTCTTAATGTTGAAAAGTTTGGTTGAAATTGTAATTTAGAAAAAACCATCGATTTATTTGAAGAGTATGTACCTAATATCTGTAGAGTATATATTTAACATCATATGATGATTAATTTTGAGGTACCATGCCCTGGGACACACAAGTATCACTCTATTCGTAATTACTGAATATTAGCAATTTTGTTATTATTATTCCATTAGACTGCATGCAGGCTTGCACTGACTCCAAGCATTTTTTTTCTTTCCCTTATTTGTATTCATGTCATATTTAGTATGAGATAAACAGCTTTGAAATCTGAAATAGGTCTTTTATTATTTATTATTATTTTATTATTATTATTATTATTATTATTATTATATTATATTATTATTATTATTATTATTATTATTATTATATTATTATTTTATTATTATTATTATTATTAGTTTTTATTATTATTAGTATTATTATTATTATATTATTTTTATTAGTTTATTATTATTATTTTTATTATTATTATTATTTTTTTTATATTATTATTATTATTATTATTCTTTTATTCTTTTATTATTATTATTTTATTCTTATTATTATTATTCTTTTATTATTCTTAATTATTTATTATTATTCTTAGTATTTTATTATTATTATTATTATTATTATTAATTATTATTATTATTATTATTATTTATTATTATTATTTTGTATTCTATTATTCTTCTAATTCTTATTATTTTATTCTTCTTCTTTCTTATTATTATTCTTATTATGATTCTTATATTATTATGTATTATTATTATTAGCTTATTCTTCTTATTCTTATTCTTATTATTATTCATTATTATTATTATTATTATTATTATTATTATTATTATTATTATTATTATTATTATATTATTATTATTATTATTATTATTATTATTATTATTATTATTATTATTATTATTATTATTATTATTATTATTATTATTATTATTTTTTTTTTTTTTTTTTTTTTTTTTTCTCATTTATTCATTATATATATGTGGGTTAATATCATTTTTCTATCCCAATTATGGCCAGTTTTACAATTTTTAGTGAAAAATTGAAATGTGTCACCGTACTGTGTAAACTTTGCAGAATTTTCATTATACAGTAAACTTCACTATTCCGATCAATTTTTTCCGACCACACGTGATGGGAAAACTATTTAATTCACTGAGCTAAATTTGAAATGGTTTTGAGTCATCTAAAAGTTAATCAAAGTTCAAAGAAGATATGATCTTCTATTAAGAAACACAAAAACTCATATGAGATGGTCTCATAGATAGTTTCCGCGAGACATATCATTATTACCCATAAATTGAATCCAGTATTCACAAATTTTCATATGAATTGCTCAGTTTGAATTATGGGTTGACCCGTCTCACGGAAGAAAGATCCGTACATAAGACGGTCTCACACAAAACCTACTCATCAAGAAATTACTTCCCTAATTAATTGTTGCAAACATTCCCGACAACATCCACATTCTGTAATTGTTTTATTATCTGTAATTTCTTATAATTGACATTGTTTGATATATAATATAAAGGGATAAGTATTTATCGTGGCCAATACTATCTAGGATTATGTTAATTAGGTGTTATGGGTTGAAAATTGTCAAATATCTAGACTTTCTAAACAATTCAAATAAGCTCATGTATGTTGGTGGATTGTGTTGGTCTTAACATGTTGCATAATACTTGGCTAAAATTATTAGCCACCAACTATATAAATAGGGAAAAAATAAAGAATCAAATGAGTTACTTTTTCTCATGTTTCTTAATCGCAAAAACTCATATGCAACCGTCTCACATGCGACGGCACTCGCGCACGGTCGACTGTGCTCCAGGACACGACCGTGCGCGAGTGTTGTGTATAAGTATGTCTTTTTCAGCAATAAGTATGTGATTTTTCACTATAAGTATGTGATTTTTTTTCCTCACCCACGACCGTGCCCTGGAACACGACCGTGCCTCGCTGAAAACTTAGAGTCAATCTGTGGCGCACTGTCGTGTCCTGGGGCACGGTCGAGATAAGTATGTGATTTTTGTCTATAAGTATGTCTTTTTGTGCTATAAGTATGTGTTCCCGCGCACGGTCGATCGTGTCCTGGGACACGACCGTGTCCCAGCGCACGACCGTGCGCGAGTGCCGTCGCACATGAGACGGTCTCACAGGAGTCCAGCTATTTCTTAATTTATTTCGATTGGTATCTATACAATTGCTACATATATATGGTGGCGATATTTTTATGTGAAATCCTCTACAAAAAAAGATCAGATATTTCTTTATTACTATTCACCAATATCATAATCGTAATATTTCAGTGAATTAAATTATGTCAATATAAGGGATAGAGAGTAGCAATGATTATTTATTCCTTAAATTTTGTAGATGATTTTATTTGCATTATGCAAAATCAGAATATCATTTAATTTAGAGTTCGAATTGACTGCATAACTATTGGTGGCCAAGTGAATTGAAGAACTTAAAAGAAAAATTAGAATAAATTAAGAACTAAACAAAGAAAAAATAGAATAAATTAAGAACTAAACAATTAATTGCTCAGTAATATGTATGGTGTATCTTATTGTACAAGTAGAAAATATATAACATTTTCTCCGGCCAAAATTCATTTTCATTCGATTTAGTCAAATTGATATTGAAACGAATAGAGATCATCAAATTGATTTGGAGTTTTTGTTTGGTTGGGGATGAAGATTGTTTTGACATAGATTTTTTTGTATTTTGGTGTAAAAATTTGGTATATGAAATTAAATATATGCATAGATATATATAGATATGTATATATAGGGTCCTTCTATAATAAACCAGTGATATTAATACACGGGTGTTTTTAATCATAGATTTTGAATCCTTACATCCTAACTATTCATTTGCATTTTAATTCTTTACCTTACTTAAAGAGCTACCACAATAAATTCCATAAATTACCCCCAAATAGTTTAATTTCATGAGGCAATGTAATTTATATCTACCTTATCCAATTATTGTTTTTAGCCATTAGTAGCAACCATAAAACCACAATCAAATCCTCTCGTATTATGCATCGTGTGGTGACAAATCATTTGAAACACTTATTCGATATGTTTTTTTCTTTATATATACTAGTTTTGTACCCGTGCGATGCACGAGATAAAATTTTATAAAATACAATTATAATATTTTTATCTGAGATTTGGAAAAAAAAAAGTATATACAAATGTAATATAATGAAATTATGTAATTTATATATTATATATTTTAAATATTTAATTGTTGGAGATAATCTCTAGGTACGGTAATAAAATAAGATATTATAATTTTAAACTTAGTTTATATATAAATAAGATGGATATGAATTCTATAGAAATTATCACATTTCAAGTACACTATTCAAGATAAAGGAATAATGTTTACATAAACAAATCACAACATGAAAGCTATCTTCTATATAAGATAGAAGGAATAATTCAACTAACTACTTTTAAACATGTTATCTTCAAAACAAATAAATTCTATGATAAAAGTCTCAAAAACATAAAAGAAATATAAAAACAAAATATATGATTAATTTCCAATTATTTCTAACCCAAAAAAAAAAAAAAAATCTACCTTGTAATGTAATTTATAGTCTTCTTTATCACTTTTCCATGTAAGTTTTCATTCAGGTTTCTTCATGAAATTCCTGCATAAAGTAAACAAAAAAAAATTACATTAATAATAATCCATATGCAATACCAATAAATAAAACATTCATCTCCAAATATGAATAACGATAGGAACTTTAATCGTTAAGAAATGATTTATAAAGTCAAAAAATTATTAACCGTCTATCCAAACTATATGATGTAGATCAAATAAAAATCATAACCAAATAAAATAAAAACCAAAAAAGAAAAAAAGAACACAATCCCATGGGCACCATGAAAGCAAAAGATTTGTATTGCAGAATTTGAGAAATTAAAGAGAAAGTGTGAGTCAATTCTAAGTTTTTTCTCTCATATTTATAATACATAATTTGTTCATTAGATATGGAATTAGTGCATTTTGTATGTCATAAATTTAGCTACTTCCTAATTTATAGATTTTTTTCCCAATTATAATAATTGCAAATAAATGTTCAGTTTCTACTTAATTCATATACATGAAATCAAATTACATCATTCACAATTAATGTGTTTATTGATAAAATCAAAACGTTTTATTATATTACATTATGTTATACATTAAATATTATTTTTATTGAATTTTATTATTTACGAAATAGAAAATCCTATTCAATATATATAATATATAAAATCAAGATCAAGATAATATCACAATCTTATTTGTTTGCTCATATTATTGTACATTCAATTTTAATAGTGAAATTTAGTAGGGACTTATTTGTATCTTATTTAATTGATGAAAATGATAACATCAACATCTATTATATTTCTAAAATGACATTTCAAATTATATTAATTTTAAAACAAACCAATATTTCTATGTAATCGATGTCAAATAACTTGATGTATAAGTCATTAAGAAATTTTTATATAAAATCATATGGAATGCTTAGATGAAAAATCATTTAGTTTGCATCTATAAAATAATTTAACATTTTTTTTAAATTGAAACATATTAAATTAACATTTTTATTAAATTGAAAAGTATTAAATAGAAGAAGGATAGCTAATGGCAATAATTTCTTTTTTTTTTCCCCCTAATTTGTAATAATATTCATCCTTATATATAGAAGATTAATGAGGCAATTCACTTTTTTATTTAATGGATAAACATTATATCTTTTCCATAAATATCAAAACAACTTTTGGGTGGAAAAATTATTTAAGGAAATGTTCTTCTTCATATATATATATATATATATATATATATATAAAGATAATGTCACATTATAGAATATTAATATCATAATTAATTAAATATGATATTCATTTTATTATTACATATGATTTATTATCAAATCAAGTGGAGTTCTTTAATTTCTTTCTATATGATATATTATTACAATATATCTTTTAATTTTTATATTTAGAATTATTTAATTGTTGACTTTATGTTTTAGCTAGATTTGGTTATCAAGTGGCGAATTAATTTTTATATCTACTCCTTTATATAACAATTATGTTTTATACGTCAACAAAATTACATAAGATTGTATCAATATTTTGGTTATCTTTTTATATATTTATTGTTTTGTAATGATAAGAATTATATAATAAAAATATTTTACGTATATATTTACATGCATATTAAATTATATATAAATATATATTAACATCGAATGAATAATTGTTTTATTATTTATATGATATTATGATTATTATGATATTTTATGATGTAAATCATATATATATATACACACACACACTGCTAAATGATATCATAAATATATGAATAGAAATTGATAATTAAAGTTCACTTACCATATTGACAAATATGGTAATTTTATTATATCATATCACTTCCTTAAATATATATATATATATCATCAATCATGATTTATTATTTATCATTTAACATTTATTTTAATAAAAAAATCATTTCCAATTTTGACAGAGTGTTTTTGGCGGGAAAAATTTAACATTACTATTTGAGGAAATGTTTGTGTTTATATATATATATATATATATATATATATATATATATATATATTACAGATTTTAATCTATATATCCAAATTTAGATTTATGCCACAAATTAATGACTTATAAATAGTCATTGACAATAATCTTAAATTTATTAAATATACTATTCTAACCATTATTATATTTTTAAAAAATAGTTATCTAATGTAAAATATTATTAAGAATTAAGAATAAAGAATTTGATCTCATTTATTCACTACATTCAAAAAATATTATATTGATCTTTATTATTTGTGAATACTAATTTCACCAATCTAAAAAATTAGTAACTTTTTAAGTATAAAATATAAAAGCATGTCAGACAAAAAAGCAGAATTTGGGACAGAAAATAGCGTGATCCGGATCGGGTCGTAACTTCGAATTTCTTACCATCTTCAATTCGTGCATTCGATCGACATCACCCGGGTCTGACTTCCAGCCTCTTTTTTGACTCATTTTTAGTTTGAATTTGACTTTGACTTCCTCAAAGAAGTTGTAATCCTTGAAGTTAGGTATTCAATGCCACTAATTTCAGTCAAAGATCATTTTTTACACAAAGTTATGACCAAAATACTCGAAACCTATCAAGACGAAATTAAGAATGTTTTTGCACGACTTTCAACTTCTTGTAATATTCTGCTTTCGTGGATGCAGAATTGAAGTAGATGTCCAACAATATGAAAGTTGTCTAGAACTCCCTCTTAAGTTACCAACAAGATAATAATCATTGAATTTAGACTCCTAGAGCTCGAGATATAATTTTTCTTGCACAGTTGTGCGTTTTCAACTCCATAACTCGACTTCATTTATTCACTACATTGAAAAAAATATTATATTGGTCTTAATTATTTTTTAATAGTAATTTAATCAATCTAAAAATTAGTATTTATTTAAACATAAAATACAAGCTTAAATTATACCTCATAAACTCTGAAATTAAAAAAAAAAAAAACCTAAAGATTCTTAAGGTGTTATTCAAATTAATGGGTCAATATATATAATTTGCTTTAAGGTATTTTGAACATTTTTTAAGTCATCAAATAAAATATAAGTTATATATATACACTTCATGTTCGCGTAAATAAAAAATATAAGTTATATATACACTTCATGTTAGCGTAAATAAAACAAATTTGATGTTTACATTTCATAAATTTTAAGACTGTATAGTTAAAATCCTGAATAGTGATGAAGATGTAATTGAATAATTTATGTGACTTTATTTTATATTTTAAAAATCAACTAATTTATATAAATTAATTATTTTAAGAAAACACAAACATTTAATCTTATCATTAATTGTTTAAATGTATATATAGTACTTTTTATAATTTAAATTTAATATCATACTATTTCATCAACAACAAATTATTTCTTATAAATTTCAATTATTTATAATATATAACCTATTAATTAATATTTTATTTCATGAAATTTATATATACTTTACGATAAACTCCTATATTTTGTATATATTTTTCATTTTTCTTTTCCTATGTTATAATTACATAATTTAAAACATAAGGTCTCAACAATAACTCAATGTATAATTAAATGAAAAAATTATTGATGGTGTCTCAATGTAAACAGGATCAATGCAACTCATAGTTACAGCCCAAAAGATAATTAAAATTACTTTATGCAGATATTATCACAGTAAAAAAGTTAATGTATTAATGTCATTGGTGTACAGTAGAATTACTTGTATGCATATAACACTAATTATGCATTACTCCAAATTAGTATATAATGAAAATAAATCAAAGATATTTTGATTTTAATATATTTAATTCCGAAAGTAAAATCTACCCAACAATACATAAATATTCCTGATTTTATTTTATCGATGTGTATAATGCTTTAGTATTCCCAAAAAATTCAAAAATAAAAGCATGGTAATAAATTACACGATAATAAAATGTAGCTATTAATAATTTTGTAAAGATTTTCTAAAATTTAATTATAATTAAAATGTCGTGATAAAAACTTTGAGAATTATAGAAAAGTAGATATTATTGTTGAAAATTGTAAAAAGTGGAAAAGTGTGATAGAGTTATATAGGATTTTAAATATCGCAGGATAAAAAGGGACTGAGATTTGGCACATCACATATCCAGATGAGATAGTCTCAATCCAAACAAAGTCAATTCAAAAGTTTAATTTAAAAAAGAAATTCATTAAGATAAAATAAAAATATATAAATATATCACATATCATTATATATATATATATAATGTCGTAATATTGTTTTTCTTAATGTTGAAAAGTTTGGTTGAAATTGTAATTTAGAAAAAACCATTGATTTATTTGGCAATTCACCCTTAATTTTAATATTTAAACAAGTTCGAAATTAGTTAGATAACCTTTACATGTTACATTCAAGATTTTCTAATTTCAATTTTCTGTTTCAAAATCTTCTTTAATTTGCATTATATGATCAGTGAGAGATTAAGAAATTAATAGTTTTTAATTCGCCTTTTAAAAGAGAAAATATAACATAGATTTATTATAAAATTAGATAATATGTGGGTAGGTTTGTTATGCTTTTGTATAATTATTTGAGTGAGTTCTGTGATTGTGTTTACGCTTAAATTTATGTTATTTTGAAAGGGTTTGAGCATTGTATAAAGCCAGGTTTTTCTTATATACGTGGATAGAAATGTTGTTTGGGTTGTGTTTTATATTTTACGATAAAATCATTCAAAATATTTACATATATATCAATGATTGATTGCACAGTTACTCGACTTTATATATTTGGCATATGTACATAAAGAAGGGATCAGCACAACAAACATTTCAAATTTGACCATCAAGGAAAAAAAAAAGACGGAATTTGGTTCGATAAACTTGAATGATCAGTGTACTAGTCTGAGCACACAAGGCATAGGGTTGGCCCCTCAATTGGATGGGATGTAATTTCGAGGGATGTGTCCAAGTGGACAGACAATGTGGGAGAGAGCCAGTAGGGAAAATCTTGTCCCACACAGGGTTTGAACTTTATGTAAATATTATCACAGTAAAAAGTTAATGTATTAATGTCATTGGCGTACAGTAGAATTACTCGTATACATATAAGTTATAACACTAATTATGCATTACTCCAAATTAGTATATAATGAAAAGAAATCAAAGTTATTTTGATTTTTAATATATTTAATTCCGAAAATTTAATATACCCAACAATATATAAATATTCCTGATTTTAATTATTTTATCGATGTGTATGATGCTTTAGTATTCCCAAAAAATTCAAAATAAAAGCATGGTAATAAATTACACGATCATAAATTAGGAAATGCACGATGATAAGAAAATTCTGGGATAATATCATTTGAACATTGTTCATTCATTACAAAGAGGAATACTTCAATAAATTGCATTTAAGATTTGATTGGTTGATAACCATCGATCTCTAAGAAATTTTTATCGTTGTCCACCTTAAGGAATGAATTGAACAAGGGTTGGAGGTAGAGCTTTGTGGTCGATATCAGGACTAGGTCCAGGTTTGGTGGGTCTAAATTAAATCGTCAATTTCTGAGTTCTTATCATCAACTTCAGAATTGATTTGAAAATGTGTCGGGATTGAAGATCTGTGGCCAATACCAGGACTATTTCCAGGTGTTGTGGGTCGAAAATCGTTAATCTTCAAGTTCGTATCACAAACTTTAGGATTGATTTGGAAATGTGTTGGAGTTGAAGATTTGTGGCCAATACCGGGGCTATTTCCAGGTGTGGTGGGTCGAAAATCATCAAACTCCAAGTTCTTATCATCAATTTCAGGATTGATTTGGACATTTGTCGGGGATGAAGATTTGTGGCCAATGCCAGGGCTATTTCCAGGTGTAGTGGGTCGAAAATCATCAATCTCTAAGTTCTTTTCATCTACTTCAGAATTGATTTGGAAAAGTGTTGGGGCTGAAGATTTGTGGCCAATACCAGGGCTATTTCCAGGTGTGGTGGGTCGAAAATCATCAATCTCTGAGTTCTTGTCATCAAGATCAAGATTGATTTGAAAATGTGTTGGGGTTGAAGATTTATGACCAATACCAGGACTATTTCCTGGTGTTGTGGGTCGAAAGTCGTCTAGGTCATATCGATTCAACACTCGACCGTATGGAATGGCTTTGGTGCTACAAAGTAGTAGGGACAAAACCACAAGCTGCTGCAAACACCATGAATTATTAGCCATTTTTAACAGATTTGAATATGTGATAATGATAGTGATATTTTGTGGTGAGCCATGACCAATTGTGTGCTCTATATATAGGCAAAAAAGAATTAAATTGCACATTTTGTAATCACTCTTTATTGGGGATGGGGTAGTAATTAAAAACATTGTCATCCCAACTACCCACTTTTACACTTTTTGATATAAATTTTAAAATATTGCATTTTGTTGTATGAATTTTTAATGTAGCTATTAATAATTTTGTAAAGATTTTCTAAAATTTAATTATAATTAAAATGTCGTGATAAAAACTTTGAGAATTATAGAAAAGTAGATATTATTGTTGAAAATTGTAAAAAGTGGAAAAGTCTGATAGAGTTATATAGGATTTTAAATATCGCAGGATAAAAAGGGACTGAGATTTGGCACATCACATATCCAGATGAGATAGTCTCAATCCAAACAAAGTCAATTCAAAAGTTTAATTTAAAAAAGAAATTCATTAAGATAAAATAAAAATATATAAATATATCACATATCATTATATATATATATATATAATGTCGTAATATTGTTTTTCTTAATGTTGAAAAGTTTGGTTGAAATTGTAATTTAGAAAAAACCATTGATTTATTTGGCAATTCACCCTTAATTTTAATATTTAAACAAGTTCGAAATTAGTTAGATAACCTTTACATGTTACATTCAAGATTTTCTAATTTCAATTTTCTGTTTCAAAATCTTCTTTAATTTGCATTATATGATCAGTGAGAGATTAAGAAATTAATAGTTTTTAATTCGCCTTTTAAAAGAGAAAATATAACATAGATTTATTATAAAATTAGATAATATGTGGGTAGGTTTGTTATGCTTTTGTATAATTATTTGAGTGAGTTCTGTGATTGTGTTTACGCTTAAATTTATGTTATTTTGAAAGGGTTTGAGCATTGTATAAAGCCAGGTTTTTCTTATATACGTGGATAGAAATGTTGTTTGGGTTGTGTTTTATATTTTACGATAAAATCATTCAAAATATTTACATATATATCAATGATTGATTGCACAGTTACTCGACTTTATATATTTGGCATATGTACATAAAGAAGGGATCAGCACAACAAACATTTCAAATTTGACCATCAAGGAAAAAAAAAAAGACGGAATTTGGTTCGATAAACTTGAATGATCAGTGTACTAGTCTGAGCACACAAGGCATAGGGTTGGCCCCTCAATTGGATGGGATGTAATTTCGAGGGATGTGTCCAAGTGGACAGACAATGTGGGAGAGAGCCAGTAGGGAAAATCTTGTCCCACACAGGGTTTGAACTTTATGTAAATATTATCACAGTAAAAAGTTAATGTATTAATGTCATTGGCGTACAGTAGAATTACTCGTATACATATAAGTTATAACACTAATTATGCATTACTCCAAATTAGTATATAATGAAAAGAAATCAAAGTTATTTTGATTTTTAATATATTTAATTCCGAAAATTTAATATACCCAACAATATATAAATATTCCTGATTTTAATTATTTTATCGATGTGTATGATGCTTTAGTATTCCCAAAAAATTCAAAATAAAAGCATGGTAATAAATTACACGATCATAAATTAGGAAATGCACGATGATAAGAAAATTCTGGGATAATATCATTTGAACATTGTTCATTCATTACAAAGAGGAATACTTCAATAAATTGCATTTAAGATTTGATTGGTTGATAACCATCGATCTCTAAGAAATTTTTATCGTTGTCCACCTTAAGGAATGAATTGAACAAGGGTTGGAGGTAGAGCTTTGTGGTCGATATCAGGACTAGGTCCAGGTTTGGTGGGTCTAAATTAAATCGTCAATTTCTGAGTTCTTATCATCAACTTCAGAATTGATTTGAAAATGTGTCGGGATTGAAGATCTGTGGCCAATACCAGGACTATTTCCAGGTGTTGTGGGTCGAAAATCGTTAATCTTCAAGTTCGTATCACAAACTTTAGGATTGATTTGGAAATGTGTTGGAGTTGAAGATTTGTGGCCAATACCGGGGCTATTTCCAGGTGTGGTGGGTCGAAAATCATCAAACTCCAAGTTCTTATCATCAATTTCAGGATTGATTTGGACATTTGTCGGGGATGAAGATTTGTGGCCAATGCCAGGGCTATTTCCAGGTGTAGTGGGTCGAAAATCATCAATCTCTAAGTTCTTTTCATCTACTTCAGAATTGATTTGGAAAAGTGTTGGGGCTGAAGATTTGTGGCCAATACCAGGGCTATTTCCAGGTGTGGTGGGTCGAAAATCATCAATCTCTGAGTTCTTGTCATCAAGATCAAGATTGATTTGAAAATGTGTTGGGGTTGAAGATTTATGACCAATACCAGGACTATTTCCTGGTGTTGTGGGTCGAAAGTCGTCTAGGTCATATCGATTCAACACTCGACCGTATGGAATGGCTTTGGTGCTACAAAGTAGTAGGGACAAAACCACAAGCTGCTGCAAACACCATGAATTATTAGCCATTTTTAACAGATTTGAATATGTGATAATGATAGTGATATTTTGTGGTGAGCCATGACCAATTGTGTGCTCTATATATAGGCAAAAAAGAATTAAATTGCACATTTTGTAATCACTCTTTATTGGGGATGGGGTAGTAATTAAAAACATTGTCATCCCAACTACCCACTTTTACACTTTTTGATATAAATTTTAAAATATTGCATTTTGTTGTATGAATTTTTAATGTAGCTATTAATAATTTTGTAAAGATTTTCTAAAATTTAATTATAATTAAAATGTCGTGATAAAAACTTTGAGAATTATAGAAAAGTAGATATTATTGTTGAAAATTGTAAAAAGTGGAAAAGTCTGATAGAGTTATATAGGATTTTAAATATCGCAGGATAAAAAGGGACTGAGATTTGGCACATCACATATCCAGATGAGATAGTCTCAATCCAAACAAAGTCAATTCAAAAGTTTAATTTAAAAAAGAAATTCATTAAGATAAAATAAAAATATATAAATATATCACATATCATTATATATATATATATATATATAATGTCGTAATATTGTTTTTCTTAATGTTGAAAAGTTTGGTTGAAATTGTAATTTAGAAAAAACCATTGATTTATTTGGCAATTCACCCTTAATTTTAATATTTAAACAAGTTCGAAATTAGTTAGATAACCTTTACATGTTACATTCAAGATTTTCTAATTTCAATTTTCTGTTTCAAAATCTTCTTTAATTTGCATTATATGATCAGTGACAGATTAAGAAATTAATAGTTTTTAATTCGCCTTTTAAAAGAGAAAATATAACATAGATTTATTATAAAATTAGATAATATGTGGGTAGGTTTGTTATGCTTTTGTATAATTATTTGAGTGAGTTCTGTGATTGTGTTTACGCTTAAATTTATGTTATTTTGAAAGGGTTTGAGCATTGTATAAAGCCAGGTTTTTCTTATATACGTGGATAGAAATGTTGTTTGGGTTGTGTTTTATATTTTACGATAAAATCATTCAAAATATTTACATATATATCAATGATTGATTGCACAGTTACTCGACTTTATATATTTGGCATATGTACATAAAGAAGGGATCAGCACAACAAACATTTCAAATTTGACCATCAAGGAAAAAAAAAAGACGGAATTTGGTTCGATAAACTTGAATGATCAGTGTACTAGTCTGAGCACACAAGGCATAGGGTTGGCCCCTCAATTGGATGGGATGTAATTTCGAGGGATGTGTCCAAGTGGACAGACAATGTGGGAGAGAGCCAGTAGGGAAAATCTTGTCCCACACAGGGTTTGAACTTTATGTAAATATTATCACAGTAAAAAGTTAATGTATTAATGTCATTGGCGTACAGTAGAATTACTCGTATACATATAAGTTATAACACTAATTATGCATTACTCCAAATTAGTATATAATGAAAAGAAATCAAAGTTATTTTGATTTTTAATATATTTAATTCCGAAAATTTAATATACCCAACAATATATAAATATTCCTGATTTTAATTATTTTATCGATGTGTATGATGCTTTAGTATTCCCAAAAAATTCAAAATAAAAGCATGGTAATAAATTACACGATCATAAATTAGGAAATGCACGATGATAAGAAAATTCTGGGATAATATCATTTGAACATTGTTCATTCATTACAAAGAGGAATACTTCAATAAATTGCATTTAAGATTTGATTGGTTGATAACCATCGATCTCTAAGAAATTTTTATCGTTGTCCACCTTAAGGAATGAATTGAACAAGGGTTGGAGGTAGAGCTTTGTGGTCGATATCAGGACTAGGTCCAGGTTTGGTGGGTCTAAATTAAATCGTCAATTTCTGAGTTCTTATCATCAACTTCAGAATTGATTTGAAAATGTGTCGGGATTGAAGATCTGTGGCCAATACCAGGACTATTTCCAGGTGTTGTGGGTCGAAAATCGTTAATCTTCAAGTTCGTATCACAAACTTTAGGATTGATTTGGAAATGTGTTGGAGTTGAAGATTTGTGGCCAATACCGGGGCTATTTCCAGGTGTGGTGGGTCGAAAATCATCAAACTCCAAGTTCTTATCATCAATTTCAGGATTGATTTGGACATTTGTCGGGGATGAAGATTTGTGGCCAATGCCAGGGCTATTTCCAGGTGTAGTGGGTCGAAAATCATCAATCTCTAAGTTCTTTTCATCTACTTCAGAATTGATTTGGAAAAGTGTTGGGGCTGAAGATTTGTGGCCAATACCAGGGCTATTTCCAGGTGTGGTGGGTCGAAAATCATCAATCTCTGAGTTCTTGTCATCAAGATCAAGATTGATTTGAAAATGTGTTGGGGTTGAAGATTTATGACCAATACCAGGACTATTTCCTGGTGTTGTGGGTCGAAAGTCGTCTAGGTCATATCGATTCAACACTCGACCGTATGGAATGGCTTTGGTGCTACAAAGTAGTAGGGACAAAACCACAAGCTGCTGCAAACACCATGAATTATTAGCCATTTTTAACAGATTTGAATATGTGATAATGATAGTGATATTTTGTGGTGAGCCATGACCAATTGTGTGCTCTATATATAGGCAAAAAAGAATTAAATTGCACATTTTGTAATCACTCTTTATTGGGGATGGGGTAGTAATTAAAAACATTGTCATCCCAACTACCCACTTTTACACTTTTTGATATAAATTTTAAAATATTGCATTTTGTTGTATGAATTTTTAATGTAGCTATTAATAATTTTGTAAAGATTTTCTAAAATTTAATTATAATTAAAATGTCGTGATAAAAACTTTGAGAATTATAGAAAAGTAGATATTATTGTTGAAAATTGTAAAAAGTGGAAAAGTCTGATAGAGTTATATAGGATTTTAAATATCGCAGGATAAAAAGGGACTGAGATTTGGCACATCACATATCCAGATGAGATAGTCTCAATCCAAACAAAGTCAATTCAAAAGTTTAATTTAAAAAAGAAATTCATTAAGATAAAATAAAAATATATAAATATATCACATATCATTATATATATATATATAATGTCGTAATATTGTTTTTCTTAATGTTGAAAAGTTTGGTTGAAATTGTAATTTAGAAAAAACCATTGATTTATTTGGCAATTCACCCTTAATTTTAATATTTAAACAAGTTCGAAATTAGTTAGATAACCTTTACATGTTACATTCAAGATTTTCTAATTTCAATTTTCTGTTTCAAAATCTTCTTTAATTTGCATTATATGATCAGTGAGAGATTAAGAAATTAATAGTTTTTAATTCGCCTTTTAAAAGAGAAAATATAACATAGATTTATTATAAAATTAGATAATATGTGGGTAGGTTTGTTATGATTTTGTATAATTATTTGAGTGAGTTATGTGATTGTGTTTACGCTTAAATTTATGTTATTTTGAAAGGGTTTGAGTGTAACACCCCAAATAAAATTAATCTATAATTAGAATTTATAAGAAATATAATAAATTAAGTCAATAAATTAAGTTTCGATTCATCTTATAGTAATTTAGGTTTGAGTTGGAAAATCAATTTTTGACAATGGGGTTACGTACAAAATATTTCAATACACTATTATGATAATCTAAAGTTAATTACTAATTACGAATAATTTAAGTTGGCAAAAACAGATAAAATAGATTATTAATAGTAAACCAAGATATCGATTAATTCGTAAATTTTATATACTATTAAATTGTTTGATATATTCAAATTTTAATTAATGGGGTTGGTCTCGATTGATAATTTTTATGCGAGATCTAATTATTGTAACCCGTATGCAAAATAAATCTCGACCAAATAAGCAATACCGTAAATAATTAAATTCAATGTACAATTAAATCTCGATTAAAGAAAGTATAATTTCTGACTCAATTCGAAGTCCAAAACCCGACTCATTTTTAGTGTGGAAAGGATGAGTTATCACCATGACACCTTACCCCTTCTTTAATTGACACCTCATCTCCTTATCTCTTCCTCTCTTATCTCTCTCCTCTCTCCATCCCTCACATTTCTTTTCTCAGGATAGAAAGAAACAGGGGACACCCATTCCCCTTCAATTTTTCTCTCCCCGTCTATCTCTCTCTTTCGATCTATCTCTCTCGCTCTTCTCCCTCCATCTCGATCTCTGCCACTCTCTTTCAATTTTCTGTTTCAAAATCTTCTTTAATTTGCATTATATGATCAGTGACAGATTAAGAAATTAATAGTTTTTAATTCACCTTTAAAAAAGAGAAAATATAACATAGATTTATTATAAAATTAGATAATATGTGGGTAGGTTTGTTATGCTTTTGTATAATTATTTGAGTGAGTTATGTGATTGTGTTTCTGCTTAAATTTATGTTATTTTGAAAGGATTTGAGCATTGTATAAAGTTAGATTTTTCTTATACGTGGATGGAAATGATGTTTGGGTTGTGTTTCATATTTTACGATAAAATCATTCGAAATATTTGAGATATATATCAATGATTGATTGCAAAGTTACTCGACTTTATATATTTGGCATATGTACATAAAGAAGGGATCAGCCCAGCAAACATATCAAATTTGACCATCAAGGAAAAAAAAAATGAGAGAGAGAATTTGGTTCGATAAACTTGAATGATCAGTGTACTAGTCTGAGCACACAAGACATAGGGTTGGCCCCTCAATTGGATGAGATGTAATTCGAGGGATGTGTCCAAGTGGATAGACAATGTGGGAGAGAGCCAGTAGGGAAAATCTTATCCCACACAGGATTTGAACTTAAGTTGTCGAGGGATTTCTCCCCACA
This sequence comes from Scutellaria baicalensis, assembly GCA_005771605.1. Taxonomy (NCBI): domain Eukaryota; kingdom Viridiplantae; phylum Streptophyta; class Magnoliopsida; order Lamiales; family Lamiaceae; genus Scutellaria; species Scutellaria baicalensis. Next base: position 11,284,815 of record CM016726.1, on the reverse strand, counting down.
CCACCACAATCCTCACCACTTAACTATGTTCATAGGACCTAAAACTTGTTCTATTCAATTAACAATATATATATATATATATATATATATTTAATGCTATAATTAATGAAAATAAGGGTATAATTGTAATTTCAAATATTTTCTTAATTTGTGTAAAATTGATAATAAATCTATCTTGGAGGTTATATTTTCTTACAATGTTAGTGTCCATTAAATATAGGTGCAAGGATTATGCATTCTTCAAAATTAGTTGGTACAATGTGACATATTACAATGCAAAAGAAAATGTTACTGATTTTGTATCATTCTTTTTGTATGATCTTTCAACTGCATCCAAGGGCCTTAAAATTCATAAGTACATAAACAGTATTGTAAAAAATGTTCACATATTAATTTTCACTAGTACTTCACCAATGCGTTGCACGAATTTGTATTTTAGATAATTTTATATAAGTGAAAAAATAAATGTGTGTTATAAAATAAGGCCACCTTTGGTAGGTGGATTTAGGTTGGTTTAGGATTGTTAACCAACCTAAACCCGTGTTCATTACGTGGGTTGCGAAAAGGGTTTATAAGTTTGGGTCTGGGTTTGTGAATGTGATTAAGGTTGATAAATGTGTTGTATATATAAACCCACCATATTTGGTGGGTTTAACTAAAGCCCTACAATAACTTTTGTAAAATACCCATCATGCCCTCACTGTTTATATCTTTTAAATGTTTCTATATGATTTATAAGTTCAAATAGTTTATTCTTTACTTTAATATATGATAAATCTAATCTGCTAGTTTTATTCACATTGTTTATTGTTATTTTTATGTCGTATTTTGAACGTGATGGATATGAATTAATTTTTTTCTATTTTACAAATCTAATTAAAATTTAATAAGTTATTCAATTGAATGCGTACTATTTGAATTCATAATTATTTTAAAAATGTTAATTAATTATTTAGGTTTCATATATAATAATGTTAAAGATAATTTGTGTATGGATTGTGATGGGTGGATTTAATGAAAACATTTATTTTCTAACCCTTAAGTCATTTCTTTTCATTTTCAATTCATTTTTTTCTAATGTAAGGGTTATTTTAGTCATTTCACCGTTTTAAACCATATTAACCATTTTACCAAACAAAAATTTATAAACAAATCAACTTTAACAAACCTATAATCATTCATACCAAACATATATAAAATTTAATCAAACCTATTACAAAACATACATACCAAACAATCAAATTACATCTATTTTGCATTGTCTTCAATGAACAATGCAATCCCACAAAAGTTATCAATCCCTATCAAACCCAGTATTTTGTATATTTTTCAAATAGTTAATAAATAATTTTACATTTATAAATATATATATATATATATATATCAAATTTCAAAAGTATTGTATTAATATACTTAAATGGTAAATGAAAGCAATGCAAAAAGATACATTAATTATTTAATCTAAAAACTGTTATTACACTTTTTTACAACACTCTTTGTATACAACATTCCTAGTGAATGCAATATTTTCTTCTCCACTACCACAAATTAAAACTTTCAATCCATCTCTAGTGGAAAAAATATTTTTTGATTAATGAGCAGTTTAATTCGGATTAATATTTTCTAAAAAAAAAGGAAACAATAAATCCATAATACAAATATATATGAATATGTATATCTAATTTGCACATATGAATCTCAAATAGATTAAATATCTCTTAACATATTATAAGTTTATAATATTAATGTAAAATCATTTTCTTTTAATTGAAAAGATGAAAAAAAATTCTAAATCATTATTTTTAATCTATCAAACTGGGATACTCTAGTACATTAAATTATGTAATATACTAAATTAATGAATTAATGATTCTGTTTATATTTAATACTCATCTAAGGGTATATGTTTTGAAATTATGTACAACATTTCTCATAATTATAAAATATAAATTAATGTTTTTACTTGAACATTGATAATAAGAATAATTATAAATATTAAGTAATTTTAATTAAAAAAGTAACCACTTGAAAGCTTAATGGCTTGATAGAAAATTAATAAGTCAATGATTTTTGGAGTTAGTTAGAAGTGACAATGATCATGTAAATTTTGAAATATTTATTTATGTACAATATTTCTCATAATTACAAAAGACATCTTAAAATCTGTTTAACTTTAAAATTGGTAATAAGAATAATTCAAAACATTAAGTAATTAAAGTTAACACATAAAAAGATTTAAAATTTTGAATGCTTACATTCTATTTGTTTCTATCTTTTGTTGAATTTTTTTAATTACTTGATAAATAATTTGATAAGTTAATGATTTTTCAAATTGAGTAAAAGTGACCAATTAACAATATAAATTTTGAATATTTACTTATATAAAATATTTTTCAATATTACAAAAAATATCTTAAAATTCCTTTAACTTTAGATTGAGAATGAGAATTAGAATAATTTTATACTTAAGTAATTATAGTTAACAAAAAATAAATTAAATTATTGTACAATATTGAACAACTTTTGTAAACAACACAAATAAACAACAACAACAATAATAATAATTTTAAATATAAATAAGAATAATATATTAATACTTTGAAAAGAGTGATAACTAATATGATTGATTTTTACAATATCATTATCTTTTAAAATATTTTTAATAGCCAAAAGCTTGATGTGACATTTTTAGAAGGAAAAATGATAAATTTATAATTTCTTCCAGTGATCGATGATCTTGTTATTATATATATAGATTTTATATTCTCAAGAGAAGGGCGACAGTGTGCTCTTAGGATATATACCCCAATCCCATATCTAATAATTTTAATAAATGTGATTATACATGTAACAAGTAATAATATGATAATATTTTCATTAAAATATATATATTTCAATTATACAAGTAAATACATTATCAGTAAACAACTAATATCTTATAAATATATGATTAATATGTTCATTATAATGCATATTTTAGTTATACAAGTAATATTTTATGAGTATGCAACTAATATATTATAAGTAGGCAAAATATCAACTTTAGTTCTATAAGTTAGACTTTATCCAATTTTGGTACAAGAAGTGCCACTTTCCAAATTTGATCCTTTAACCATTGATGTTATATAGTTTGAGTCTGATCTTAACTCGAAAAAACCTACAAACCGACGTAGCTGTCACAATGCTCACGTGGCTCCAGAGTTCAAAGATTCTATCCCAAAAAACAAAAGAGTAAAATAAGCTGACGTGGCAGTGACACTTCACAAAAAATGAAGAAAAAAAAACCTAATTATAAAAAAATTAGTATATGTAATTTAAAAAATGAAAAGGGAATTATTTAACAAACCCTTGAATGTTTGTCGTCCACTACCATCATCAAATCAGTCGTCGCATCCATCATCGCCGTCCAACACCAAAACTCACTTCTGTCAATCACAGAAAAAAGAAAAAAGAATTGAACTCAAATTAGATAAATTCAATAGTTAAAAATGTTGGAAATTGGTTTGAAAAAGTTGGTGTTGACCAATCTTTGACCAATTTGATTACATGGTGTTTCGTTTGTCAAAAACGAAATTAAGTTGCAAATTTAAAATCTACATTTCGAGTAGATAAATTTAGAGTATTTATTTTCTCAAATCCAATTTCGGATGAATGAGAAATTAATGCTTAAAGTTGGCAACTTAAATTGAAGAGGTGTGAAGGTGTGAAAGAGTGTGAGTTTGAATTGAATTGATGCAACCCAAATTAAAGTGATGCAACCATTCCAATTAGACACACTATTTCATAGAAAGAGGTGTCTAATAATGAAAAGACTTCAATTCAAATGAATAGATGTCTAATCATGAAAAGACATCATTTCATGAAAATGTGTCTCATTATGAAAAGACATCAATTCAACCAAAAAGGTGTCTATTATGAAAAAGACACAACACCTATTCAACTTCTATAAATAGATCTCACATTCAATCATTTCATATACAACATTCATAACATTAGACTCCACTACAACTTGCATTCATAGCATTCTAGCAATTGTAGTATTCTTTTCATCTTGTCCTAGAAAGTTCCAAATATCTCTTTTGTTCGCCGGAAAACTTTTGGATTCGTTGTGCTGCGATCCTTAAGTTAGTAAGTCGTTGTATCTTGGGGGACGTATGCCATAGACCTTAAAGCACTGAATACGGGGCAATTTCATCTTACGGAGAAAGAGTCCAACTCTTGCCTCGACTTTACCTATTTGTTTTCCAAGTCATTTTCAAATACATCACATTCAACTCCAACAGCGTAAGACGAAATTTTTGTGTATTTGAATATGACTCGACAAACATATTTGTTTTATTGTTTTTTGGTTGATTCCCCATTTGATTCTCATGAGATTACTTCCAAGCATTGTTTATGTTGGAATTAATTACATTTTGAACTAACTTTTGGTCTGTGAATTCCTTTGTTTTGGAATGAAATGTTTGCATGGAATATGAACCATCACGCTTGAGTTGGTAAATTTTAAACCACAAAATGATCAGTTCTATTCTTGCGACACCAACTTTATGCTGAAAGATCGATGAAGTTCGATGACATTGAAATTAAAGGGTGTCACCATTCGGTAAACTTCAAATAGAGTAAGTTTTCTTATCTATATTTTATCGTCAATTTTTTTAAAGTGATAAGTTTGTTTTAAACCCAACTAGATTTAAATATCACTGGGCTTCAAATAAATTTATATTGGTCTTACACAATTAGGTGGGCTCTTACCAAATCGTGGTTTAAGCCCAAAATTAATTGTGGGGGTCCACTAGTATATTAATTATGGTCTTAATTTGTGGCATCGAATTATAATTTGATGACACTAGTTATAGACCTAATTAAATTGTGCATTATGGCAAAATTGGATTTAATCCAATACAAGTTGACTTTGATTTAATGAGATCAAAGTTAAGAGTCAATTTGAGAATTTGTCTCAAATTAAATATTGGACATCGTAAAAGTCGATGTCATTGACCAAAAGTGGTCAATAAAGGTGAAAGGTGAAATATGTTCCCGTGTGGGGGGACATATACAAGTTTGAAGAAGTTCAAACTAAAACTTGATATGAAAATCAAGTTAAAAGTCAATTTTAAAAATTGTGAACGCATATATACTTTGTGGCATAGAGCCTATTCAAAGTTAGACTACAAGTCCATAGAAAATCTTATTGAGTCTTCTATATAATTAGGTTGTGGGCCTTCTAGAAATCAAAAGTAGAGAAATCAGTTTGATTTGATGTCCATATAAATTGGTTTGAGTCCTATTAAGATGAATGTAAGTCCAATGGGCTAAATTGAGGACATGGACTGATCTTATAAAAAAAAATGTTGACCAATAAATTTTATGGACATGTCCCACAAAGTGTGAAAAGGAAAGATAAGAGATTGTCTTTATGGTCCTATTGTGTTGTGGACATAAACTTGTTTGGATCAAGTAATAACAGAAATAATTATGAATAACTTAGTAAGTTATGTCCAAACAATAATGTATGGAATATCAATTTATAGATTGATTACTTCCAATAAGTGGCCTAGACACCCTAACATGAGAAATACAAAGTTACCACATAAATGTTCAAATGTGGGGGGACTAAGTCATCCCATAAAAATGTTCAAATATGGGGGTGTTCAACTAGTGGCCAAATGCAACCAATCTCTAGTGGAATAATTTCCAGATGTTATACGGATCCGTGAATTAAAATATTGGAATGGAAATCAACTATGTTGCATGTCTAGGGGAATGAGATCAAAATCCACACATTAAAGAACTTTCATAGCGGCAACTCAACCATGATGAGTGGAGATCCCACAAACTTGGTTCAATGAGACAACTAAGTTATGGAAGGTTCAGTTGAGCACTTGGAACTCACTCAACTCATTCCTAGGGACAACCAAGTGCGAATAGAAAAAATCCTATTGACGTGTGGTGAGGGTAAGCTTTTAAAGCTTTTAATGACGCCTATACCTAATAAGGTGGAGTATTACAGGTTACTCTCTGGATATAGTCCTAATGGGCAGTCACCTATGTAAGTGTGAGAATGGTCGCCTCAATGAAGCACTTATGAACCAAGATATGGTCCAGGGCCGAAATGGACACAACGTGAGAACAAAAAGATATTAGAACTACTATTGTGTAAATGTTATTGTCTTGGTTTACACAAAAAGCTGACCGGTTCAAGACATCGCGTTCACCGAGCAGCGAGTAAATCCGATAGCATCTTACTAAGGAAGGCTCAAAGCCGAAAGCTACCTATCCTGATGCAATAGCAATTCGCTGGAACTTTCTAAAGTGTCTGCATTTGCATATGCATTAATTTCATTCATGTGGGGGATTGTTGGAAATTGGTTTGAAAAAGTTGGTGTTGACCAATCTTTGACCAATTTGATTACATGGTGTTTCGTTTGTCAAAAACGAAATTAAGTTGCAAATTTAAAATCTACATTTCGAGTAGATAAATTTAGAGTATTTATTTTCTCAAATCCATTTCGGATGAATGAGAAATTAATGCTTAAAGTTGGCAACTTAAATTGAAGAGGTGTGAAGGTGTGAAAGAGTGTGAGTTTGAATTGAATTGATGCAACCCAAATTAAAGTGATGCAACCATTCCAATTAGACACACTATTTCATAGAAAGAGGTGTCTAATAATGAAAAGACTTCAATTCAAATGAATAGATGTCTAATCATGAAAAGACATCATTTCATGAAAATGTGTCTCATTATGAAAAGACATCAATTCAAACCAAAAAGGTGTCTATTATGAAAGGACACAACACCTATTCAACTTCTATAAATAGATCTCACATTCAATCATTTCATATACAACATTCATAACATTAGACTCCACTACAACTTGCATTCATAGCATTCTAGCAATTGTAGTATTCTTTTCATCTTGTCCTAGAAAGTTCCAAATATCTCTTTTGTTCGCCGGAAAACTTTTGGATTCTTTGTGCTGCGATCCTTAAGTTAGTAAGTCGTTGTATCTTGGGGACGTGTGCCGCAGACCGTAAAGCACTGAATACGGGGGCAATTTCGTCTTACGGAGAAAGAGTTCAACTCTTGCCTCGACTTTACCTATTTGTTTTCCAAGTCATTTTCAAATACATCACATTCAACTCCAACAAAAAAGATTGAAATTGAAATGTTGAAACATAATGTACTAAAATTGGACGGTATCTGACATGGAGTGAGATGTTCTGTTACAATTGGTGTTACATTTCTTATTCCAAATCAATCATCACACGCCACGTGCATTAAGCGACATCACTAATTAATATGTGACGTTAACACCAAATGTAATAAAAGAAATTGACCTGCCTGACGAAAATTATTATTTTCCCTTTATAACTTCAAAATCTCATAGTATGTTTGTTTTCAAGTTTAAATTTGGATAACAACATTCACATACCATCATTACTACCTATATTTAAATATTCAATCATTAATAAATATATTTATCACAATAAAATAGCATATCATTCCAACTACCGTACTAAATTCTCAATGAAACATATTTTTTTACCATTCATTTCTATTACAAAATTCAGGATTTCAGACAATAAGATTTTCTCTTCCAAACATACCCTTAAGAATAAATCACTAATATCTTATAAATATATAACTACAACAAACTAATAATCACCAATTTGTTCAAACTTAAATTAGTTGAAGTTGTTCCAAGAGAGTTGACTTAAAAAGAGTCAACCACGTGGCACGTGCAAGGCACATGATGGGCAGGGAGCAAGACATAACTAAAGCACGTGGTGTGGTTCTCAAATACAGCGATGGAGCTCTGCTGAGCTGGCTGTGGCATTAATGCACCCATATTTCTACTTCACTTAATTATCATTTACATATGGCCTCCATATAATTATTATCATAATACCCTTAATTAATCATTTCATTATACTATATTATATTATATTATATTATATTATATTATATTATATTATATTATACCTTTCAAAATTAATTACTCATCTATGGATTCCATTTAAATTTTCAATTCCTTTTAGAGATTCAATTTTAATTTTATATATTTATCTTTTCTTCTAATTTGAAACATCGAAATTTGAACTCGTAGAAAATATAATTATATATGATTTAGTTGATAATAAATGTGTATGCGACCAGGAATTGTTATAGTTGATAATAATTTGTGGAGTTTTGAAGAAAAATAAAGGACTATAAATTTAAAGTACTCACCAACTGGAAAATTTCGTAATAATTTGTTAACTTTTACTCTGTTTGGATTAGATCATATCAACAATTATTAAAGACAGTCACCTCGAAGTTAACTTTCTACAATAATTCATTTGATTTTGCTTTATAAAACTAAATAAGAATAACATCGTGTACCTTTCTTTCATAGTATTTTCTAAAATTAAAACTCGTTCAAAGCCTTCTAATTGGAACAGTGCCCGTCGAACAGTGCGACGATTGCACCTGATTTTTTGTGTATCGGAAGACATGCATGTTTAAGTGTAGTAACACATTTGTTTAAATCTTAATTATCAAACTAAAATAATTTACTAGTACACTTGAACTAATTAATCAAACATGTTTGAACGAGTTTTCATATTATTGAGTTTGTCGAACTTTAGTTCATGAGATGAGTTTTAATGGTTTCACGTTTTTATATATGATCTTTTCTTTTTTATTTAACATAAGACTCTGTTCAAGTTAGCATGTTTACTACTATAAACTTGTAACAGATAATTTCGAATTAATTGACTCGTTTTGGTTCATATACTATATGATGATTTGCAATTTATTTAGAGAATTCATTATTTGCACAATCATTAATTAACAGTGTCTGAGTTCCCTACAAGGATAGAGTAATAATCGATGGCCAATTATTGGGAGATTAATTAATGAACAAGATTAAGTTTATATGTTCAAATTAAAGGGCTATGATGGAGTTATAGGTCCCATATGTTAGTGAACTGTTTGGATTTTTTTGGAATCTTTAAACCAGCTGGTTTTTTGTCGGCAAATAATAACTCCACACTAAAATAGCCTATCCTTTTTTTTTTTTTCCTAAATAATCAAACTTATGTTAGTATACCAATTTAATTATCTTGGCATTGAGTTCCATATGTTGGATCCTTCACGGCCGTCTTGAAATAAGTGTCGTTCTGGAAATTTCTTTACAAATTAAGGAACATGAAAATTGATAAATTAAGGAATTTTTGGTTCTAGATTGAGAAAAGGATCAAGTTGACTCTATAATAGGTATCATATTAAATCCCTAAATTTTAGCTTAAGTAATATTGATGAGGATAACTTTGGAATATTAATTGTGTAGAAGTCTAAAACAACACTTAATTTGAAACAGAATAATTTAGACTTCAGAACGACGCTTATTATGATCTGGGGAGAGTATCAGTTCACTTTTCCTGCATTTTGATTTGTGAAACGAAGTCTTGTTTAGAACATTAGAATGTAAATGACATGTTTTGACTTAAAATTGACACTAAGATAGAATAGATTGCATTAAGATTTGATCTTACCAATTTTTAGCAAAAGAGATAAATTGATAAAGATCTAATTTTGGACAATTCTTTTAAATCTGTTCCTTCATTTGGCATGTTTTAAAGGTTTAATTTTTTTTAATTATTTGTATGAGAAAAGTTATAATATTACTACAGCACTTTGATAAATTATTTGTGAATTATAACTTTATGAACAATATCTTATAAGAGGCAAGATTTTATATAATATTTTAATTAAATATAGTTAATATATTAGAAGGTTTTAATATAGTTATAATCAATTTTAAGAATAAGTTGACTGTTAAAACTCAATATATTCCACTTAATTAAAATGAAAACTTATTTTAAGAATTACAACAAGTCGATAAATAATGCAAAGTACTGTCCTAATCATTTTCTCAATTAAATGGTACTAATTAACTATGTTGTAAGAAAATTGAAAATATGAGGGAATGTATAATTAATTATCTAGTAAAATCAAACGTTGAGAGATAAATGAAAAATAAGTTTTAGCACAAAAACTAACTTATTAAAGATAAATCCGTAAGTTAATTTAATTTTTCTATAATACAGAAATAATAAATGTTCCATAAATATTTTACCAATTTATTAAGTTCGAACAAGGTGATTATATGTTATCTTTAGCCTGTGTATTAACATCAAATTAAATGTGTGAAAGTGTCAATCAAAAAACTCCAAACAAATAAATATTTTTCAAACCTTGAAACTTGACAAATGTCAAATATTGATTGATGAAAATAGATATTGGTGCTCAGTGTAGAATCATCCATGTGAACAACATTACTGAATTAAAAAAGAAATTGATGGAAAATGTCTATTCTGATTTCTAATTACTTTAAAATTTTATGAAAATCACTTTCATTTGATTGACATGTCACACAAGATATTGTGGGCCCCCAATATTTTCTAATTTTCTAAATATGTGATTTTCCATACCTTACTATAAATATGTACTTTTTTTCTCTTCTAATTTTCCAAAATTTTATTCTTCACGTTGAGTTTTTGTCTTACTGTTAATCTAATAAATATTAAGAAAATTCGATAAAATTTCATTCAGAAAACATATAACAGATAGAATCTCCAAATTAAATGAAATTTTTATTTATAATCAGATTAAATTAAAAAAGTATCGGTATAACAAAATAATCGATCTCATTAAAACATAAAGATAAAGAGTTGGTATTGTGTGAGACCATCTCACGAATATTTTCTAGTGAGACAGGTCAACCCATAACCTACATTTAGCAATTCATATGCAAATCTATGGATAGACACGCCCAAACGGTTCGGAAACCGGCGAACTGGGACGGTTCGAACCGGCGGTCAGCCGAATCGTTGACCGGTTCCGGTTCCGAACCGTAACCGGAAACCGGATATAACCGGTTAGGTTCCGGTTCGCGAATTTTTGAACTGCTAAATCGGTTCGAAACCGCTGGTTAAACCATCGGTTTTTTTTTTTTTGCGATCTGCCACGTGGACGGCTCTGGTTGAATCTGATATAGCCGTTGGAGATCGACGGCTTGGAAGAAGTAGCCGTTGGAACCGCCGAACCGGCGGTTCAAACCGCCGGTTTTAAAAATTTTCAAATTGGACGACTCAGATCTACGAGCCGTTGGAGATCAACGGTCCAGATGCAAAACCGGATCGAACCGGCGGTTCGAACCGAACCGGAACCGCCGGTTTGAATCAGAGCGTCCCTTTTTTTTTTTTTTTCGAAGTCTATAAATAGAGGCTGTGTGATGGTGATTTTCCACACCTCTCACTCTTGTTCTACTACATTTCTATTATTTCAAAGAAGCATTTCAACTATTCTACATTTCTACCTTACAACTTTACGTTTCTACTTCTACATTTCTACTTTACGAGTTTACGTTTCTACTTCTACATTTCTACTATTCTATCATCATGCCTCGAAGAGGATCTTCATCTCGTGGGAAGGGTAAAAGTTCATTATAAATTTGGAAATGAATTTCAATTCCAAAATTATAATGAAACTCAAGCTACTTTCAATTTTTTTTTCTCCCTTCCCAATCTTTTATTTACAAATTTGTAGATAGAATTGAAAACTTGTAAACTTGTAAACTTGTAATAGATATAATTTTTTTATGTAAATTTGTAATAGATAGAATCTTATAAATCAAATACATTTTTTTATGTAAATTCAAGTTGTAATTTTCCAATTTTTTATCAAAAGTTTGTTCAATTAATCATTATTTGTTAGATTTCATATTTTGTATTCTAAAAAATCAATTTAGTCGAAAACAAGTATTAAAAATCAAAATTGGTGATAAAAAAAAAAAACCGGCTGAAACCGGCGGTTCCAGTTGAACCGGTGGTTTCGGAACGGTAACCGGTTTTCCCCTCCCCCGGTTTGGTTCTGGTTCGGTCATTCCGGAAACCGGAACCGCCGAACCGGATGAACATGTCTATCTATGGATGTGGATTCAATTTATGGATATTTAGGATCCGTCTCACGAAAACTATCCGTGAGACCATCTCACATGAGTTTTTGTGAAAGATAAATCTTCAATTACATTTTTTTTATGAATTTTCATAATTCCTCTATTAAAAATAATTATTTTTACATAAATATTTGATTAAGTTATTTAAATATTATATTATGTGTAAATCTCCATGAGCAACAAGATAATGAATATGAACCCCCGCTCGACGAGTGTAAATTTTGGGGATTCGCCATCCCATTTGGGGCATATATATATATATATATATATATATACTGTATTTCACAAAAACTTATGTGAGATAGTCTCACGAATAGTTTCTTTGAGACGAATCCTTATTACCCATTAATTGAACATATATCCACAAATTTCGATATGAATTATTAAATGTGGGTTATGAGTTGATCCGTCTCACGAAAAAATATTCGTGAGACGTCTCACACAAGACCAACTCATATATCTTTGATTGAATGCAGATTTTCCACTCCACTTCCAAACCTAGATGAAGTTAACATGAGCAATACTAATCAATGTTAATTATGTGGGCGGTTAATTATTGTATCAGATAATATTTTTATTTTGTATTAAATAATTCTTAATACAGTTTCTTTTTTTTTTTGTTCATGTAAATTTTTATGCATATCAGAAATAATCATGATCTAAGATCTTGAAACTCAGACTGTTACTTGATATACATAAATAGCGCTATATGATACATGTAATTGCATTACATATGATTTATCGAGATTATAGCTTTCCAAAAATATTACCCGAATCACATAAAAGTGTTATATGATACATACAAAAATATTACATAGATATTATTAGTCAAATTTATAAACTTTCAAGTTTATTACTCAATACACATAAAAGTAATGCACAATATTACTTGTCAAATTATAAATTATCAAAAGCATTAGATGATGATGAGAATAAAAATATTAATTAATCATGAATTTGAAATATTGGAACAAAAATTATTATGTTATATGCATAAAATATTACCCGGTACAAATGAATATTTTACATAATTACTTGTCAAATTATAATCCTAAAAAATATTATCTGATATGCATAAAATACTATATGATACACACAAAAATGCTACCTAATATGAATAACAATATTACTTGATTATCATATTCACATCTAATTACTTAATTTATAAATCTAGTTATATAACGAGTCACCAACTTTTATCTTATGAAAATAGATTTATAGAAATCAATTTTTATTGTAGATAGTAGTTCCATCTCATGAAATTAATTTTTATGTACTAAAGAATGGAGGTTAAATTTATTTGACAATAAAAGACACACCAAGAAGTGGACATAGGAAAATATAGGTTGGGAGTTGTAATATCAAACCTACCCCCCACCCCACCCCACCCTACCCTACCCCACGCCACCCTCGAAAACCTAACTATGATTAAGTGCTAAACCATGTCTTAATTACTTAAATCAAATAAATTATAATCTATCTTCTCTACATCTCAATACTTTGCAAAATAATCCCAGAAGAGGGAGAGGAGAGGAGAGGAGAGGAGAGAGAGAGAGAGAGAGATAGAAAACACACACAGAAAAGTTCAGACTAACTCCAGCTTTCTGTTGTCGAAGCCATTAAAAAAGTCCCCATTTCTTGAGTTCCCAGAAATCCTGTTTGATTACATTCCATTCTTTGATGGGAGTTTTTCAGTTCGAGGGATTTGTTGGTCATTTTTGTGTTGGTGTTTGGTTTTGTGAAGATTAAGTTAATGCGTGTGTTGTTTCGAATTGATCTGCGAATGGGTAGAAGAAGCGGCAGAAGATCCAAGGATTAGGTTAATGCAATCGCATTTTCTTGTACTGTGTGTTGCATTGCTTGACTTGGGGAGAAAAACGGAGGCTTGAGCGATCGAGATTCATGTTTTGTGCGGTCCCCAAGTGTTTGATAATATGACACAGTGAGATTTTTGAGGAGTAGAGTTACAGTGAATGCGTGTATCTGGGGTATCTGAGTCGTAAATCAATAACAGATATAGAGTGATTTGGGTAGTGGATGATGGAATCAAGAATGGAGCACTATGAGATCATGGAGCAGATTGGGCGTGGTGCTTTTGGGGCGGCCATTTTGGTCAATCACAAATTGGAAAGGAAAAAGTAAGAATTTCGAAAAGTTTGTTATTTTGGATTCTTCTGATATGGTCTTTCAATTTGTAGAAGAATGTGTGATCTTTTTTTTTTCTTTGTGATTCTTGGAAATGGCATTTAGGTATGTGCTTAAGAAGATTCGGTTAGCTCGACAAACGGAGCGTTGCCGGAGATCAGCTCATCAAGAGGTGAAATTCTTCTCCTTTTTCTAAATTCCCTGGACTTGATTTACTTCTACAGATTTTTTAGTTTTTTTAAAATTAAAATTATCTCTATTTTTTCTTTCTTTAGATAACTGTTTTCCATTGTCAATTGTCATGTCATGGTTGAACTTTTTAAGTTTTTATTATGCTTAGAGAGAATGTATACTTTAGCTTGGAATTATATTGTAAATAGGCGTTGTCTGTTTTAGCATATGGGAGTTTCGACCATCAGATTTAAATTTATTGCAAATTTTCGCCTTCTATTAGGGTGTTGTAGTGCTTGCTAGAAAATGATAGAGGTCCCTTTGGCTGTTTGAAATTTGCAGATGGCTTTAATTGCACGGATACAACATCCATACATCGTTGAGTTCAAGGAAGCTTGGGTAGAGAAGGTAATTCCCTTGCAAGTTTCTGATTTCCAGTCTCAAATATAATTCCATGGCTGATTTTGTTTCCCTTAGAAACATAAATAGCATCGATTTTTTTAGTTTCCCTACTAAGCTCTATCCTGTGAAATACAACAGGGATGCTATGTTTGCATAGTCACTGGCTACTGTGAGGGTGGTGACATGTAAGTGTTTTATGATGCACTCTAACTGAACTCTGAAATCAAGTCTATATTTTTAAGGCTTTTCTTTTCATATGACTAATGAGGTCTTGATGATTGGATCGTAACAGGGCTGAACTGATGAAAAAAGCCAACGGCCAATACTTCCCAGAGGAGGTTTGAGTTCTTGACATCGACTTAGTTACTTTTTTTTTCCCAAATCTTTTGCAATTTAATAACTATGTCTTCTCTGTTTAACTATGGATACTCTGCAGAAACTGTTGAAGTGGTTCACTCAACTATTATTGGCGGTTGAGTATCTGCATTCTAAGTTTGTGCTACACCGGGACCTTAAAGTATACATCTGAATATTGATTTATGCTTATTATGTTTCTTTGTTATCTTAAGTTATTACGTGGGGCTCATCTAGTTAGCACTTTTTTGGCAGTGCTCAAATATCTTTCTTACCAAAGATCAAGATGTTCGTCTAGGTAAGCTTGAGGATGATTTCATTTTGCAGAATTCAGAATATACATGCTGGATACAGGGCCTCTGAAAATAAATGTTTTTCCCTTTGAGCAGGTGATTTCGGGCTCGCTAAAACTTTGAAAGCAGATGATTTGGCTTCTTCGGTATGTGCTTAATATGCATAACATCCCTCTCTCTTCCCTAGTGAAGTTAAAGATATGTTACGATATCCCACATCAGTCCACATGAAAGTGTGGAAGCGTATATAAGTGGGAGTCAACTCTTTATCTTTGACCATGGTTTTGGGTTAACTTAGGGCTCCCTAGCTTATATGCCTAACAATATACTTCAAAAGTGTCCAGAGGAAAAAGTTTCTTGTTCCAGAAACTTATCTTGTGCATATGGTCCTAGAGCAACGAATGATGTAACACATTTGATGTAGCATACCACATATTTCAGCCAAAAGCACGCTGTTTTTGTCCATTAGATCATGCAACAAATTCTAGTACTCAGTTTTCTGAAACCCAGTTGTCTACTTAATTTTTGTACAGGTAGTTGGAACTCCCAATTACATGTGTCCTGAACTTCTTGCTGATATTCCATATGGATTTAAGTCTGATATATGGTCTCTTGGTATGTCGATAGTTTGTTCTCTCTTCTTCAGTTACGTATGATCCAACTGAGTGTAATGCTTATCCATTTCTTATGTTTCATTTGTCAATCAGGTTGCTGTATGTACGAAATGGCTGCGCATCGCCCTGCATTCAAGGCTTTTGTAAGATTTCCATTCCTTATATTGTCTCTCTGTTTTTTTGTTGTTTATAATATTTATTATATGCCCAAAACGAGATTGCAAAATATTGCTAGTCTCCTATACTCATTATTTTAAATCTGCCCTCCCATATCTGGTCCTTCTGGATTTGTCATTTGTTCATTTAGTTATTAAGCTTGTCTTTATAATCAATAATTGGATCTATGTATCAGGACATGGCCGGACTAATAAGCAAGATTAATCGGTCATCTATGGGCCCATTGCCTCCGTGTTACTCCCCATCCTTGTAAGCAAATTTGGTCTATCATGGTGCTATTCTTTAATATGCTTTAGTTTCTCGATCACTTTCTTCCTCATGCTACCTGGGTTGAAGTTGATTTTAGCTTATCCTCATGTTAATTTTTTATTGCCTTAAACGATCTTTAATAAACTTGGTAGTAACTCCATAGTGTTATGTGTAGCTTTTACCATTTGTTTCTGTTTAATCATTTCATCACACTTTCGGAGTCCTATTCAATCAAGCATTTGGCTATTGCAGAAGGCCAAATCTCAGTTTGTTCATGTCCATGCTTTCTTTGGATTATGTTGTTAAATGGCAGTATATTAGCATAAAACTAAATAGACTCGTCTTTTGTTTGATAGGAAATCATTAATCAAGAGCATGCTCAGGAAAAACCCCGAACATCGGTCAAGTGTAAGAACCTCTATCAGTTCAATCATGTTTGTTCATATTTCTGAAGAATCCCTTCTTATAATCTGATTTTAACATTAACAGGCATCTGAGCTGCTGAAGCACCCACATCTTCAGCCTTACATTGATCAGTACCGTCCATCTTATAACCCAAACACGACAACTTTTTCAGAGAAACCTCTTTCCTCAGCTCGTGTAAGTAGAAAGAACATGGCTGAGAGCCAAAGTAGCAACAGTTCTTGCAGTGATAGAGACAGTTTAAAGTCAAGTGAGAAGAACATTGTGAACTGTGGATATAAGGCTGCTGATGCAGAGATGGGTTCAGTTGATGATGATGTTGGTAGTAGGCAGCTTTCGCTGAGAGAGGGCACGCAAAATATGGACTTATTACCTGCAAATAACAACGAACATGGGAAACCATCACATGAGGAACAGAGAAATAACAATGAATTGAAGCAGCCAAAGACGATTAAAAACATTATGATAGCTATTAAAGAAGGAAAAACCAGAGAAAATAGCTCTCCAATGAGAAGTGCAAAGGCAAGTGGTTCTAGCAACCAGCGAATGATGGTTGATGCGTCTCCAAGAGTCCCCAGAGCCAGTCTTGCTAGTAATGCTGATTCCAGTAAACGAATGCTTGGAACACCTTCATTGAAGCATCAGGTACTAGAAACTCTCTCTCTCTCTCTCTCTCTCTCTCTCTCTCTCTCTCTGTGTTTATGAGCTAGATGTATAATGTTGACTTAACTGTGTAGTTACCTATTGTGGAAACCCCTCCTAAGACCAAGGCTAGACATGAAGGGATCCC
Source organism: Scutellaria baicalensis (assembly GCA_005771605.1). Classification (NCBI taxonomy): domain Eukaryota; kingdom Viridiplantae; phylum Streptophyta; class Magnoliopsida; order Lamiales; family Lamiaceae; genus Scutellaria; species Scutellaria baicalensis. Next base: position 11,267,195 of record CM016726.1, on the reverse strand, counting down.
ACCATCTGGTCCCACAAAGCCTATTGGTGAAGAAGGATTTTCTATGAAGACGAGACAGAGAACACCTCCTACCCTGTCTAGGAGGCCATCATTTCCTGGACGGATGCAGCAAATGCCATCTGAGTCTCCCAGTCCGATGAATATTAATCCAACGACCAATTATAACGATGTTCAGGATCCTGGAACGATGAAATCAGTGCCTTTTGGCTTCAATTCGCATACTTCAAAGGAAACTATGCAGCATTCAAAAAGGTCTTTATCTGAGGGTTCTAAGAAAATACAAACAGAGAGCAGCAATTCCGCATCTTCTTCAGTGTCTATCCAAGGGTTTGAGCTCTCTGATGATACAAGGGCTCCTTCTATTAGCTCATCAGAAGAGGTATTTCGCAGTCCTGAAGGGATAGGAAATTGCTATAGGGAGCATCATGAAATTAACTGCCAAGCTAGCAAACAGCGAGCCACTGAAGTTGAAATAAACGATACTAGACCCAGCTGTTCCACCCCTTCCTCGTCTCAATCTGAAAGACTGGAAAATTCATCAGCTAGATCCAATTATGAATCCACAATATGCTCCGTTGAAATGTATAAAGAACGCTCAGATGATAAAATTATGGAAGTGAATGCTTGTGTCGAGAAAGTGAGCTCCACTGCTAATATGGACACCTCATTTCGTCTCTCTGAAGATCCACATTTTGATGGTCAAGATTCTCCATCCAACTGTCCAAGCATTACTCCTGATCTTGTGACCGAGTCAAAACCCACTTCAGCATCTAATGGTGATGATGACTTCATGGTGAAGAAACTCATTTCTTCAGATTGCTCCACTTCTCGTGTCTCTCCCATCTCATCGAATCAGAAGAATTCGTTGTCAGATGGACTTCCAATGCAAAATGCAGTCAACAATAAGTCAGCTGACGGTCATCTCCCACCAGTTTCTGATGAAGTAGTACACGTGAAATGCCAAAGCTGTTCCCAAGCTAGTACTGAACATCCAGTACCAAGAAACATGGAGGTGGGGAAGTCTATAAATATGGTAAGTAATGAGATCGATGCAAAAGATCCAGCTTCTCCAGTAACTCCTAAACCATCAACTTGCTCCAAGAATACGACTCCCACTTCAAATCTCTTTGAAAACACCGTCACCAAGGAGATAGATATAACCATTACAACTCTCAAAACCGATTCTCCTGAACCAGAAAAACCGAGCTTCCCTTCAGAACAGGAAGAAGCACAGCCAGCAAAGGAAACCTTAGATGTCAATTCTTTCAGACAAAGAGCAGAGGCACTTGAAGGACTACTAGAACTATCAGCCGATTTGCTTCAGCATAATCGGCTAGAAGAACTCTCGGTTGTTCTGAAACCTTTCGGAAAGGAAAAGGTATCTCCAAGAGATACCGCAATATGGCTGGCTAAGAGTCTCAAAGGAATGATGCTAGAAGAGGGCGGACGCAATTTGTGAATGCCAGTATCTGTTCTTCCTTTTCTTGCTCATTAGTTGAGGTTTACATATATAGTTCAGAACCTTTTTTCATTTCACCATTATACCCTTTTGCCTCTTCATTTTTTCATTGTTCTCAATGCAGCACATGTATATAATGTTGTAACTCTCTTATCAAGAAATGTTGTAACTCAATATTTTTTTTATGCCCCATCTTGTGTTGCTAATTGATCTATATATGATCCAGTCATTTCTGGGAACTTTAAGCTTTACTGTTGTTTTATCCAGTCATTGTTGTAAGAGAATTGATGAATGTTGTTTGGTACATGCAACAAATTTAGACTTATAGTGGCAACTTCAATTTTTTTCATATACTGTAATTAAATGAGTGTTGTTGTATGAATAAACCTCTTGAATTTGAAGATTTTTCACATTTTCAAGATAATGTAGTTTTTTCGTCATCAACTAGAACAAAAATTCTTCTTATAATGGAGCATATAACAAATATAATATACTTGTAACGAGTTTATTTAGAGCCTACTGATAGATATTGGATGTCTTACTTGACTGAACATTACTTAATTGTATGATTCGTCTGTATCAACAACTTACATTTAGTATCATGTCATAATAATCTTATTTCGACTTCTTCTTCCTATGCTGGTTGTACCTTCAATTAATTTCCTTACATTTTCTTTGGCTCACTACATTGATCTGATCCTAGCTATAACCTACAAAATTACAAAACATATTTAGCATAATAGATTCTTGTTTTGTTTCAAGTGGATCTTGATTAAAGTGTATTTTGCAGGGAGAGGTTCTAAGGGCAAAAGGGTCCAATTGTAGGATTGTTGGGTTTGATTTTGATTTTGACCTCTCAAATAAATACATTTGCTAATAATCTCCACTGTTTTTCAAATGAAAGAGGATGATAATATAGGTCAACCCACATAAGAAATCTCACCAACAACTGCAATTAATTTTGACATAATTCAAAGTCACAATCAAGACAAGAGAAAGAGAGAGAGACCCATTATTTATGTCATGTGGACAACTATGGTAAGAAGTCACTATGTAGACCATTTTTCATCATCAAAATATCACTTTCATTTATATTTCTTTTCTAAGTATATTTTTTGTCAAATAACTCTTTGTAACTCTTTGTTTGGAGAATAAATTTTGACTTTTAAAGATGAGTTTGGCGTGTGGCTAATGGATTTCATGATTAAACTCTCTCGCAAAATACATCAATCCATTTGAATTTATAAATTACAAAAGACGAGTTGGTTCATCATTAATTAGTGTATTTCATGACCCACTTCTTATAAAATATTTAACACAAAAACTTTTATGCATAAGGTGCATGGATGCACCTGACCCGACCCGTGCGTGTACGCACGTCCCACGCACCCTCACGCGCTCCCACGCGCCTGGGCGGATGCGCTCAAATTCGCTCGTTAAGGACACCTTTTAATTATGTTAAAGATACCTTTCAGTTATGTTAAGGATACCTTTTAGTTATGTTAAGGATACCTTTGAAATCCTTATTTCAGTTACATATCACTTTATGTTAAGAATACCTTTTAATTATGTTAAGCATACCTTTTAGTTATGTTAAGCATACCTTTAGATTATGTTAAGGATACCTTTAGTTATTAAGAATACATTTTGATTATATTAATCATACTTTTAGGTTATGTTAAGAATACCTTTAAGTGATGTTAAAGATACCTTTGAAATCGTAATTCTAGGTTCCTTTGAAATCCTGATTTGATACCCTTAGAATTCGCTCCAGGTCACATACCTTTACGTTATATTAAGGATACATTTAGGTTATGTTAAGGATATTTTTATGTTATGTTAGAGATACATTTGTGTACAAAATGTGTAACACAACTACCTTATGGATAAGGTATCTCTAACATAATATAAAAGTATCTTTAACATAACCTAAAGGTATGACTGCCGTAAAGTAAATGTATGAAATTTGGGCATAAAGGTATCCTTAACATAACCTAAAGGTATCCCTAAATATTACCTAAAGGTATTCTTAACATAACCTAAAGGTATGTCTAACTTAACTTAAATGTATGAAATCTGGGCATAAATGTATCTTTAACGTAACCTAAATATATTCTTACACATTACATAAAGGTATTTTTAACATAAGTAAAAGTCATGACTAAAATTGAAAAAAAGTTAGCGTGAAAAAAAAAAAAAAAGCGGGTCGGGTTATCTGGATCCGACCCGGGTGCATGGATGCACAAGAGACTTACTCAATATTTAAATATTGTGAAAATCTTTATACCCTTTAAATTAGGTCTTATACGTCTTTTAGCATATGTACATTTGTTCACCTACACACCTAAATCTCTTTTTTTATATATATTATTATACCCTTGACATTATTAAATTACTAATCTTGAAACTGATGAAATGCACACATTGGCTGATTTTGAGAATTCTAATTACTTGGCCAAAATTGCATCAAATCATGATTGGATTGATGCTTTTCCAATGATTGGTCAAAATTAAAAATTGTTTCAAAAAATTTGGATTGGATTACATATTTTACATCTTTATTAATTATGTTAAAATTATGTGAAATTAATTTCTAGAATAAGTCTCATCTCATAAAAATAAAAACAAAAACGCGGTTGGATTATTTTATCAATAATAGAAGAATGCTTCATGACGATGTTATCTATACTATACTTGTGATTTTATCGACCTTTTTAGCAAAATTACAAATTAATTTTTATAATTCAACTTATATATATATATATATATCCTTTTTTGAAGGAAATAATTACTAATTGTTGTTTCTATAAAACTATAATAAATAAATAACTTTGCAATAGTTAATTGCAATTCAATTGTTTTTACATAAATAATCGTGGCATGATAAAACATAAAATAAGAGTAATAATTAATAAAAATGAAAGGAATAAAAGAAAAAATATCAAAGTCTCGATCAGAAATGAGAATAGGAATAAATGTTGCAATAAGGTAAAGAGATTAAAGATTCCAACTATATTATTACCCAGAAACCTCTCTCTCTCTCTCTCTCTCTCTCTGGAACCGACTTTCTCTCTCTAAAATAAAACGCGCAGAAACACAGTTGAGTGCGTGCGACATCTGATTCTCTGTGTGCCGACCTGCAAGTGAACACACGCGCCGCCGATATATCCGCCGCTGTTTGCTGATGGAAGACCCCAATAGACCAGTCACAGGGTACCCCGCCCCAAACCCCCACCCCCATCCCAATGGCTACTCCGCCACCAATCCGCCGCCCTCCGCCACCGCCTACCCCTACGCCGCTCCTCACCCTCCCAACGCTTACTACTACCAGAACAACCCCTACCAGGCCCCCAATTACCACTACGATCCCGACTCCGTCCGCCGCGCCACCTGCATCCGCCGCATCTTCGCCTTCGTCATCGGCCTCGTCGTCATCTTCGGCACCATCACCTTCATCGTCTGGCTCGTTCTCCGCCCCCAGCTCCCCGAGTTCCGAGTCGACTCATTCTCCATGTCCAATTTCTCTCTTGGCAACAACTCCCTCATCTCCTTCACTTCCGAAATCCGGCTCACCGCGCGAAACCCTAACAAGAAAATGACCCTCGTCTACGATCACATCGAAGGCCGTCATTTACTACAGATCAGATTCCCTCTCCGACACCACTGTCCCTCCGTTCTCGCAGGACACCAAGAACGAGACCTCTTTCATGGCCAACTTTGCGGCGGCTGGGAGTTTTGTGGATAAGGATGTGTTGGAAGGGATCAATGGTGAAAGGGGAAAGAGTGGCAATGTGGAATTCAATTTGAGGATGCTTTCGAGAGTTAGATTTGAGGCCAAGGCTTGGAGGACTAGGAGGAGGTTTCTGAAGGTGTTTTGTGGAGATTTGGTTGTTGGTTTACCGACCAACGGGCGATCCGGGCAGTTAACTAGCGGCCCGCAGCAGTGTCGCGTAGGGATTTGAGGTGAACTGATGAGTTTTTCATATTTTGGTTAGGTGCTTTTTGTTTGGATATTTCTTTTTCTCTATCTGATGTTGAACAGGGTGACTCTCATTTGGTTCTGTATTTTGATATACAGGGGTGATTTCATAGAATAACCTATTTTGGTGTACAGCTTAAACTTTCTATGTTCTTCATTTTTTTAATTGTATCTTCTGTTCAAAGAATTGAGCTTTGTCTAATTTGTAGTGTTATGCGATTGTTTGTGCCCAAGTTTTGTTTGTGATGATATTTTCCTCTGGTTTGAGAGAAGAGGAAGCAATGTAAAGGATTTGTGGTGCATTTGAAAAGATACTACAAAAAGTAGAGTAGACCTCTTGATTTCAACTAATGGAAGAAGATGAAACTGAGGTCTGTTGTTTGCATGCTGATATGGGTATTTTCCATTTAGGTATGATTTTTTCGTGTTAGAAATTAGTTTTGGATAATCTGTAAGTCTTCTATTGTATGTCAACTCTGTTCTGTCATTTCAAAGTTTGTAGTCAAGGATTTGAATTCCATGGCTTTGTTCTACTCATAGTTGCATGGCATGTGTTGCATGAACTGGCATGCAACTATTGCTTCAAGTTGGAACGGATGAGTTATTATGGAAGGATGCACAATAACAGTTCTTGTATCATTCCCTGGTAGGCAAACACGTGTCCGCTAGTGCAATTAATCCGTAATATTCTATGAAAAAGAGAAACTAGGTATCGGCAAGAAAAGAGAGGAGTACATGTGTGTAGTAACTAATATTCACTTCAGAAGTTTCATTTCAGCTCATGGCAGCTAATGTCCATTCTACTTGAAACATGAAAGGTTGTCATAGGTTTCTTGGATCAATTCCACTTAGACCTGCTTTAGGTGTGTGCTTGCTTTAACTCACCCTAATCATACTAAAGTCCTGAAATTAACTGGGTAGCTATCGTTTCTAGTGTTTTTGTTTGTATTAGGAAAATGTCAATTATATGAGTGAATTTATTTTCATATGTTGGGTATTGAGCCTTCTCCTTTAGGAATAAGTAAGCATGGAAAGTGTCCAGTTGGAATCTGAAAATATAACTAGTATGTCCAGTTTCGTCATTATAAAATTTGTAGTTATACCATATTTCCATCAACTAGTGAACAAAATTAATGCGTCAAGTAAAAAACATGAGTTATTGAGGAAGGTAACACAGTAACGGTTATCTTATTGTTTGCTGGTAGGTAAATATGTGTCCGCTAGTGCAATTATGGTGTAAAAGAGAGAATGTGATCTTGTAATTAAAATAGAATTGAAGCGGATTATTTGTTTAGATGAGAAGTAAGTTTACTTCAGAAGTTCCTTTTTTCCTCATGGGAGTCGGTGCTTCTGATACTTCATTGTCTGCTTGAAGGTCAATATTGTGGTTTCTTTGAATAGTTGCATAATTGCATTACATGCTTAAATCTGCTTTTGGTGTGTGCAATGTTCTTGCTTAACTTGCATACACCATACTATTCATGAGAAACTAAATTGGGTTTCAATCCTATTTCTAGTATTTTTCTTTGGCTTAAGGACATATCTCCTAGTTCAGTAAATAGACTTCTCCTTTGGGATAAGGCAATAAGCAAGAGTAGTAACAGTTTCTTAGAACATGAAGACATGGCCAAATTGCTGAAGGGTGGGGCCTCTAGTCGAGGCACCCCCAGTGCACAAGATGCATGGGGCTCAGGCTGTAGAGCCTCTACCTGAAAGAGACACGTGATGTTTATTGATGTGTGCCCTCCAGTGTCCTTTTTCATGTTTTTTTGTCCCACCCAGCTTGCAACCCCAAACATGTTCTTAAGATCCATTTTACGGTTTTGAAGACATATTTCTTGAGGGGAACATAAGAACAATCAAAACTTTATTTTTAGAGGGAAATATACTTTGGAACTTAGGGTTACTGATGTGGGACAGATTTGATTTGATGTGAGATTTTATTTTTGCTATGTTCTTTATTATGTTTCCTTTTGAGTTCTTATTTCCTTTTCGGTTTAGGGTTGGTTTTGCATCTATAAATAAGACTCTTGTCATATTGAGATGAATTCAGTACAATCTGGCTTAATAAAAATCCCTCTTTTATTTTTCATACGAAGAGCGTTTGTCTTCTGCGTTTTACCCTGTGTCAGTTACACAAGAGGACTTATTACATAAGAAGAAAAATTAGATCTGTTGTTGGACCTTGATTGCCCAATGCTATTCCAACCACTGTTTTTGTTGCATAATCCGTGTAATTTTTTTTCTTTTTGGGTGTTTTTATTTTAGAATATAAAATATAATAAACCTCTTGTTATCATATATTGAAGGGGAAAATTTTGTTCTGAGCTTTTCCAGTATGACTTTGCCATAATTAAGTTTTCTAATAGCTGCCATAAGTCTTTGATTTCTTGAAGATGTGATTATGATGATGGGCCTGATATGGAGTTAATGTTCGGTTTGATTGTTTTGCTGTTAGTGGGAGTGATCATTGATGAGTTCATTGTTCTGTATTGACTTGGTTATGATCATAGTTACTCAGTTTATTGTTGGTGCTTGCAATTTTGCATTGTGTGCTGCCGTCCAAGAATAAATAACTGATATTTGAGCTCTCAACTTGTTTAAGAAATGTGTCTGTGTCATCCCTTTTGGGATATTCGACAAAATTTGATTAAGGGGCATCCGATAGAACTGGAACGATATAGAGTAGAAATGTCCCGTGTCTGTCTGTGTGTGCAAGGGGTCGGTGCCTGAACACATTTTGGTGTTCTGGTTATAGCTTGTTGAATGCGATGGTCTACTATATGTCGAAAGCTAGTTTGTAATGTTAGAACTGTATTATGGTGCTTAGTATTAGAATAAAGCCTAGCCTAGCATTGGTCTTGAAAAGTTGTTGGTTTACCCTTTTATAGCAAACATCATTTGTTCTCATAAAGATAGATAATGATTACCAACTTTTCACAAGCATTTTAGAATGGCTAAAACTCTAATTTATTTTACTTTCTTCTTATTTGGTTTTTTTCTGGAATCATAAAGATATGTAGTTTGAAGAAGATTTGTGATCAGATGAGAAGAATTTTGCTTTCTTGATTGAACGTGGCTTTATTCAAATGTATGATTTTCGATTCATATATGATTTTACATGGTTTTAGATCCATATTAGAACTTGGTGTTACCCATTTGGTTATCTGGAGCTGCGTGGAAATCGTGTTTTACTAACCACATCTTTGGTGATTCACATATGTGATGGATCAATCAAGATTCAACAGATGATTAATAGTCGTTCCGTTTACTTAACAGGTAGTAGGTTTACCATTTGTCGAATGGCTTCAGTAAGCTCGCTGAGTTGTGTTGTCTCATTCGTTATCGAACCAAGCTTAGATATTACAGCAGGTGTAGCATGTATGATGAGATGGCCATCATAATGTTTCTCTATTTTTATCAAACTTTGGCCTTTATTATTGATATCAATCATCATCCTCTTCTGCTAATTATTTTCTTCATCTTTTAATTACATTTGGTCATTTCAATTGTAACTATTTTCGAGCTCATTTTACCATCTAAACTTGTTAAATGCTTGGTCATTTACAAGGACTCAAATTGAGCTATCTTTAGAACTATTTTACTAAAAGGGGGCTTCTTACCTTTTTTACATTGAATCCACACATCAAATTTTAAGTAAATTGTCAATTTCGACATCTCATCATAGTCGCGTGACAATTTTTTGGCCAATCTTGCAAGTTTAAGCAAAAAACTATCACTGATTGTGACTTTATCCTATGAAATTGTAATAGCCATCAAAATTCAGACAATGCAAGAAGTTGAAAGATGGCTAAAGACATAAAGCAAATCACAATTAATTAATTAATTGAATATTGACTAATCATCAATTTAACAAGAAGATGTGATATGGTGGTTATATTGAAACATCAGATAAAACACAAATATGGAATAGATGGTCCGTTTAAATTTAATTTGTTTAGACGTACATGTTTTGATGCACACTTTTATATAATCAATCAGGTTTCAAGATGATCTTATATTAAAATTTATTAGTGGCTGTATTAATGTGATCATTTGAGTAAATATTGAATAAATGTAATTTATCTAATATTAAAACTTGATCTAGTTGGGAATTCTTTTTGCTTATATGGTTTAGCGTCAGTATTCCTAAATTAATTTAAATTTTGCTAATTTGATGGGTCATAAGTCTCTATCGAGTAGTTTAAAATATTCTCGGATCTACTCGTTAAAGCCGAACAACTTTTACTAGGACTCGGCGATCCATGCACCAAGCTATATAGGCAACACTATAAGATTAATAATATTCTTCATGATTAATTTCTAAAAATATGCAATTTATTTTGCACTAATTGCATTCTATTTTTCTTTGTATATATGACTATCCAAATTGCGTGAGATAAGCTCCAATGAAACAACTCATTAATATACCACTAATTGGTAAATGTTAGGTGAAACATGAAATTCTGCATGTCTTTTTCTAACTTTTGGTGGTTGAAATTTAAAACAACGAATTAAATTAAACAACAAAAATAAAGTGTACTTTATTCAATTTTGGAAATATTAAGTAATCTATTTTAAACTAAATGAAAAGTCCCTGCCATTAATTATTTCCATCTTTTGGTCACTTTAGGGACTTAGAAAGCTCCCTCTTATCTCAAAATAATCATTCTTCACTTTTTTCTGATGGTGTTTATAGTTGGTGAATTGCAACACTTAGATAGTATATATGCTTTTTTTTTTTTCCTTTCATTATTGATCTTATTTAGAAAAAGAATTACAAAAGAAAATATATGGATGATCAAGATTGTGCTCAATACCCAAGAGTTACAAGAATATTAAAAACAAAGAAGTTGAAAAACATAACAGAAAATAAATTACGGGACAAGAAGCTAGAGTTTTGCGGGTAAATTGTCCGACCAGACCCGACCTGACGGATGAGAACTCCAATCATGAAGGGATATACAAAATGATGAAGGATAATTTTTCTTACATGAAATCGACTCACAGGATCTAATCCTTTAATAGGTAATATCCACAAATAATGGGTCTCACCCCTATATAATTCTTGAAGAGTAGGTCTTGCGTGTCCCCAGGGCACCGTGCCCCCAAACACTTATTGTAATATCTTTAAATAATATGAGTAATACCTTAACATATAATAAGTAATACCTTGAATAATACATTCACTACAACATATATTTCAATTATACACGTAATACCTTATGAATATGCAACTAATACCTTATAAGTATACCACTAATACCTTCAAGAATATACCACTAATAACTTATGAATACACCAGTAATACCTCATGGATATATATCTAATACCAAACTAATAATATCTTTGGGGGTACGGTGCACCGGAGATACGCAAGTTTTTTTCATTCTTTAATCTTATGAGCCTTTGATTGCAAGCATAAATCCAAGGGTCCCACCCAAGAAATTAGGTTAGTTTTAACTAAATATACAACATATTGCAAATTCCACCCCATTTTCAAACAACTCTATGCAGTGTGTAGTTTAATTAGTGTCCATTATTAGCTTCCTAGTTTAGATGTCTCTTTCACAAATTTAAGGTAAATTTTGTAACTTATAACCTTTTTTTTTATATAAGAGAATATAGTTTATAAAATTCCATTAGACGACATCCTCGTATTCACAATCTTAACCCATTTATATTAATTAATCAAAATTTATTTCGTAAGTTGTGGATTGATCTGTCTCACAGAATAAGATTTGTATAATAATCTCACCAAAATTTATATGCTATTATCAAAATTTATAACTTTTGAGATTTTTTTTAGATTTATAAATTGTTTTAAGATTTTGTCATGATATATCCACTTAGTTGTAATAAGACTATATCAATCAAAATAAAAAAGGGTCTTATTATAAGTTGTGCTTTTATTGACATTAAAGGCGTCTCCAGCAATAAACAATAAAATATTATAAATTTTGTTCTATTTTAATATGAAAATGTCACTTATTTCCAACAATTTATGAAAGGAATATTTTATGACAATCATGCATGTTGTGTTTTATTATTATAATTATTATTTTGTTTTTTTAACACTTATTTATCAATAATTTTATTTCATGGTCATTCAGTAAACTGAATAAAAAGTATATTAGGCTTCTTATCATCGGTAGAAAAAGTATCATCAGAACTTGTGAATTTTTGTCGTTATTGATAACGTAAATATATAATATTTAAATATTACATATAATGTTTACTAATACTTATGATTTGTGTGGTATTTAATTTTTTTATACATTTAAATAATCATTATTTTATTATATTCAAATCACATGCAATATTATATGACATTTTAATTGCATATAATGAAATGAAAGTATCGTAAGATATGAATATCTTATATATAGTAATTGTGATATAAATAAATGTATAACATTTAATATAAAAAATTTGAAGAAAACAAAAAAAATTGGAAAAAAAAAAAATTTAACACATGATTTTTGACTTGTTTTGGAACTGATGCATGCGGTTGAGAGATGGTTTAGCAAAGAGTAAGTCTAATGTGCCACATGAATTTTGTTGTATGAAACGTGTCAACTCATAACCTTATACACTTATAACAATTAACATAATAATTTATAAAAATTGGTTTCTTTTATGGATCATAAGAATCTGTCTCATGAAACATATCCATAATATCGTCTTATATGAGTTTTTTTTTAAAAAAAATTAAAAAGAATTCAACTCTTGTCGGATGCACTAAAAAGCCTCCGAATTTAGTTTTAGTATCTAAATCTCAATTGATTATCATTATCTAATACTCGTACCCGTGCGATGCGCGGCCTGTGATATAATATTGGTAAATATTAATTATTTGATAATATAATATAAGTAATTATAGTATATAGAAGACATTATTATTATTTAACTAAGAAAATCTAAATTTGCTTAAAATAATTCAATTCACAACAATATATCGATATTATACACATCCAATTAACTAATCTATGATTAATACTAAAAACAAAAGCATCAATCATGATCTTCAAATCAAAATTGTAAATTTAACATGAAAAGTTTGTAAGTTTTTTAAAAACTTCTTTATACACAACATTTCTAGTTGAAACATTTTTTTTTTATCATCTGTGTTACAAACTAATATCGTCAGTCACTTAAACTAAATATACTAAATAAACTAAAAAAATTAAGAATTAAAAATCAAATTCAATTACTTAAATTAAATACATGTGTGTGTGAGTATGTATATATTGAAACAATATACAATAAAATTAGGCATTTTACGTAGGAACTTGATGCAAGCACTATCAATTATATACTTTAAACCTTTTATTTTAAAATAGATTGAATTAGAAAAACATTTTTAATTAATATCTCTTAACATCGAAAATGATAGATAATTGTTTCATTATAAGTATCACATAAATTAATTGATATATCACACCATTGATCATTACAATTTAAGTTCAAGACAAAATCGAAATGTAGTAGTAGTGATCATGATGATGACACTATAATTAGAAACTAAGCATATAATTTAAATAATCAGTTGAGCCATCTAAATTCAAGACGTGCACTCTCATATAAAAATATATGAAGTCCTAATTGTAAAGTAAAAGGCAAAATTTTTGTTTGATTATGAGATATTTATAATTTAAAAAACATTTAGGGTGACATATAGTTCAGACTAAATACATATTATATATATACATATATGTATATACACACATCCTCAGTAGTGTTATATTTATTTATTAATTTGATATAAATTATCCCCATGCATATTAATATTTATTATTGAAATTATTGTTTGGATATCTATTGTTGGTATTTAAAAAATTATTCAATAAAAATAATTTAATTAAGATCAATAAAATTAGAATAAACTAACACAATATTTATATTATTAAATCAAATGGATTAAATAGATTGGTTTAGTTTTTTTTCTGATAAACTGAGAAAAGCTATAAGAAATTTTGGCATATAACAATGAATCCCCAATGGGGAAGTCAAGACACCCCTTGAAACTGAAGTCTTAAGGGATAACATACACAAGTATGCCGTTATTCTGTAATTGGCTGCTCCCAAGACATTGGCCTCTTCCCTGACAAAATCGGACACTTCCATTGTGCTATGAGCGGACATTCAAGCTTAGGTAAATGGAAAGAAACCGATGTAACATATGTTTTAGAAGCATATTCCACATTTAGGAACAACTTGAGAATGGGGAGCTCTACTGAGCTGCCCAAGATAGGGGAATATTGGTTCAAATCCAATTCGTGAGAAGAAGCGTCAACCCAGGGATCTTTGAATGACACCGACATCCCCTTTAATGTTTTAGTATGTATTGGCATTTTAGGCAGGTCGTAAAAAAATGCAAAATAAAAAAAATTGTTGACAGGACACTTAAAAATATTTATTTAAAAATACTTAGGATGACATATAATTTCACATTAAATACATATTATATATATAAACATATATGTATATACACGCATCTTTAATAGTGTTACACTTATTTATTAATAATTATATTTATATTAAATATAATATCAAGTATCCTTCAACAAATTAATATTTATTATTGAAATTATTGTTTGGACAATATTTATTGTTGGCATTTAAGAAATTATTCAATAAAAATTAACTTAATTAATATTAATAAAATAAGAATAAAATAATACAATATTTATATTATAAATAAATGGATTAAATAATAAAAAATACAAAATAAAAAAAAAGATGGTTGATGTAACACTTTTTGTTGGGAAAAGGGTGTTTCTATAAATATCTTAAACTTTTTCTCAATTATTATAGTATAGAAATATATAGATAGGTTTATCCATATATATATATATATATAATTTTAGTTTCTATACAAAAAATTTAAAATTAAATGCCTTAAATATTAATTTTTTTAATAAATGTAAAATAAAAGTTATTAATGATCTCTTAAATAGAAATATTTAATAAATGAGATATTTATTGCAGTTATTTTTGGCAGAATATTCTGTTTATATATATATATAGATTACTAATCAAATTACTAATCTTAATTATGACACATTTCTTTGATTAAAATTTGATCTCATATTCTAATTAAGGGCGAAATGGATTTGACTCATTTGTTCTTGTAATCTTGAGTGCATTAGTTTATGTGATCATCTTAAACAACAGTCAATAAATATAAAATAAAAGCTCAAAGATTTGATACAACAAAATATAAAGTTGGAAGGCTTAAAAATATAATACTCTTCGTTATATGTCGATATCACAATTAACATAATAATGGGGTTTGATTAGTTAAAAATTTTAAAACAATATTGGTACGTATTTTGGCTTAATTTTTACTACCTTCGTCCCCCTTATCTTTGTCATCCTTGACCGACACGAATCCTAAGAAAAAATTATTGACTTTGATGTGATGTGTTATTTTAATGTTTTTGAGTGGCAGTTTTGTAATTAATGTGTGCTTTTTGAGTGTAAAGTAAGTAAAATGAAAGAAATTGAGGGGTAAGGTCGTAATTTTTTTGTTGCCATTTTTGGGCTGCAAAGTTAGCTGGGACAATCAAAAACAGAAAGTAGGCAAAGATAGCAGGGACGGAGGGAGTATAATTTATATCACACTCTTAGTTACAAGTCAATATCATATACTTTACATATTTTAATAGGGTTTCATTTCAATTCAAAATTTTACATAAACAAGGAATTACTTGATCTGCACATGATGTGGCTCTAATTGTTTGTATGATATATTTAAACCATGCACAAAAGAGTGTTACAAGTATCAGTTAAATTAAATTGATCAAATTGTAACCAGTACTAACTATTTGTATGAGCTATCATCTATATTTCTATTATAATCATATCAATTGTTACAATTTTGTGCACATGTGCAACCGGGTCGGGTCCAAGTTGACCCGGATTTGTGCACCCCATTTTTCCTTTTTTTTTTTTTTTTGGCTTCAATGTATGACCTATTATGTTACATAAGTATGACTTTTATGTATAAATGTGTTCACTTTTATGTACTGTAACTTAGAAAAGAAAGGAAGAATTTCAGCACAATTTGTGCATTTGTATCTTTATGTGATGTTAGTTGTGTTGATATAATTATGTCTTTATGTAATATATAAAGGTCCAACTAACATTACATAAAAATATGTTGATCCAGAAAAATGTAATGAAATTTTCTAAAAATCTTCAAAAAATTTCTAATTAATTAAGTTACAAAACATAAGATCGTGACATTTGTATATAAAGATCACATCAATACAACATTAGATGTCACATTAAAACAACATAAATGTTTCAACACCTAAAGAAAAAAAAAAAAAACTCAAATAGATGCGGATTCGGTAGGATTGCTCCAATTACATGAATCTAAATTCATGCAACGATGCATATAATTATTTGTGACTAATTAGTCGATTTTTTAAATTGTATTCATGTACTTTGTGTTTCAATATTTCCTAATATCTCATGTTAAATTTTTTATTTTCTAATACGATTTTCAGTATTTATTTCAAAATCTAATCCAATATTTGTATCAATACCAATATTTCCAACCTTAAAATTACATATTTGACCCCCACCCCACCAAATTATAATTCAGTTATCACCTATGCATATTAACACACACTCTCTCTCTAGCTAGCTCTCTCTTCTCTCTCTACACCACCGCAACATGACGGCGAAGGACTGCGGCCACCACGACGGCCACAGAAAGGTGTACCGCCGCCTCATCGCCATCGTCGCCGCCTTCATCGCCGCCGTCCTCTTCATAATCCTGCTAGTGTGGCTGATCCTCCGGCCGGCGAAGCCCCACTTCGTTCTCCAGGACGCCACCGTCTACGCATTCAACCTCTCCGCCGCCGGAAACCTCCTCACCACCACCCTCCAGATCACCCTCTCCGTCCGGAATCCTAACGACAGAATCGGCATCTACTACGACAAGCTCGACGTCTACGCCGCCTACCACAGCCAGCAGGTCACGCTCCCCACGCGCCTCCCCACCTCCTACCAGGGCCACAAAGACATCACCGTCTGGTCCCCCTTCCTCTCCGGAACCGCCGTCCCCGTGGCGCCGTACCTCGCCGCCTCCCTCAATCAGGACCAGATGACGGCGACGGTGCTCATTAACGTCAGAGTGGACGGCAGAGTCCGGTGGAAGGTCGGGACGTTTGTCTCCGGCAAGTATCATTTGTACGCCAATTGTCCTGCTTATATTAATTTTGGTAACACCAATAACGCCGTTGTCATCGTCGGCTCCGCCGTGAAATATCAGCTCCTAATGGACTGCAACGTTGATATTTGATCTTAATTATTCATTAATTTCTATCTAATATATGTGAAAATTACTATAAATATTGCATTCGATATATATTGCATAGCAATTATACAAGCATTTTTGTTTGGTTTAAAGTTGTGGAATATATGTGTAGTATTAATTTTAGTCTATGTATTTAACTTTCGTTTTATTAATTAGGCATGTTTCATCTTTTTCCATCAATTTTATGTGGTACTTCGATTATTTTTTCCAATTTTCCTCCATTATAATCCACTTATCTTATGATATATTTTTCTCCAATTTGTCTCCATTATCTTTTCCAATTTTATGATATATTTTCTCCATTATATTCCACTTATCTTTTTACACAATATAATTTGTGAAATAACCTTTAATAATGTATTAGTTTGAAGGAAAATGTCGAAATTGACATTTGTAAGTTGCAACTTGCAACTCTTCTTTCTCTAACTCCCACCATTTATTTTATCTTACATTTAATATTCAGTTTTACCTTTTCTCGTTGACTTTGAAAGGACCATATTACCCCTGTCATTAGACTCCTTTTCATCATTGACATTTTAACATTTTTGGATCAATTATAGAATAATATTTTGTTCACATTTCAATTTAATGGTCATTTTAATTGTTTTCGTGTAAATTAAAATTAAAGTATATCCTTTTGCATGCATCGATATACTATAAGCTTGATGTTTTCATTCGAGTTTGAGTTTGAACGTGAATTTTCTTTAAACGTAATAATATAATTTGTTCAGACAACCAAAAAAAAGAAAAATTTAATATAGGCTAACAGCAACGTAATTCTCCCAAAATATTTAATGGGGTGGGGATGAGATATAGGCATAAATAGAAGGACTTGGAGAGCAACACAAGTGAGATTTGGTAATAAAACTAATTGGATCATTGATACGTGAAGAGAAGTGACAATTAAAATAATGAAGTTGCGTAAAGTCAAAGGAAAACAGGGTTCAAAAAACAAATTAAAATTCAGAAGGGTTGTTAATGCTAAAAATAAATAAAATTTAAGGTTGTTCTTCTTAGGATGCTTCTTTTGATTCCTCCCATGTATATGATGTACTTTAGATCCAACAACTTTGTTGTCCAAATTAGAAACATTTTTACAATTCTAAAAACAAATATTTTCTTATCGGATGCTTTCATCAATCTTGATT
Organism: Scutellaria baicalensis; assembly: GCA_005771605.1. Lineage (NCBI taxonomy): Eukaryota > Viridiplantae > Streptophyta > Magnoliopsida > Lamiales > Lamiaceae > Scutellaria > Scutellaria baicalensis. The sequence continues at coordinate 11,249,277 of CM016726.1, read as the reverse complement.
TGTGAGACGAAACATCATTTATACGATTAGCCATTAGGATGTTGATGATCCTTGTGAGCTTGACTATGACATGCCAATTGAATTCATGATTGTTTTCTTCCCTTTTTTTCAATAATATATTTCATTCTTGAGATTTGATCTAATTACCAAATAGACCCTAAGATTAGATGATCAAATTTTCAACACACAGAACTCAAAATATGATAGTATATTATTATATATCTATGAAATGGTTATCTTTAAATTAGATTATTACCTAAATGAATGATCTAAACATCGTGTTATTTGTTTAGATTTTCCATAGTTTTTATATAAACAAAAGGGAGTGGAAGGAAAGGACAATCTTGTTCATCACAATATGTACCTTATAAAGGTGGGATACCACTTGAGTTACAAAACTCGTGGTTTTAGGTTTTTCATAGTTGAACATGTCTAATTGTTATTTTCACATATCTAAAGTTCTATTTGGGAATTCAACCAAATCTCGATTACATGATCTTCGACTTACACATTGTGAAATATTGTATTTCAAATGGTATATAAAGTGGAAGAACATGAAGCCTTGGAGATCAACTGTCACTAAAAAAGTAGCCATGGAAATGACATATTAGGTGGTAATTTAAGAGTTTTTTTCTTTTCTTTTTAAGTAGAGAGAAACTCATATTAGTAGTACACATAATAATATATGTATATAATAACATAATAATAAAAATAAAAAAGGTGTTATTTGGTAGTTCAAGTTGCATGCATGCTAACAAACGCAGAATGATTAGGTTTAGTTTTGAACAAGTCTCTCTCTCTCTCTCTCTCTCTCTCTCTGCCTTTTCTGTTTCTGCATCCATCGCTTCACTCTCACAACTTGTGCTTCATATTTTTAAATCAAATATATTGAAGACCAGCTTCAAATCCCTCCAAATTATAGTGGCATATATACACTTAAAATCTTTCAAAGCAAAGTACACTCCAAAATCATTTTTTGGTGCAAATAGCCCACCCTGAAAGAAAAATACACTCTTTTGCCAATACTACACAAATTCCAAATGTAACTCAAAACATCATGTGGTTAAGTATTTGTTGAGAGTTATATACAAGAGCAATCCGATTCACAATAAATACCAATGGAGCCCTTTACATAGTAGTCTCCTTCGTGTAAGATGATATGCTCGACTTAACGTCTGTATATCTACTTATCCATATCTTATTAGATAGAGTCATATCTAGCCCGGTTCAGTTCTGAGCTATCTTCCTGCCACAGTTCACCATCTGCTTCCAAGTTCAGAAAGCCCCACAAGTAGAGGGGCGAGCCAACCGAAATTCCAATGCCGATTTTAGATAGTGTGTATGTTAGTTTCAGGAATATGAGAGAAGAGAAAACATGTATATTACCTTTTTATATTCGACTTATATCACGACCAAACACGAAAGTTGTCAGCCAATTGATTGCTACATAAAATCTGTTCCTCCAGCTTATGACACGAGTCAGATATGCTGAGCGCCAAATAAACCAGCTCATAAATCCTGCCATTGATACACCTTTCGCTTCCTGATGATAAAAGAGATTAATGAGTAAGTCATGTCCATCACCATGTTTTTGGTAGCTAAGATAGGTTGCTTTTGGATTGATCATTTTGAAATTCAAGGATTCATAATCCACTCTAGGTCAATCGTCAATGGTCTAGCCGTTATTATGTATCTAAAAAATTGACCCTCAATTGCTTCGGTCCAAACGCAATTTATTTCATCAACAAGGGATGAGAAATAACGAACCTTGGTCTGCCGAAGGTCCACAAGTGCCTTGTATCTCCCTACAGTAGCCATGCTCCCCAAATGTTTATAAACAAATTGATCGCCGAAGTCCAATGCTTTTGCAGCATCAGCACGTCCACCCCCAGCCTTACCTAGATTGTTCAACAGTACTGCAAGATATTTTCCTTGTCGCTCTGCCACCTGAAAGAAACCTTTTTTTAATTAGGACAACATGAATGGGACAGTTCTAGCATGTGCATGCTCGACAAGCATACAATCTAACCCACCCAATTTTCATTTTATCACTTAGAGCTGTATCATTAGGATTGGGCACTGCCTAGGCGGCCCAGGCAGTCCGGTTTTTACTTTTTAAATAAGACCAAAATGAAATCTTTTTTTTTTACATTATAACCAAAATGATTGTTTATAAATTGATACATATGTAGGGCTTAATAGCTATTTGAATCATTTTTATTTTCCTTTCATATTGTATATATTTTACATTCAACTCACACCATGTGTATGCCTACAAGCAACCTCTTAACTTTAGCTTTGATCTCTCGTTTGTCTTCAACTTATAAAGTAAATTAGAAATATTAGAATAAAAATGTCAAAAATAACATAAAAACAATATAAAGCATATAGATGAACACAAAAATTACTAGGTTGGCAAGGCACTCAAGGGGCCACCTGACTAACGCCTTGTGATTTCTGCAACTGTGAGTTTTTGCTAAAATAAATCCAAAATGTTTTGAAGTCCACTGATTTCTTAAAGCAAAACTTGGTGTCCAATAACATTACCTGGGCCAAGGCTGGAAGAACAGGCTTGCCTGTACTTTCGAGAAACCCACTGCAGTCACCAATAGAGAACACATCTTGCACAGACGGGACTCGTAGCCATTCATCTACTACCGATCCTGTAGCACATCAACTCTAGTCACCTTTCAGTTAAGGAAATTTTTGAGTTGAAGTTAAAGACAAGATGAAAACGTGAAACTAGAAACAAGCACATACTCAGGAATCAATAAATTAACCTCCCAGTAATAATATTTAACAAAAAGCCCACTATAATCACAGAATCACATGCATAGAAAGGAAGCTCCCATGGTTATATAAGTTTGGCCACCCAAGCAACTGTTCATAAGACAATGAAGCAAATTGTACATACCGATTGAATAGTGAAGTAAAGGGAGTAAAACATATAAATTATAATCAATGTAAGTTAAGAGGCATGAGCATCAGAAAACATGAGTTGAAAAAAAAAATTCACAGGGAGACAGTCAAAAGTATGTGTTCCAAGTGATAGTCCTATACCTCACAAGCTGAACTCCCTTCAGAGAAATCCAACGACGGCTCACAGATTTCAAAAACACAACCAACCCACCCTTAAAATGCATAAATTTCAATATAACGAATATAGTTATTTTAGTTTATAGTCAAAGTGTCAAACACGTAGGATGCAAAGCAAATTAATTATTTAGTGCCAAACATATATATACCTTCCACCAGGTGCTTTAGGAACTTCCATTTCCTTGACAAATGGCGAAGGACCAACCCCTGTAGACCACACCAAAACACCATACGGAATACTGGTATCATCACTTAAAACTATTTTATCAGGTTGAACATCCTTCACAATTCCACGGACAAAACGTACTCCTGACTGAGAAACTGAGATATCAATACCAAATAGCTCCAGGAAATCACATCAAAATGGGATGCTAGATTATTATTCAGAAATTGGTAGAACAGAATAGAATGGCAAGTAAGCATGGCAAAAGGAACCCTGAGACAAACAAACCCAAGAATGGTGCTTGTGGTGAGCAGAAAAAAGAACGAAGAAGCTAGTGGGTGGTATTTGAATTTAAAAAAAAAAAACTAGCAAATGCACCATACTTCATGCTATCACAGGGATGCAGATTCTAGATTTCAAAGGTTCAACACTATATGACAGCCCAATTATTTTATAAATCTCAACTAACAAGACATAACAGAATGCTTCCTTATTATTCCACGGCTAATCTCAGTTCCTATCAATTATAAAATTGGTAGTCAATGATTATAAATCAGTGAGGGCATGAGCTAGTTCCACAAAATGAAAGGCAGTAAAATTTTTGAAGAAATACATCTAGGTAAAATGAACATAAGCATGTTGTCTAAAATATGATTACTCGAAGATGAGATAATTCCTTTGTCAAGTTGTTTCTTGTATGCAGTTTAAGGATAAATAATTTGCGTATAAAGTGATGAAAACCTTGTAGCAGTGGAATAATCTAAGACTAATTATGATAAAATCTAAATGAATATTACAACACCAGTAACCCCTCACCTTTGTCAGTTGCTTAATCGCATACGTTCTGAGACGGTCATCAAAGGATGAAAGTATTTCATTTGCCTGCAGTGCAATAAACATAAGGATTCAGCCAAATAAGAATAATAATTCAATTACAATGAGGTCGACTCCAATTATGCTCAAGGGATTGACTTTATCCATCCAACGGACAAAGGCAAGAATACGGTTAAGATGTTATCACAGCAAATCTTATAGCATTTTTCTCAGCCTAACCTCAACCAAAGTAACTTTAATATAATCTTTCACATGTGAATATCTTTGATGAACATCCTTCTGGATGAAGTCACTGAGTTCACCACTGAATTCAACGCCTGTAGGACCTCCTCCAACAACGACAAAATGCAGGAGCCTACGTTTCTCTTCATCGGAGACTCCTGTTTTAGCAACCATATGCAACAGCAAATTAGAAAAGTTATTGGAGATTACAGGTGATACAAAAGAGATTTAGTAACTTGAGTTGTTTTACCTGGCACATCTGACAACATCAAATTTAGCAACAGTTTCCTCCGGATCTCTTGTGCATGATGAACTTCACGGAGAAAGGTTGCATATTCATTTGCACCTTTAATTCCAAATGTAGAAGCCTGTGCTCCAGAAGCAATTACTAGCTTGTCATATGGGACTCTGAAGTTCCACGGATTTAAGGTATCAGTCCCCTCAGTAACAGTTTGGCAGTGAACCTAGCATGAAAATTGATTTTTTCTTAACTGAGAAATATTAACTCCAGATAGTCACGATAAAAATAATAACTAGGGTTCAACTTGCATTGATGGCGAATGGCATGAGATTCAATTGCTATTGATAGAACTTGAGATCAGATATGCTCAAAATCTTAGAGCGGAGACAGATTTTAAAACCCTGAGTTCCCATAATTGTGTTTATCGCCAGCATCAGATAGAACGTAACTCTGAAATGGTAACTAACTCCCCCCCCCCCCCCCCCAAAACAGAGAGAGAGAGAGAGAGAGAAGATATGGAAAGACATAATGAAAAAGTAAAAATGAACGTTTAAAACACAATCAGAAGATATCACAAATTCAGCCTGATGGTATTTCCAACCAGTAGCTCTACATAATTAGCAAATTATATTATCTTCTTTTAGATGCTACATAAAATACTATAAGGACATTTTCTCAGGCATGCTTAGTATTGGAGTGGCAAAAAATTTCAAGTTGGTTCTCATTCTCCATTTGTGCATAAGCATATCCAGAGGTTAACCACAAACCATGGAAAGTCAAAAATCGCGAGCAATACATAATATTCATGCACCCATAGTTTTTTTTTTCCTGATTAAAATATTGTATAACAAGTGAAGTAGAAAATATTGCAACAGGAAATGACACAACGGCTATTAGAAAACCGTATATTTATCCTCCCATAGTTTTAGATGTTTTCACTGTTACCATTTATGTTTACCAGCACCTCCCCACTATGATGGACCCAAAAGTAATTAGTTATAGGTGGTGTACGCAATCTAAATGGTTTTCAATCCTTTAAAAGAATGCATTGGCTTCCAAAATTACCTACGGCCATAATGCAAACCTAAGACCGACAACAAGGGGGATCGAGAGCAATTTTTCATTCAACCATTGCTCAAACACCCTGAGTTGAAACCATCTGAAGCCTAGCAAGAAAATCAGTTGAGACGAATGCCTAACTTCTGTTTTCTTCCGTTTCTTTCCGATTTGGGATTCTTTCATTTATCATGCAACACAATGTCTTGACTCACCCCAGAATGTGGAGTTCTCCAAAATGCAATATCATTGTGTGAACTTTAATTTCGAATCTTATTTAAAATGAATCTACAGTATAAACATTAGGCAAATGTGAAATCCTCTATTTTCCAGATATATGCCCAACAAAGCAGTATGAAGTATATACAAGAGAATCAGAGAACAATAACTTTCCCACATTAAATTTAAGATAGAGCCACAAAGTCATATTCAAGAAAGTAATCATTAAAGCATCTACAATAAATACCCCCTTCTTCAAACCCCCATAACAGTAAAGAAAAAACTAAAAATCAAACAAACAGAAGAAAGGGGAATGAATACCTCGTGATTCTGAAAATTAACCCCTGTACAATTAGCAAGGAAGAAATAAGAACCGGGTTCCCGAGAAATGGCCGGTTGGATCCTCCCAATCGGCTCAGCAACCGACCGGAACTCGAGTGTGCCGACGCATGTGGAAGCGAGGAGAGGAGTGAACACCATGTGATTTCGCGGGGAGATACACACAATATCATAAATCTTCGAATCCAGATCCTTGATAAGCCTGCACCCGGCCCAGCCCGAGCCCAGAACCACCACTCTGGGCTTCTCATCCCCCTTCGTCGGCTCCAACCCGGGGTACTTGTTCGGAGTTTCGGTGCTGAAATGCCGCAACAATTGGGCCAGCGACGGCGGGGAATGACCGAACACCGCCGACGGCTTTCGGCGCGGCGGCGATTGCTTAGTGAAGGCGGCGGAGATGTGGATAAAACTTCTCAACCACGGCATGGTTGTTAGCGTTTCAGTTTCAGTGTAGGAGTTGTGATGAAGAAAGGGAAATGGGGATTGGAATCATGGTATTAGAAAAGAATCTCCATGAGTTATGGAAACAGTCTCTCTCTCTCTCTCCCTCTCTCTCTCCTCTCTCTCTCTGCAGATGCGTGAGCTGCGGCTGCTGAAATGGAGTCAACAGGTGGCAATACCAGAAAGCGACCGGTGGATCGCCATAATGAAGATTGCTTTTTTTTCTGGTTTTTTTCCTTTTTTTTTTTCTTTTCTTTTTTCATTTTTTTAATCATTTTTTTATATTTTATTTTTTTGTGTCTATTAGGAATATCTTGTTAATTCGGATTTCTATTATATTTTTTTTGTTTCATGTTATGTGATAATTAACTTATTATTTTAATACACATTAGAATTTAAAAAGTGATATCATTGTCATATAAATACACATATATTGTTGTTTTGAAATAGCAGATAAAATGTATATTATCATTATATATATATATATATTTATCAATATTTGCCTGTGTATATAGATAAACGTAGATATTATTAATTTTCTACACAATCTAGTCAACTTTAAAATCTATGAATATAATAATAGAAAATGTCCCCTAATTAATGAAATGAGGTTTTAACTCACAAAGAATATCGCTTACACCTATTTTCTCATTACCCTAATAAAAATTGTGTGGGTCCGAAATTTCCACGTTTAAAATTATATTTATTGTTAGTCTCTGATTTCCAATAGAAAAATTCTCATTATATATTACGCTGCTAAATTTTAATTTGAACTATTATAATAATAGATATACTAATTCGAATATTTGGTAGATAAAAGAAAGGCAAATGCTGTTGTACACCAGATACACGGATCTGGATTGGTGCAATTGGGGCGACCCGACCTGGATCCGCGCACCTAGATTTTTTTTTTTTTTCGCTTCAGGCTGTTACCTTTATATTGTAAGGATGTGACATTTACGTTATAAAAATGTGACCTTTATATATAAATGTTTTGACTTTTATATTCAGTAACTTAGGAAAAAATGAAGATTTTCAGGTTTTTTCATTTCAAATTAAAACTTTTATGTTGTATTGTTTTAACATTTATGTACAATTCTTGTAACCTTTATGTACAAATATTATAACCTTTATAATTCATAACTTTAAAAAAAAATTGAAATTTTCAAAATTCAGTGCATTTTAAGGATGTATATATGTGCATCTAATATTACAAAAACGTAAATATGTACAAATTTTGCTAAAATTCTTCATTTTGTTCTAAGTTAGAATATATAAAGGTCATTACATTTATATATAAAGGTCACACTTATATAACATAAATGTCACATGCATATAACATAAAGGTAACAACCTAAAGCGAAAAAATAAAATTAAAAACAAAATAAAATAAATAAAAGTGCACGGATCCGGATCGACCCAGACCCGATCCGAATTGTATGTGCACCAGTTGCACAGAAGACTAACTCTAAAAGAAATTAGAAGAATTTGGACTGTGTATAGAATGGATATTGAAGTATTAATAATATTTAGTTAAAAAAAGATATTAAATTTACTGTTCATGTTGTAAGATTAAATTTAAATCTAATAATAGAGTTCAAACAAATCTGTACAATTGTTCGATTCAACCTTAACCTTCACTTACTTGATTTTTTATATCTAAATTTGTGAATTATTAAAAGGATAGATGTTATTTTATTAGTTCATTTTGAATGAATGTGTAAACTTTGGAGCTGGCAATTGTAAAAGTGTATATATACACACATACATCATTGCTTAATTGTTTGTATCTTAGGTAGCCTACAGCTCTCATCGGATTCAATTTCATTATATTTATTTTGTTTGTTTTTTCAAAAATCTCATTACATAAATGTAAAAAAAAAGTCACGATTTTCTTTTAAATTGTAAATTAATCACCAATTTTTAGTAATTGTATAAAAATGCATGAACTTTATCTACTATTACAATTTAGGCTACATATATGTTTTCTTTCTGGTGGCCAGAATCTACATGTCCGTTAAACATGGCACATCAAATATCACCTCGAATGTCACATCATTTTCAACAAAAAAAAAAAAAGATTTAAAGATCAAATTGTCAAATAAAACCACCATCTTTGCAAAATTACAATTTAATCCTCACTTTTTACATAATTAGCAAAAAGAGAATGACTTGTGTACCCCTGGGGTACGAATAGATCCGTACCCCCAACCCGACCCGGATTTGTAATATATATACCTTTGTTTTTTCACTTATCTTCTCCATCGCGCGTCTTCCTCCTTCTTTTCTGTATTTTTTTCTTCATCTTCTTACTTTCTTCTGCAAATCTTAACATCGTTCTTTATCAATCTTCATAAATCTCTAGTTTTCTCCTTCATCTTCACAGATCTCTTCCAAAATCTTCATAAATCTCTGAGTCTCGACTGATGACGAAGGGCACAACGCCATATTTTATTCATCCATTTTGTTGTTTTATCTTTCATCTTCAAAGATCTTCTTCAAATGTTCACATATATAATCTGCTATTTTTTTAGATCTCCTCCATTCTTTTCCAAATTTTCATTGGTTTTTAATTTATTTGATTTTAACTTGAAAGTTTGGTGAATATGGAGTTTTTAAGGTTATTTGCAAATTTTTTTTTGAAGAAGGTGATGATTTGCAGAATATATAACTAGGAATATGACAAAAATGGCTGAATTTTTCTTTATTTTTGAAGAAGATGATGATGTGCAGTATATTTAAGGAGGAAGAAGATGAAAATCGTTGTAATATTAAATTTTACGTTCTGATACCTGAAGAACATACAAGTGATACCTAAAAGTATATATTGGAACAAATAATTGATACATTTAGTGAATGAACCCATGACTTAAAAGTATACATGTGACACCTTAAGAGTATTTTAGTTGAATTCTAAAATTGTATCTCAAAAATAAAATTAAGTTATGAAAAAATCAATGTTATTGTAGTACTCTTTTACTATATATCTTTAAACCAATTTTGGTTCATATATATTTCTTAGTGTTTAATACAATTGAGATAAATATTTTAAATTGTACTTATGTAATACCTGAAATAAACTTATATAATACCTTTAACGTAAATATATAATACTAGAAAAGTAAGTATCTAATACCTTAAAATGTAAGTTTGTAATACCATATAGGTAGATTGTAATACCTTCAATGTATTAGTGTAATACCTTAAAAATGCATACTCATTAACACTTATATTTTTAAGTTTTAATATATTTATATATGTAAGTATTTAATACCACAAAAATGAATACTTGAAAGGGACTTATAAAATATTTTTAAGGTATATATGGCATATCATATAATGAATAACATTTATGTATATATGTGATACCTTAAAGATATGTATATAATACCTTAAATATATGTATATGATACCGTAAAGGTAACACTTGTGATACCTTAAGGGTTTTCATCTGATACCTCAACCATATGATACCAAATAGATGAATATCCAAGCAAACTTGTGATACCTCAAGATAACATATGTGATACCTCAAGGTAACACTTGTGATACCTTAAGGCTCTTCATCTAATACCTTAAACTACTATATATATATATATGTGTGTGTGTGTGTGTGTGTGTGGACACTCATGTGACAATCTCAAATAAACATATGATACCTTAGATGCATACACGAAATACCGTAAAAACAACTTCATATAGTTTAGAGAAAAGTAACTTTCATGCAAACATATAATACCTTAAATGTATACATGTAATACCTTCATACCATTAACATGGTACCTTAAAGAATCGGTATAATTCACTGAAAAACAAACCAGAAAAACAGAATAAAAGCATAACACTTTCAATAACTTTGAATTTTTTCAATGAAACTACAAATTACAAAAAAAAAAAAAAATCGGTACAGATCCACAATCTCGCTTTCTCTCTCAATCTTGTGGCCACAAACAGTCATACAAACGTAATCAACCAAAAAAATCAAACAAATCTTTTGAGAGTCAAACTCCAACTAGAACAATTCTTTAGCGTTGTGAGTTTTGGTAGTTCATGGCCGGCACGTGCTCTTTATTTCACTCCTTAGATGACCAGATCCACCATCGTCGAGCTCTCCAGAAGAGTTCATGAACTGGAGCCCTAGTCTCGGTATGTTTCTCCTCCCATAGATACGCCGTCCTTACCACCGTCGACGTGGTTGTGCACGACGGTCGTTGTCGATCGGAAGGACCTTCTTGCATCTTCGTCGGACCTTTAGAAACTGCCAACCAAGAAATCGAATGAACAGACAGATTTAAGAGGAGAAAATCGAACAAACAGAGCAAATTTAGGAGGAGAAGATAAAAATGATTAAAAACAGATTAAAAATATATATACTAACCCATTTTTCTAATCGGGTCGGGTCAGGCGGGTTGGGGGCACGGATCTAAGATCCATGCCCTTGGGACACACAAGTTTTTGCCTAGCAACAAAATTTCACAACTTTCATTTATTATTGCAATTCAAATTTATTATTTGGTTCTCTCGTCAAAATGATGCAAGAAAATTTTCTTTTGTAATAGTACAATTATATATTTTCAAATATAACATACATGTATTTGTCTAATTTTTAAAAAAGTTAAATATGCTAAACAATAAAAAGAATAAGGATAATTTTATTATATTAAGGTTGTAATTAAGAGATGATTTATTTATCGTCAAATTAAATAATAATGTTAAAATTAAGATATACTTGATAAATTATTTTTTTAAAATTTTGTAACTAATGTCACGTCTCGCGTGGAAATTTATTTGAACATATCATGAAATCAATAACTACTTTCGAGTAAACATGGGCAAACGGTTGGGAAACAGCCGAATCGGGCTGATTCGAACCGGCGGTCAACGGTTCGACGGATCGTTGACCCGGTTCCGGTTCCGAACCATTATCGGAAACCGATATATCCAGTTAGGTTACGGTTCGGGATTTTCAGAACCGTCAAATCGGCGGTTTGAACAGGTTAAACCACCGATTTTCTAAAAAAAAATTTAATTGGATCTGTCACGTGGACGGCTCTCGTTGAATCTCATATAGTTGTTGGAGATCGACGGCTAGAGGGAAGTAGCCGTTGGAAATCGGCCCCAACAGGACCGGTTTGAAACCGACGGTTCGAACCGTCGATTTTCCAAGATTTGAAATCGATGGACTTTGATCTAAGGGCCGTTGGAGATCAACAGCCCAGATTGACAAACCGGATCGAACCGCCGGCTCAACCGAACCAGAACCGGTGATTCGAACCGAAGCGTCCCCCCCTTTTTTTTTTAAAACCTATAAATAGGGGTTGAAATGTTGTATTTTTCACACCTCTCTCTTACTCTATCTCTCTCAATTCTTACTCTCTCTCTCTCTCAAAATTCTTGCAATTCTAGCAAAATTCTTTCAATTCTACTTTGTGTTTCTACATTTCTATTTTACATTTCTACTTCTTCATTTCTACTTTACATTTCTACTCCTACATTTGTACATCATGCCTCGAAGAGAATCGTCGTCTACATCTCGTGGGAAGGGTAAAAGTCTCATGCCCCCTCCTCAATTTACACGAGATGATGATACTTACATTGACGAGCTTTTGGGTGATGATGTTGATTTGGGCCCCGAAATTCAAGCCATCTTGGCAGAAAGTGAAGATGAGATGTCGCCTCCTCCTACAACACAAGAAAGTGCACAAGAAGGAGGTGGTGCCCCTACTCAAACCACTTCAACTAGAGCCGCATCATCATTTCGAAGTTACATTTTCTCTGTCCACTTCAAGAAGGAGCAATGTCCTAATTCAAACATCGACTACATTGTGTCTTGCAACCATTGTTCGAACAAATACAAGTTCAAGCATGGAGGGGGATATGGAACTTTCACCAACCATATCTTGAAGAAGCATCTTGACAATATGAGATTGGACCGGTCTCAAACGCAACTACGAGGATCTACCAGCTCGTCACTAGGTATGGATTCTTTAACTTTTAAATTTAGTCAATTAGAATGGAGGAAAGGAAATTGTGATTTGATTGCCATGAAACATCTTCCACTAGGATATCCATGCAATGACATATATGAAGATCATATTAATACGTATTTGCAACCGCCTGCTAGAGTTATATCTAGAAACACTCAAACACGTGATATGGCTAAAAGAGTTATGGAATTTAGATATGAATTAATAGAAGAGTTAGCTCAACTTAAAACAAAATTTACTATTTGTTGTGATTGTTGGAAGGATCCTTTCGGATTTAATAATTATATGGGTATTACTTGTCATTGGATTGATAATGCATGGAATCATAAAAAACGTTTAATTGCTTTTGTATCATTTCAAGAATCTGCAACCTGATTTCATATTGCTCAAGTAATTATTAAAGTTTTAAATGATTATAAGATTTTAATTAAAATATTTACCGTAGCCTTTGATAATGCGTCAAGTAATACCGCTAGCATACCTACCTTTATTGAATTTTGTAAACCTCCAATACAAGGAGTATTTTTCCATACCCGTTGCATGGCTCACGTTTTTAACTTATGTGTTCAAGATTGTTTAAAAGTTGTAGAGAAAGAATTAGTGAAAATTAGAAAAACAATTAATTATATAACTTCTACCGTTGCTAGACGTAAACAATGGGCTAGGTTTTGTAAGGATAATGCTATGGAAGTTAGAAAATTTGTTAGAGATGTTGAGACAAGGTGGAACTCTACATATTATATGCTTCAAGATACTTATGATTATAGAGAAATTTTATGTGTTTTTTTGTTGGAAGATAATGCTCATGAAGTTATGTTACATAGTGATTGTTGGGATTCTTGCACAAATTTGTTAGAAATGTTAAAGGTTTTTTAACAAGCAACTAAGGACATTAGTGAATGTTATTATCTTACTTCTCCTATAGCATTAGATCAATGTATTAAAGTTGCTTTAATTTTTCATGCTTTTGTTGATTATGATTATTTGAGTCCATGTACTTATTTTGATGAGATCAAAATGGTTAAAATATTTTCATGAAATACCCCCCTATGTTTGTGTGCTAAATTATTAGATTCTAGGATAGGAGAAGATGGCCTATAAGAATTATTAAATATGTATTATAATGTATTGTTTCCAAATGGACTTCTAAATGATTATGATGAAGTAGACTATGTTCCTAGAGAAGTAGTTGTTAGAGCTAAAGGATATTTGGTTGATTTATTTAGAGAATACAAAACAATACAAAGTAGTGAATCTAGTGAAAATGTAAGTGCTAGTGAAAATGTAGGATCTAGTAGTTCTTCATCTTCTTCATCTCACTTTGGACCGACCCTTAGTCAATTATATAACTTTTACGACATTAGAACACAAAAACGAGCTAGAAGTAACCATTCACAAGAATTAGATAATTATTTAAGTGTCACTTTTGAATTAATTGCTTTTAACGACCCATTAGATTTATTGAAGTGGTGGTCACGAAGGACCACCATGTATCATATTTTAACCATTATTGCTAAGGAACTTTTAGAAAGTCCTGCCTCGACAGTTTCGGTTGAACATGCATTTAGTATTGCGGGCCACACATTGGCTCTGAGACGTGCAAACTTGGTCATTGAGAATGTGCAAAACCTTATGTTCCTTGAAGATTGGTGCAAAGACGAAAAACGTAAACAACATTTAGATAACGAAGCAGCATTGGAAGATGGTGGTCCCGATTTGTTTGGCTACGACTCAAACACATCATGCCTCCGGCGATGGCACACCAACCAACTTCGAAGATTATAATTATTGGACCAGCGGGTAAGTTGAGGTAAGTGAACTACGTGAGCTTTGATTCCTTAATTTTATAAATTAAGGATACGTAGACAATTTCATTATAAATTTGTAAATGAATTTCAATTCCAAAATTATAATGAAACTCAAGCTCTTTCAATTTTTTTCCCCTTTCCAATCTTTTATTTACAAATTTGTAGATAGAATTGTTTTATGTAAATTGTAATAGATAGAATCTTATAAATTGTAAACTTTTTTATGTAAACTGAAGTTGTAATTTTCCAAATTTTTATCAAAAATTTGTTCACTTAATTATTATTTGTTAGATTTAATATTTTATATTCTAAAATATCAATTAATTAGTCGAAAACAAGTATTAAAAATCAAAATTGGTGATTGAAAAAAAAATGGAAAAACCGGCCGAAACCTGCAATTCCAGTTAAACCGCCGATTTCGGAACCGGAACCGCCACTCCCCCCCGGCCATTCCGGAAATGGGAACTGGAAAACCGGATGCCCATGTTTACTTTCGAGGCCAAGATAGAAAATAAATACATTCTATTTTGTTACTCTTTTTGGACTTGGATAATAATAATTTTATTACAACCATGTGATCAAAATGGCAAAAAGAATACCAACAACATTTATTTGTCAGGCCCAATAGAGGATATGAATGTAAAAGCCCGGCCCAATAGTACATGTGAATGTAAAAGCCCAGCCCAATAGAGTCGCACTTAAAAACGCAATACCCGCCAAAAGATCAGAGCCTACGTTAAAAAAATGAGAATAATAAAGTTAAAAAAGAAAAAATTGCTCTTCTGTTTTGTTTTTTCTTAAGTCAAATATAAATGCATTGCATTAAAGATCTGTTAGACACAACCTTTTATAACTACACACGAAAATCATCCAATTCGATTAAATATTTGTTACGGTTAATGATTTAAATTTAAGTATAGATTTATCGATGATTTATACTTACATGTCGATAGTAAACATGTAAAATGCAACTTTCATTATGTATGACAATGACATCTCAAAAACCTTATTTTGCAATAAGTTGACCGTCTCACGAATTTTTATTACATTGTATAAGACTCGTTAACCTGAAATCCAATTACCGACAAACTGAACTCTACAATTCACATATTATTTTCGGGTGATGAGGCCCCATCTCACGGTAACTATCCGTCAAACGGTCTCACATGTGGTTCTCAATTATGTGTTACTCTTTTTTTCTTTCTTTAATTATCTGGAAATCTAATACTTAATTCTTTTTGATGAAAAAGTCATATTTACCGTTGATGTATAATTTTTAGATTCATGTCTCCAACCCGTTCCGTCTGATCTAAATCAATTATTTTATTTATTTTGATTTTTATTAGAATACTTCTTCTTCATCATCATTCATGCGCTCCCATGTTCTCCTTTCTTAGTTTTTTGTGTATTGTATCATCTTAGTATTTGTACACAACCATAAAACTTTCCTAAACTTCACATATGTGTGTTGTTGAAATTTCATTTTGATGGTTATTGGTTGTGTAATATGAAATGACATAAATTTCTATGAAGAAGATGATAAAAATTATGTATTTAAAACTTTTAAGATTTTAAACTCACGTTACAATACACTGATACCTTTCACTAAATGAGTAATTAATACATTAAAGATAAATATGCAATACCTTAAGATTATACAGCTGGTATCTTTAGAGTATAGAACTAATGCCTTCATCAAATGAGCAGTCAATACATTAATTAGAGTATATAATGGATACTTAAAGAGTATACAACTTATATTTTTGCTGGATGAATTACATATGAAATTAAATGATTCACGACACACCCCAACTCTGATGTGGCCGCACATGAAAGCGACCTGAACTAGTTGGGAGCATGGATGTTAAATCCATACACATGATGCACATAAATTTATAAAATTTTACCTTGTTTTCACATTGTTCAAATTATGTATTACATACATCCACTTTTACTTTTATTCATTTCTCTCTTTAGCAATGATGGATGTGCCTAGGCAAAAATAACTAATGCAAAGCATTTTTCTGACAAGGACATTATAACTTTCGAGTTTCACCAAAAATAATATCTGACACGTGAAATGTAATTTTTCCTTATAATAGAAAGAAAAAAAAAGGAATTTTGAAACAACACATTTTTTAGATGAAGAAAATTATATTATTGAATGCTCACATCTATTTTAAAACTTAAAATAATTGGTAATTAACTCAATAATTAATATCATGCCCACCCATTGGCTGGGCCAGTGATTGGGTTGGGGGGAAATGAACTAACCTTGGACCATTGTATATTAAGATCTAATTATTATTATATTTTTTTTCACATCATCAAATGATTCAAATCATTGGACTCAAACAAACCCTATATTTTCCAGTATTTTATTTAAATAAAGTATAGTTGTTATTGTGTAATTTGTGTCTATCTTCTCTATCAACACAAAAATGGATGAGCTATGAATTAGAAGATATAGAGAGCATGTGCAGATTTGGATGGGAAACTAGATCCTTCATATCTTAAATGTGGATTTAGACCAGTCATTTTCTTGTAGTAAATAAAAATCAACAATAAATGTGATATCTCAACAATTTTTCATTCAAAATAAATGAAGTGAAGACAGCCACTCACAATAATACGATGGATATACGGCATCTTATACATCATCCATGAGTTATCTCCAACAGTTCACACAATTCTAAACTTAATTTTGTAATATCTTATTATGAAAATTGTCACTGATTTAAAAGAGAATATTTTAGAATATTTATTTTTATTAAATATAAAATGAAATAAAAAGAAAATAAAAAGAAAAAGAAAAAGGAAACATAGGGAAAAAAGATGGTGCACAGATTTGACCTGTGTAAACTGATGTATAAGAAGCAGTTAAGAAAAGTTGAGGCAAGAAATTACAACATTGTTTGAGAACAAACTGACACTATTAAATTGTTTTGGCTCATTGTTGGCGATGCTAAAAAATGAAAAAATACAACTTGTAATATATATATATATATATAATTTTATTTTTTTGTGAGTGTAAAATTATATGTAGAATAAGTAAATATAAAAACTTAAGTGAGATGATCTAAAGACAATCTTATGAGACATATCATTTTTACCCATTGAACCAACCAAGTTCCACAAATTTATATGTGAATTATGAAGTACGGATTGAGATCTAACTTATCTCAGATAAAAGGATTCGTAAAATAGTCTCGGTTAATACCTACAAATGTGTATGAAAAGAAAAGGGGGAGGGGTAAAAAGGTAAAAAAAAGAGAGGAGGTTCCCTTCCCTCCACATCTATATCCGAACCAAATTCCCTCCTTCATTCCTCTCACTCTCCTTTCCCTCGTTTTCTTCTCCTTTTCTTTCCCTCTTTTTTATTGCTTCTCTCCCAAATCAGATCTCTCTCTCTCTCTAACCCTCCTCTCCCATTCTCTCTCCTCTCTCTCAATTCCGCCCTGAACCTCCGAGATCAATTCTCCTGACCCCCAATTGATTGCACAATTGAAGATTTACTTCGCTCTATTTGGGTATTTCAGCTTCCACAACAAATCAAATCATGCAGCCCCAGCCGCAGCAGCAGACTTCCAGAAAACAGTTGTCTTTCACTTCTATGAAGCCGCCATTTGGCGGTGGCGGTGACTATCACCAGTTCGCTGCTGGTGATGCTCATGCCCCTGATCAGGAATTCAAGGAGGCAGTTGTCGTGAAGAAGCGCCCTGTGAGTTCTAACTTCTTCGGAATTTCCTATTCTTTACTCGACTGACTCCCAATTGGGTTTAATGGAACTTTTATTTAATTGTTTTTACTTTTAGTGGCGTAGTAAAATTCGCGTGATGTGATTCGTAATGATTCTATCTGTTCTTGAATTTTGAATGAATTAGTTATTGAATTGTTCGTGTTGAAATCTGAGGTGAAGTTATGGGGTCGTGTGATGCTTGTGGGATCACTTGTGTTGATTCAGCCTGGCAAGAAAAGCACTGGCAACTTGTTATATTCAAGGCAATCGTGAAACTTGTATTTCTGTAAAGAACAAAATGGGGCTTGGCCAGCATAACTTGAGTTGATTCAGCCTCAATCCTTTAGTGTTTTAGGTTGTTTTGGCAGAAGTCAGAAGTTGGAGTTGTCTACTATCTGCTTATGAGTGCTAAGAGTTGCTTCATAACATGATCTGTGTCTAATGAAAATATTATCACTCTTTGGTCATTTTCTCCTTTTATCAAGGGTGTTCTTTTACTCATGTTATGTTTTGAGTGGATTTCACATGACCCATCAGGTTGAGAGGATGCATCTAAAGGTTTGACTTAATTGAACCAGTTATAAGATCTTATTTTCTATGCCAAGTTTGTTAAAGCTATTATGCCATTCACAAACTTTCTGGATCTCCTATGTGAGTTGTGCTCAATGCCTAGAGATTACATGTGGAAGTTATCTCCTCTTCTCACTTTATTTGTCCAACCTCAAACTGTTTGGAAGATGATGAAGTCTGAGATTAAGTTCATGCCAAAATTTTCTTATGCATAAGATGATTAAAAACATTAGACACCACATGATTTTTATTTTCTTTTAATCTCTTTACTGTCTCTTTCTATGTTCCTTTCCTTCCTCTTCTCGTTCATGTAGCAAATCACTTGTAGGAAAGCATACTATTGTTAGGGGAAGCATCCAATTTTTGAAACTCTGAAGATATGCTTTGGCAAAATGGACTGTTATGCTTATATCTGTTTCTCATCATTTTAGATTGTTTCAGATAATTTTTTCTGCCTTTTTGAAAGTATTATGCTTCCTCTTTCCGCTGTGTAATGTCTAACAACAAATAATTGAATTGCTTATCAAATTCTTAGACATCGCTTTCTAAGAGTGATCATCTTACTTTTGCATTTTATAGTTGGTAAACATATTTCAGGTCTCAGGACTTGGCAAGATAAATTGGCTTGAAGTTGCCTTTCTCATTTGACTACTGGTCCATCTAAATAGTATGCTCTGGTTTTAGAAAAGTACCACTGAGTATTCTTCTAGATTAAGCACTTCTTGAAATTTGTTATACATAATTTATCAGACTGAGGAATATGAAGTTCAAAAGTTTACTATTTTTTCAAAGTAAAGTTGCTGAATACTAGGTGTTAACCGTGTTAATGATATGCATGTTCAATAAGTTTCTGTGGATCTTCCCTGTCCCATATGGACTATTGTCAAAAACAAGCATGAAATTCATGCACCTGGGAAATAATTCAATAGATGTTTCAATTGGACAGAACAGATTTTGCTTGTATGTTCATTAACTGTTTTAGAGTTGGCTTTTCCAAGTACCATATTAGTCTTCATATGAGTTCGTATTTTATTGTCTCTGCATTATTTGAACCATATTGTTCACTGTAAATTTAGTGTCTCTCATTAGCCTGATGTATTTAAACAGAACTAAAATGATATCTGTTTTTTTTATGAATAGTTATTTTATCTATTAGGCTGTAACTGTTGCACAATGTGCGTGTTATTTAAGTTTTTAACCTTTTACCTGAATAGCCTTATTGAGGTCTTCTAATGATGTACTTTAGTTAACCAGAATATTGTTGTTTTTTCACTGAAAGCACATCATGCATTATGGTCTGTTGGTGCTTCCTTTGGTCTTTTCTTGAAGCTTGATTTGTTTGGGAATGGTTTTAGTTATTTTGATGTGTGCTGACTGACTTATTTCTTTTTCACAAGCCATTAAAGCGGAAAACTGGAGTAGCAGATTGTGAAGTAGAATCTGCTGACCAAAATGCAGGTCCTGGCAGTGTTCCTGCCATGAAAGGTCCCTTTCAGACACCACCATCTTCAAAATCAGGGAAAATCCAAAAGATTCCAAGGGCAACAAAGGCCAACAAAGCTGGATCTCAGATTCCCATGGCAAATGTTGGTAAGCCAGAATATAATTTTGTCTTGGCTGAAGTTCCATTATGATATCTACTCTAAATTCACAGAATTATTCATGATACTGTATCATACTAGTTTTGTCCAATTGTTGCCAACTGAGCAAAGAATAGTGAAATAGAGAAATAATAGTTTCTTATACATTTTTTGTGCAGGTTCTCCTAGTGGCAATAATCTCACTCCTGTTGGTCCTTGCCGTTATGATAGCTCTTTAGGTGATACAAATAGCCCTGTGCTATTTTACAATTTTTTCTCTCCTCCCTTATGGTGAATTGACATTTTTGCATTTGTGATAGACTTTTAACTTTCCTAATTCATTCAGTTTATCCAAGGATAAACTTACAACATTTTGCTTTTCTCTCTCAGGTCTCTTGACAAAAAAGTTCATAAATCTAATTAAACATGCAGAAGATGGTATTCTTGATTTGAATAAAGCTGCAGATACTTTAGAGGTGATTATGTCTGTAATTAATGGTTCACTTTTGCCTGGTATTAATAGCTGAAGTTTTTCCCCCCAACAGGTGCAGAAGAGGCGTATATATGATATAACTAATGTCCTTGAAGGCATAGGTCTTATAGAAAAGAAACTCAAGAACAGAATCCAGTGGAAGTATGCAAAGGACTCTTCCAGATATTTTAAATTTAGTCCTTTCTTTTCCATGAACATTTCACATGCCCTTGAGAATGAATAAAAAAACACAAGTCACTAAAAGGTACTCTTATCCAATAGGGGTGTAGATGTATCAAGACCGGGAGATGTTGATGAGAGTCTTTCTGGTTTGCAGGTACGTTTGTAAAATGTTCATGTTTTTTATTGGCTTCACTCACAGGCTTTTCCTTTCCTTATTACTTTCACTAGTTGTACTTTTAGCACACGGTCCTTGGCAAGTGTAGCTTTTCCGTTAGCATGTATACCATGAAATTGTCCCATTATGTTGTTGATGATTTGACATACAAGAGTGAAGCTCTCTTGCATCACTGGATAAAAAGCCAGCTTTTAGTAATTATTCATGAGAAACTGTTGGAAATTTCCAAATGCAAAAACAGTATTATTTTGAAGCAACTTTGATCAAAGCTAAACTGAACTGTATGGCTTGCTTTGCAACAGACATGCCTTATTTTTCAAGATGTTAGGTAATTTATCAAAACTATTCTCTTCTTCAGGAAGACGTAGAAAATCTGAGTTTGGAGGAGCACAGATTAGACGAACACATAAGGTCATAACGGCACTTCTTAATTTCTGTGTCAACTATGCACCTCCTTATCTACCATTGAAAATGCAAGTCTTTTGATGTGTTTCCTTGTTTCAGAGATATGCAGGAAAAGCTGAGGGGCCTGAGTGAAGATGAAAACAATCAAAAGTAACACACTGTTCTACCTGTTCAATCAACTAAACAATGATATAGATTTGAGCATCTTACATCGTAAAGTTCTTTATTGTTTACCATCATTTCCAGGTGGCTATTTGTAACTGAAGAAGATATCAAATGCTTACCCTGCTTCCAGGTATAAATTTGGAACCAGTTGAAGCCACCTATATAAGTAAAATGTTGGTTCTGACACATCATTATGTTCTTTGATCCAGAACGAAACTCTGATAGCAATTAAAGCTCCACATGGCACTACTTTAGAAGTTCCAGACCCTGATGAGGTAATTTTTCTTCTTCTATGTGAATAAGTTGGACCTGAAAGTTTTATAATGTAATTTTACATTTAAATGATTGTTAATCACCCCCTACAGGCAGTTGATTATCCACAGAGAAGATACAGAATAGTTCTACGTAGCACTATGGGACCCATTGATGTTTACCTTGTCAGGTATGGCTTCCCTGTGTCCGTCCCTGTGACTTATTGCCTTATCCTTTATATTTCCTAGGAAAGACTATGATTTGTTCTAAGGTGGTGATTTATTCTTGGAGCTGTCTTTTGATTTGTTTCTTCTTGTTTTCTGTTTCCTTTCTCTGGGTTAGTCAATTTGAGGAAAATTTTGAGGAGATTAATGCTGTTGAAGAACCAGCAAGCGTCCCTGAAACATCAGGTGCTAATGAGAATGCTCCTGGAACATCTTCGAATCCAGAAATTGCTCGAGATGAAATTGCTATGCAGGGAATAGAAGCTCAAAGAATGTGTTCAGAAACTAGTACGTCACAAGATTTTGTGAGTGGAATCCTGAAGATCGTGCCAGAAGTTGAAGTAAGTAGTAAACAAAAAAAAAAATTGATGGATGCCAGTGTATGAAAAAATAACAATTATTGAATACTACGAATGACTCATGTCTTACAGTACACTAAAAAGAGCCCCCATCTTTGCATGTGTGTTTTAAATAACTACATAAATAAAAAAAATTCAGGCTAAGTATGATCTCCAATTACAACACATGAAAACACGAAATCTTTCCGTATAAAGGAATCTTTCAGAAAAGATCAATATAATCCTTCCATCCAACGCTAACCGTACTCTGGTATCTTTGTTTGCAGAGTGATGCAGATTATTGGCTATTATCAGACGCGGACATAAGCATCACTGACATGTGGAGCATAGAATGTATCCTAGTTTAGTTTTCTTTTAATATTTTATTTATCGTTCTTTTTTTGACAATATGTCTCATCAATGAGTACTAATGACAGCTGGGATCGACTGGGATAGCTTAGACGTGCCCGAGGAGTATGCTATGGCAGGGATCAGTACACCACGAGCCGAAACTCCACCTCAAAATACAATCACAATGCCTTCTGTGGTACCACAAGCTCAACCTCCACCTCAAAGTACAACCATGATGACTTCTGCAGCACCAGAAGCCCAAACTCCACCTCAGGTTACGACCACACTGCCTTCTACAACCAACTCAACGGGGAGTTAAACCAGATCGGAGGATTATTTTGAACAAAGACACCTGTTTTTATCCCTTGTTGTACATTAGAAGCCAAAAGGGTGCTCATCTTTACTCATCAAACGCTGAAATAATGTAGATATCCAGGAGTACCATCAAATTTAGAAAGCAAACGCGCTGGTGAATGAGGTAAGTGGGCATTGATTCGTTGTACAGTTCTATTAGACCTTCCTGAAGTAGCAATAAATGGATAATTTCCGTGAGATACAGCTTATTACTAGAATCCCACGCTAGTTTGTATCATACCGATCTGGGTTTACGTGGTTGGATCATCATGGGCATCTTGAGCATTCTGCTTGTAATATCTCAGAAATGCAGATATTTTAGCTATAGTTTTGTAAGAGATTGTTGGCCTCAATCAACCTAGTAATGTTTGTTGTTACTTTTGTTTGTCAGAAATTATTTGTATTGCTTGCTTGGGATCTTTCTTAGTGTAGTTCAACTGCTACATTGGTGCAATCCTAGTTGTCAATCAAAGTAGATTGTGGTAATATACAAATCAATGTCATGAATGCATGGCTAACTATACTGTATCTATGATGACTTTCAAACTTTTTAATTTTTGGGGAAAATTGTATGAGTTTTTCAGTTTTTCTGAACTGGGTACTTTGTAATCCTTGTACTATCATTTTTTTGATAGGGTCCCTGAAATTTCTATCATGTCTGTATTTGGTCCTTATATATGTAATATTAGGCCACAAAGGACAAATTTTTGATGCAAATCAAAGTATATGAATTCATTTCGAACAAGAATCAGAAGTATATGAATCTAATGTTTACAAATGAAAGTGCATGCATATATGCAATTCTAAAAATTTAAAATGTACACTTGCAAAATGAAATCTGATCCAACTCTCTTGAACTTTATGCATCTATTTTCGAATTCTCATAGATTTCTACTATTCACCAAC
Organism: Scutellaria baicalensis; assembly: GCA_005771605.1. Classification (NCBI taxonomy): domain Eukaryota; kingdom Viridiplantae; phylum Streptophyta; class Magnoliopsida; order Lamiales; family Lamiaceae; genus Scutellaria; species Scutellaria baicalensis. The sequence continues at coordinate 11,225,157 of CM016726.1, read as the reverse complement.
TACACTAACAAGTGATATAGATGCAGTCCTTCTACCTACCCGTGCGTGCCACATATCCAGTATATTAATTAATTTCACTTTCAATATAACGAGGGGATGAGATAATTACATGTCGACAATGGACATATTAAAAATTGTCGTCGTTGGCATTATATCATTTTCTGGATGATACCACACTTGACAAGAAGTCCATATATCTTTTATCGATGAGCCTTGGGTGGCCCTGGGGCATGAATCCTAGATCCGTGCCTCCAACCCGCTCCACTACCCACCCCTGACCCACTCCAATTAATATATATAGTTTTTTCCCTAATTTTTCTTCTTATTCTTGCTCCAACGTGCCCTAATCCTTTCTTCCTTCTCCTTTTTTCTGCAGTGCAGCCGCCGTCGATTCGCCGCTCATTCTTTCTCCATCTCTTTCTTCCTTTCTTTTTTCTCCTTCTTTCTGCAGCGCCACCGCCGATTCACCATCTATGCTCCTTCTTTCTTTATCTCTTTCTTCCTTTCTTCTTTCTCCTTCTTTTTTGTTGGGTTCTTCTTCTCCGATGAGGAAGTTTCCGATTCACTCTTTGCATTGACTAAGTTATGGAATGATTTGGTTTGCAAAGTATGTGTAATTGATTAAATAAATGAGATTTGTTTGATTGATTGAATTGAATAGATTTGCTCTAGGGTTTCTTTGCACAATGTTTATGTGATAATAATTCATATGAATTCTGCAATTCTGTAAATTTTGTAGAAGAAAATGAGGAAAAATATGTTATAAATCGCGGTTTTGGAATTTAGAAATTTTAAACTCACTATACAGTAATGTAATATCTATAGAGTATATATGTGATACGTATAGAACAAAAGTTCGAACAAATAATTCATACATTTATTGAATGTACACATGATACCTTAAGAATATACATGTAATATCTTAAGAGTTTATATATAATACATGTACAACAAAAAATCTATAACATGATACTTATTCTCAAGAAATATAAGTGTAATACCTATAGGGTAAACATGTAATACCTATAAAGTAAACACATGATATCTATCATTGAATTTCAAGAAATATAAATGTAATCATTGAATCTCAAGAAATATAAGTGTAATACATATAGGGTATACATGTAATACATATAGAGTAAATACATGATACCTATCATTAGATATCAAGAAATATAAGTGTAATACCTATAGAGTATACGCATAATACCTATAGGATATACATGTAATACCCATAACTGAATCATTAACTACGAAATCAGGTGTGATTTGCTATGGGCGCACGTGACGGCCCGCGTGACGGCACGTGGGCGCGCGTGGAGGTTGTCCACACACTGGGTCAGATCAGGGGCATGAATCTAAGATCCGTGCCTCTAGGGTACACAAGTTTTTGCATCTTTTATTTTCTTACAACCACTAAACAAATAATTAAAGGGCCCAAAACATACATAAAGGAAATAAAAGATTTGACAATTTGTTAAAGGGCCCAAAACATAAATGAAAGAAAGTAAACTACGTCTACGTCAAAAATTACGAAGAACGGTAAATATTATATTTCAGTAATGATGATTAAAATTTGGTCCTATAAATGCTTTTTTTTTTTTATATACGGAAAATAATATTACTTATCAAATTATAATTTTCAAAGAATAAGATGATGCACACAAAAATATTATATGATGAGCATAAAAGTATTATCTGTGAAATTACTATTTTTCAAATTAATCATTAATTTAGGATTGAAAGAAAGATTATCACATAGATACATTAATCTCATACATACAAAAAGATTATTTAGTATTACTTGTTAAAATCTAATTCATAAAAAAATATACAACCACATATGCATAAAAATATTGTTTTCAACCTTTTTAAGGGTACATCGATTCATGTTGACCAAATTGTCTATTGAATTAAACTTTGCTCATCTCATAAAACGGGATCCATGAGATGAGCTTACACCCGATAGTAACATTGATTGTGTATCTTGTAAATATGGGTCATTAAGAAAATTTAATCTTTTAATCCAACCATAACTTAAAAGACACCAACACCTCTTAATATTCAGACGCTAAATCTTGAAATCTTTCAAACTACCTTAAAACTATAGAAATCCATTCCAAACACCACTTCGCCGTCAACAACCTTGCGCCGCCGCTCGCCGCCGCATGTCTTCCAGCAAGAGATGGAATTTCAAGAACCGGCTCATCATGATGACTAACAAAGGAGGCTGTGGATGTGGGCCCAAAGCAACCGACGTTATCGAACCCAAAGTCAAATCCAAACCCTCCATCTCCGATGATCAGAAAGGCCAGTCCGCCACCTCCTCCGCCGTCGGCGACGCCCACACCTCCACAACAGTGGACGACATGAGCTCCCCCCACCTCTGCCCGGAGAATCATCAAGGCTGCCCGAAAATCCACGACAGCCTGGCGGTGGTTCAAGACTCCGACGACCCATATCGTGATTTCCGGCAATCGATGCTGCAAATGATAATGGAGAAGGAAATGTATTCAGGAAACGATCTTCAGCAGCTTCTCCACTGTTTTCTGGATCTCAACCCGCCCCACCACCACGGTGTCATAGTTCAGGCCTTCATGGAGATATGGAACGGCGGCGCCGCGGTTGCGCCGCCGGCAAGGTGATCATTGTATATGAAGCGGTGTGTGTGTGTGTGTGGGCATGTGGGGTTGGGTTGGCGGCCATGTGAAGGCATTTAATTTCTTTGCAGGTGTGGGGAATTATACAAGAAAAGAAACAAAACATGGAATTTTACTCTATTCTTATTAGTTATTACTCTTTTGCAATCATTGTTTGCTTTTTTTTCTTTTTTTTGGATTTTTCTAGTTTTTACTCAAATTGGGTTTTTACAATTTTAATTTCCTTGTCAATAATAGCTTCACTATTAATGGTTGATCTCTAACTAAAACTCAACATTACACTCAAAGTACTACATGTCAAATTAAATAGGTAGAGGAGGAACACATGATGAGGCATTAATGGTTTTATCCTTTTTTTTTTTTTTTTTTGGTCTCTCTAAATATTTATTTAGATATTAGAAACCCTTTGTTCTAAAACTTCATGTGCTTAAAAGTTAAGTGTTACTTTTAATTGAGATTTCACAAAATTTCAGGTGTGACCATAGTATTGTACGACTGTGTGATGGGCATAGTTATAATAGAAAATGAAATACTTATAGTTGTAAAATGCATGCTTTTATGATTTATGTTTATGCTGATAAAAAAAAAAAGACATATTTATAGAAACACATATTTGAATCTCGTTGTATGTGAGGTTGTCTCGTAACACACCGACTATTTGAAATTTCTATCACGTTCTTAAGAAAACTTGTGAGTACTTATAACAAGTTTCAAGTGATAGATTTAATGAATAAATGAAATGACATGGAAAATTAAGAGTGGTTCTTCTTGAGGTTTAACCCATGATGCATCTTAGCGCTCTAGCAAGTTTTATTATCATTTATTTGAAACGGTATAGAATTTTTTTAATGAAACTCAAGCAACCGACAATGTCCAACCAGAGAAACCCAAACTTTCTAATGCTAAATTAGCAGCTAAACAACAGTAATTAAATTAAATCTCATTACAATGTCCAATAACAATGAGAAACAAGTGTAGAAAAAAGTAGTCACATGATTTGTTGATGTCTTTAGCTATTGTTGAAGTGACTTAATGAAATGATCATAGCTTCAAAATAAGCTTATAGATAATATCCTAATCATCAACCTTGAGACTAGCTTATTTCAATAGTAACTAGAAAGTGATCCGGTAGCAACTAATTTATTTCAATAATGACTAGTTGAAAGTGATCTAATAGTATCAAGTGTTGTAATGTAATGATTCGATATGATGTTCGTTTCTATCACACTCCAAAATCAGAGCAATTATCAAGTCTTTGATGGAGCATTAATGCAAAGATGAATCACGGTCAATGAACAGGTAAGATGAAACACACTATCTTGTTAGGATGCATGCTAGTATCAAAGACCAACCAAAATTAACTAGCAGCCAATCTTGGAAAGTTCCACAAGAATTGGAAGATAATTTATGCTCTAGATCTCACATGCAAATAATTTTTCTGTTATATTGCATTCTTACCATAAAATCCACACAAAAGATCAATTGTCACTTTTTGTTTTTTTTTTTGTTTTTACACAATAAGGCTTTATTAGTAAGAATATTGGAAACATTTTAAAAAAAAGTTTGTTTCTATTGTAGTTCCCTAGTCTAATGAGGTAGTATGACTTTCTAAAGGAAATGGTGATCAAAAGATCCATCTAAATAAGAGCCTATCAAAAAGTTAAAACTAATTAATTAGAATGTGGAATAAGAAGCAGTTGATAGGGCTAGAAAAGAGATCTTGTTTAATATTCAAATCCGAAGCATGGGAGTACATATATCCGAATTAGCAGATTTGATTTGATTGACATCCCCTAAATCAAACCAAATCTAGTAATCCAGTCTTAAGCTATAAATATAATTTCATTACTTAAAAGCTCTCAATAAAACAATACAGTGAAACTTCGATAAATAAATGTTCGATAAACGAATAACCTCGACAAATGAATAATTTTCTTCGGTCCCAACTTGAGCCAATGAGGTAAATGAATAACCTCACTATATGCATTAATGAATATATTTTTTTGAATTCTTAAAGACCCTATGTAAATATAAATGAATAATCATTAAAATACATAAGATATATATATATATATATGTGTATAAATACCCTAAAAAATATGTGTTTCAATAAACAAATACAAAAGATCAGTTCTTAACAAAAAAATCGTCTAATGTCGTTTGCTTTTTTCTTTCACCAAAACGCATTCCATATATCCTTAACTTTTTCTAGTGCAAACACAACTTTTGGAATATTTTGCTCATGTTGTACCAAGTAGTTTCGTAGGATGAATGATTTATCAAATCAAAACTTTAGAACTATATTTATAGTGTAGGTTAGATACATTTTGTTAGTCTTTTAGTACTCCATACATAAAATTTTACTAATGGTACATTTAGTCTATATACATGTATGGTGCATATATTTCTAATGTTGACTCTAAATATTTCATACATATAATCTTATTAGTTAATGATACATGTACCTAGTCTATATACGTATATGGTGTATGTACATGCAAGGATGAAAATATCGGTTTGGATGGATATATATCGGTACCTTGATTTTACGGAAATATCGATGGATATATCGATTTCGGTGGAAATATCGGTACATATATTTTTTCCGATATTTTCCCGATATTTACTGATATTTTCCGATATTTATCGATATTTCAACGATATTTACCGATATTTCCTTGATATTCATGAATTTTCTTATAATTTTTACATGAAGCCACTGATATAAAAATCAATACCAATTTTTACCGATATTTAGCTAATAATTATTGATATTTCATTTTTTTTATCAAAAAATGAAAATATTGGAGATATATCGTGACAGCCCATTTTTGTTTCGGTCACGTGAAAAAACAGAAATATCGGAGATATATCGGGATATTTTCATCCTTGTGTACATGTAAAATAATTGTAATGATAAAAAAAATATAAAAATACCCTTTAAATAAATAAATTATTCATTTATCTATAAATAAATAATTTCACTAAATAAATATTTTTTACTAGTCCTAATGATATTCATTTATAGAGGTTTTACAGTATATATCTTCCTCATTTTGTTCCATGCAAGTACAATTTTGAGGAAAGATCAATCATGCTCTAAATTTTCTCTTATATATATATATATATATATATATATATATATATATATATAATAACACCCCACTCGACTAAGAGGTATTACTTGGAAGTCAATTTTGTCTCCAAATCTAACGATTAGTTTGTTCCAAATATTGTTTTTTCATTGTTGACTATTGAGTAATCAGAACATTAATTCAGATGCATATTTCATTTCTTAACAATTGTTTTCTTCAATAAAATTAAATCCCTTCCCTTGCATTAGTAAACATGCTATAAGGAAACCAAGATTTTTTTTCTTATAAAAAGAATGATTTAATTAATTCTATGAACAAATTGATAATAACATAGAATTAACAATAATAATAATAATCCTAATCCTAATCCTATTTAACAGACTACTTCTAATCCATACAAGACGCCGGCATGCTTCTCATGGCCATGCTGCACAAAATAGAGATCCCTCATTTTGACAAATGCGTGCCACGTCAGCAGGCTGTCCGAACCGGCCTGGTGGCACTTCCCCACAACCCGGTCCACGTCCAGGGCCCGAGCCACCCGGTCCAGACCGCCGTACAGGCTCTCGCAGAACCGCATCAGGTACTTCACATCGTATACCTTCTCCCCAAAGAAGGCCCTCAGAACCGCCAGGAACTCGCAGAGGCCGCCGGGCAGCTGGCGGCGCGTGAGGATCTTCACCAGGTACCCGAAGTCGTACGCGCTGTGGAAGGTCACCCAGCTGACGCTGTCGTTGCACACCAGGCCAGGAGCTCATCATCAGCTCGGCAAACCGGGCCGAATCGATCCCCGAGACCCGGTTCCTCTCGAAGTCGAGGCCGTGGGACTTGAGCAGCTCGATGGAGTCCGGGGCGTGGGGGTCACGCGCCTCGTCGAAGTCGGAGAAGTTGAACTGCCAGATGCAGCGCTCGCCGGATTCCAGGCCCGGGAGGTTGCCGGCGGCGTCGGAGAGAGTGAGGCCGAGCTGGATCAGGCTCAAAACGTCGACGTTAGACTTGAGCAGCTTGTAGTGGTCGGAGGGGGAGGGCCTCCGGTGGTGGCGGCGGTGTGCGGGCGGCGGCGGCGGCTTGAAGATGACTCCGGGAACTCGGTGTCCATGGAGATGAAGGGGTAGCGATCGATCAGATCTGAGATCAACTCGAACTCGGATTCCAGATTCTCCGACCAAACTTCTCGGATCTTTATAGGTTTGCTGGTATCGTCCATGATCTTGTCGGAAGATTGAAACTGAAATAGCTCAAAAGGAAAAAGTAGAGATGGATGGATGGATGGATGATGGTGGAGAGGAGTGAGGAGAGAATGTTTTATATAGAGAGGAGAGAGAGAGAGAGGTTGCTTGGAAAGAGGGAGAGATGTAATTATTAATATTATTATTATTAATAAAGAAAAGAAGGTAGTGGAAGAATACAGTGTTCTTGTATACAGTATTAGGACGCGGGTTTATTGTATATAGTCCAAGTTCAACGCGTCTCATTACATTGACTCTTAACTCTTTTTATTTCTTTAACTACTACATTAATTCGTGCTAATTTTTTGTAATAAAACATGAATATAGAAATACACATATATGGCGGCGGACAGAGGCCATGAGCGGCCCGGTTAAATTTCTTATTTATTGAATATACGTTTCATATATGTCTATCATTAATGTATCAAATATTTAACAGGTCAAATTATTTTATTTTTATATTATTTAGCTATTATACATCAGCAGTCGGCATATTATAAGTTACACATTATAAATATTTTAACATTTTCCTTTTTAAATTATTTTGTCTCGAATTATCTATTTTAGATAGTATATCATTTTTCCACGACTACGCTCATAAATGAAATATGCTGCTGAAATAACAAATTTATTTATCTGATCAGTTACCACTTACCACAAGCAAATTAATATGTAGTGGTGTCTTAACAATTGAAGCAAGTATATCTGATAAGAGTATTTATATTGTATTTTGCGAATATACAAGATAGAGCTCCACTGTGAACGACTCAAAACTATTTTTACAAATTAATATTTAATGTACAATTCATAGGTTTAATAGTAAATCTTATATGAGACAGATCTTCAATTCACACTTCACAACTCATGTGTAAATTTGTAGAAACGAGTCTGTTAAAAGGATAAAAATGATTCGGTCACAAAAACTATTTATAGAATCGTCTCACATAAAATTTTGTGTAGAGAGATAGAAGTGCAAAGGTTAAACTAATATCTAAATACTAGCGTTATCTAAATATATATATATATATATATATTGTGGGCCAAAGTAAATAAATGAATAATCATATGAATTATAGGCATGATAAATGTGGTTAATTTGTGTTGTTTCACATCGCTTTGACTTACAGTCAACGGACAGCGAATGGTGATATTACCATTTCAGCCCTATCAGGTGGGGCCCTCTCCATGATTTTGCAGCCTTCTCTCCAGGGGCAAATCCGGGAATTAATTCACTCAAATTATTTGAACTTTGACCATTTTTTGTTGAAAGACTGTAGTATGCCTTTGATCTTCATAATAGTCAACCTTATCCAATTTATTGTGATTTGTGACAAACTAACCACTTTCTTTACCTTTCCTTTTCATTTGCCAAACTTAGTTTTAGAATTTAATGCTATCTCCGTCCCAAAATAAATGACGTTTTAGCCTTTTGCACATATATTAAGAAATGTGATAAAAAGTCCAATCTACCCCTATAAGTTTAAAATGAGGATCTTTTATCTTAATACATTTAATTTGAGATGAGTAAATAGGGACTATTTGGTATATTGTATGTAAATATGCTTTGAAATACGAAAACGACAAATTATTTGGGACAAATTTAGTTGCTAAAACGCATTTGGGGGGGAGGATGGGGAGGAGGGAGTGAAGGAAGAGCTTAGGGGAAAGAAGTAGATGAATCCGACTTAGGGTGTAAAAGAAGAATTTAAGAACATGGCAATTAATCAGGAAACGATATAGACAGTAAGAAAGAGACGATTTAGTTAGCCACAGGGCAAAATTTATTGAACTTAAATTTAATATCTTAGTTCTGTCATTAATTAGTTATCTAATATATATTTTATCTTTCTTATGGTAATCATTGTTAATTCTTTTCTATTACACAAAATCATACCTATACTCAGATATTCTGCAAAAGTTAGGCTCCAATGTAATATCTAAACGCATTAGGTCATTCCCTATAATATATTCTCCTTTTTGCAGGTGAAAAAACAAGAAAATTTAAAAACTAACAAAATTGTATTTTTAAAATGGTTTTTGAAACTTAGACCTCACTTGAAATTTTGCCTCTTAACCTAACTTTCCTTAGTACTCTCTTCATTTATCTATAGGAATTTTTTTTTTTTTATAAACAACTTGCAATATTAATTTGATAGGATTAATGAGGTTAACTGAATTCAATTCTTTAATTTTATTTTATTAACTTAGCATTTCAAATTTCAATTTGAGATACTAAGTTCGATGATCGATAAGCATGCAGAGACAAATCCACTCATGGGTCAAATAACATTTTAAATATTTCACATTTTTATTTCAAAAAGGTCAAAATATAAACGTAATTAGAGGTTTGGGAATTTCCAATTTAATTAAACTAGAGAGGTCAAATTGATTAACAAAAAATATATTATTCACTAAATTAGTGAAGTGAATAAAGCCCACTTGACTTGGCCCGTTGATTCGTTCTATTTTCAAGTTGCCCACCATTATTAATCGATATTATAAACATTTCTTTGATTAATCCAAGATCTTGACATTGAAAAGAACTTAGACCCCACTCAATAATCCAATAATCACCACTAACACGTGTATTTTGATAAATACAAAAACTCATGTGAGACGGTTTTCCGTGAGACGGATCCTCATTATCCATGAATTGAACACAAATCCACAAATTTTCATATGAATTGTCAAGTAAGGGTGATGGGTTGACCCGTCTCACACACGAAAAAAGATCCGTAAGACAGTCTCACATAAGACCTATGTACTATTTGATAAATAGAGATAAGTAAATTATTTAGGTTAGTGAGATAATTTTATAAGATAAAACATAATTTTTTATTCACTTCAAATGTTTACACCAATATATAATATCTGGATACAAAACAATAACTATATATATCCACCGTTTAATTACTATGTAATATAAGATATTAGTATAAGAGTGAAATTAAATATATGTTCATTTTGATATTACAGTTGTATGAATGTTTAATATTAGGAGCATATGTGTAATTTCACAATGTTATCCCAAATTTTGAATAATTATTCTAGGTGTGTCGACTCGAATCACTATCCAAGATATTATCCGTATTTTGACATTCTATCAGGAGTTGGAAGGATTATTCGACTTTTAATTTCCCTCAAAATAAATATAAGATAAATTAAATAAAGTGTCACTATTTTAAATCATGCCAATATAAATAGAGCATAAGATTAAGATCATATCTACTACTAGGGATGATCACAATATGGTTTAACAAAATTTCCCTTTTTTTTTCTTTTCAAATTGATTGTATGGTTAATTTGATTAATAAGTTAAAGTTGCATTTTTAAGATAATTAAAAAAATTCACGACTTTTCCAAGAATTACAAATTTATCTCCGTCATTTAATAATTGTATTTACTATTGCAATTTAGGTCACATGTCCGGAAAATATGTCACGTCGAATGCAATGTCATTTTCAACAAAAAAAAAAAAAAGATTTAAAATCAAACTGCAAAAAAAATCACCATCTTTCCAAAATTGAAATTTAATCTCAATCCACAACTTTCATTCGGTATTGAAATTCAAATTTATTCTTTGGTTTTCTTGTTAAATGATGCAAGAAAATTTTATTTTGTAACTATGCAATTACATTTTTGCAAATATAATACAAGTGTATTAGTTCTAATTTTTTTAAAATTAAATACTTAAATACTAAACAATACAAGAACACGGATACAAAAAAAATTAAATTAAGGTTTTAATTGAAAGGTAATATATTTATCCTGGATTAAAGAAAGATGTTTAAATTAAGATATATTCGACAAATTATCTTTTTGAAATTGTATTGTTAGTGTGATATCTTACATGAAAATTTATTTGAACACGTGGATTCTCTACCAAAGAATAAATTCGGATTACAATAATAAATGAAAACTTTTGATTCTTGTTTTCTACAAAAGTTTATTATTTCTTTTTCTACTTAAGTTTGTGGTTGCTATTTAACACCCTCCAAAAATTATTTCTACATGTGATTGCTAATTATTACCTTTCCAAGAATTATTTAGACTTGAAATTTGAGCAGTGGATTAATTCTTATTAAGGGCCCAACTAATAGGCCCAATTGATTTCACTAAACCAGGCCCACTTCTCCTCCGCCATTGCTGCCTCTTTTCAAAGAGCAAGGAGAGAGCCAAGGCTCGTACGCTTCTTCTCTCTCTATCACACAAAGAGATGAGCTTCTGAGCTCAACTGGTTGATGAATGGCGTCGAGAGCTATTGGAAGGAAGGTTTGTTTTCCCCAGAATTCCCCAATATTGTTGAAATGTCTAGATTTTGCCCTAATTTTTTGTATTGTCACATGAAATCCTCCCTTTTCAATTTCTAGTTGAATTTTTGAGCAGTATCAGATTTAAATATGCAAGTATTCGTTATTCTTAGTTGGTAAAAGAAAGGATGGATAGTTCAGTTTTGGTTTGGTATTGCAGGGAATTTTTGCAGGTCTTACCAAAGCATTGGCAGTAGCATCTAGATGTTCAACCGCATCAGTTCCAAAATGTGAAGTTCAAGAGTTTTCTAGAGCGCTATCTGCTCCGTTCAGACATTTGCACGGTAAAAAATATAATTATTTGCCGATTTTGTTAATCATTTAGTCTGATAACAATGTAAAAGTGTCATATTTCAGTTGTGAATGTGTTTTTCTCTATTTTGTTATGATATGTATGTTATCCTAATAATTATCTGATAGCTTTTCAGTAAGGGTTGGGTTTTGTAGCTTGAGAATCTGTTTGATATCTGTCAATTCGTGGTGGTTGCAAGAGTTATTGAGGATAACCTGTTATTGATTACCTTTTGTGTTGGATTTCAGGATGTTGCCATACTGGAGCATTTGTAGGTGCCGATAAAGTTCTCACTTTTTCAGAAAAACGGTACTTAATTAGGTAATTCAGCTTTATTTCGTTATGTGCATCTATGTTGAGTTGTCTAGTCTGCAATGCATGGATTCTTGACAACAATTTACGTCTTTGGTATCATATTTCATCATTGTGCCTCTGTGTACATTGAGAGGTCAGAGCAGTATGTTACATTTAGATCTGTGATGCTTCTTCCATACTTCAAATTTTCCATGTCAGCTGAAAGAATATGATGCCATAATTGTCTGTTCAAGTGATTGATTGTATCATCACAATCACAAGCCTTGCTCATCCAAGATTACATGAGTTCTGTTTTTGTATAAGAAGCCAAAGATACTCTAAAGTCCACTTTTTCCTGATAGAGGGTGTTCGGTGTCTAGGGTGATGTTATAATCTCTTTGATATGTCACATATGACATTTGAATTCTTAGAGGATGGCTTGAAGTGTTGGTAAAACTTTCTAGAAATGAATTTATAAACTCCCAAAATAAGATGTATATATTTTTAATGAGCCTGGGAGATTGGAAGAGAGGCGACAATATAGACCAAAAAACTTTAGATTCGAACACTGGTCATCACACTATCTGTACCTTTATAAATGTGGGATACCACTTGAGCTACACGACTCGTGGTAACTCCCAAAATAAGATTATTGGATCTATAAGTGCCTTTAGTAAAAACTAAGAGTTTATGAGTGTTTGTATATTCTTTTTCCTCTAAATCTAAAAAAGTGTATTTAAGTTCGAGCACATTAATTATAAGATTGTGATTACTGACCCCTTTTAAACTTCACTATCTTAGTTAATTGGTCACATCATAATCTTACTCTTTGAAAAGAACAAGCATTTTATAAGTTCAAGATCTCTAATGAGATGAAACAACCTATAAGATCTTTACATTAAGTATAGTCCTTCAAATTTCTGATAGGTTTTTTGAACAACTATGAGTTGCTTAGACCTCCAGTTCCAGTTCAAATAAAGCCTTTTATCATCACATAACAGTTTGAACCTTTACCTTGAATTTAAAGAATAAGTGCACTAACCACTGGTCTCTCTCTCTCTCTCTCTCTCTCTCTCTCTCTCACACACACACACACACACACACACACAGCTAGACACACACACTTTTTGGTTTTATTTTGTTTTTAAGTAGTTATAGTATCTTGGAAGGAGTGACTGAGGTAAAAAACCAATTATCACCTCTCCATTACTTGTGCTCCTTAAATTATCACTTGCAAATTTTGCAATGTTTCATCACTCATAATCTGTAAGTAGACCAATTTTTTGGAGTCCTTGATTGCTAATTTAGGAACTTGCACATCTTTTCTTTCTTTTTTTGTTCGGTTTGCGTGCCTGATGGTCAAGTCAGGCTATTTCTCTGCGATATGTTGAGTCGTCTGTGTGATGATAGAATATTCCTCTAGGTGTTTCCAATCCAGCTCAGAACTTCTGGCTAGGAGAAGGGATGATGAATCATTGGATCTGAAGAGTTCTAATAAAGTGAAAAATTTTAATCATGGAAAGTTCTCGAAGAGAAAGAAAGAGACCACAGCTCCGGTTGAAACCCCTTATGTGCCTCCAAAACTGAGAAGAGCAGCAATGTCATTGCCAAATAAAACAATCGAAATATTTGAGGGTATGACTGTTCTAGAGATGGCCAAGCGTTGTGGAGAATCTACAGCTACCATTCAAACCATTATTGCAAATGTTGGGGATAGAGCTGATTCAGAGTTCGACGCCCTCAGCATTGACATAGCAGAGCTGGTTGCTATGGTACTCCCTTGAATTGGGATATCATGCTCTTACTTCTAATTGATTATTATTTGATGAATAGCAAAGCAAAAATAGGCACCCTGGTATAAAGATTTTCTTTGGGAATGTCATGTGAAAAAAAAAAAAAAAAGAAAGAAAATAGTACCACTGTATTGCAAATGGACTGAGTCATCACTATTTATACCTCTACTTGCCGACGTGAATATATCTTTACTAAAAGTTGAAATTACTACATCACTCACACACAGAGTAAAGTCAGACATGAACAAATGTGGACAATGTGATTTTGGCAATGTCATAACCCCTTTCCTTGAAAAGGAATGTAAAAAAAAAAAAACCTAAGAGAGGATAGTAGAACTTGAATCGACTCTAATTGTTTGTTGTTTTACATAGTTTAGTATGTCATCTTTTGCTGTCATAAGAGTAATAATCAGATATTTTAATGTCTTTAGGAAGTTGGTGTCGATGTCCGTCGCCTGCACGCAGATGAAGGTAGTTCAAATGTTACCACGCCCTCCAGTTGTCACTGTTATGGGTCATGTTGACCATGGCAAGACATCTCTGTTGGATGCTCTACGCCAGACATCTTGGCTGCTAAAGAAGCTGGAGGCATAACCCAACATCTGGGTGCATTTGTTGTTGGCATGCAATCAGGGGCGTTCATCACTTTCCTCGACACTCCAGGCCATGCTGCCTTTAGTGCAATGCGAGCTAGAGGTGCAGCAGTTACAGATGTAGTTGTGCTTGTGGTGGCTGCAGACGATGGTGTGATGCCTCAAACCCTCGAAGCCATGTCTCATGCAAAAGCAGCTAATCTCCCAGTTGTTGTTGCAATTAATAAGTGTGACAAACCAGATGCAAACCCTGAAAGAGTGAAAATCCAGCTTGCATCTGAAGGGTTGCTATTGGAGGAGATGGGTGGAGATGTCCAGGTTGTTGAAGTTTCTGCAGTAAAGAAAACTGGGCTGGATTTGTTGGAGGATGCTTTGCTGCTCCAGTCTGAAATGATGGATCTTAAAGCACCCGTTGATGGAGCTGCTCAAGCTTATGTCGTAGAGGCTAGGGTTGATAAGGGCCGTGGTCCGTTGGCTACTGCAATTGTGAAGGCAGGAACCCTGGTTTGTGGTCAGCATGTTGTTGTAGGTACTGAGTGGGGAAGAATTAGGTGTCTAAGGGACATGGCGAGGAAAACGATATCACAGGCTACACCTGCTATGCCGGTTGAGATTGAAGGGTTAAAGGGGCTTCCAATGGCTGGGGATGATATTGTTGTTGTTGAATCTGAGGAAAGAGCAAGAATGCTAAGTGAAGGAAGGAAAAAGAAACATGAGAAGATAGACTCTTGAAAATAGACAATGAGAGGCAAAAACTTGAGGAGGAGATGCAAAAAATATCAGAAGATCAAGAGAACGAGGATGATGACCACCAATCTAAGAGAGTTGAAGTTACCCTTATTGTGAAAGCAGATGTGCAAGGCACTGTCCAAGCAGTCAGCGATGCATTGAAAAGTTTGAACAGTCCACAGGTTGCCTTAATTCTTCAACTACAAATTTCTTATGCTTCAAATATCTCTTTCTCATGCCTAGCCTTGTTTTCTTTTTCCAGGTTACCGTGAAGATCATATATGCAGGAGTTGGGCCTGTTTCACAGTCTGATGTCGATATGGCACACGCTTGTAATGCATGCATTGTCGGATTCAATGTGCGAGACCCTTCTGCTGCAACCGCTCTCTCAGCTGCTCAAGCCAATGTAAAGGTACAATAATGTTACTCAATATATGCTTTTTAACATTACTGCTTATAAAATAGGAAATAGGTAGAAGCAGCCAGTGTTACTAACTTCAGCAACAACATATATTGTAGATGAAACTACACCGTGTGATTTACCATCTTTTGGAGGATATTGGTGAGTTAATTGTCGAAAAGGCCCCTGGAACCCTTGAGACCAAGGTTGCTGGGGAAGCTCAGGTGCTCTCCATATTCGAAATCAAGGGTAAGAAAACGGACGAAGTGGATATCAAAATTGCAGGGTGTAAGGTGATAGATGGCCGTCTCACAAAGTCATCAATGCTGAGACTTCTTCGGAGCGGGGACATTGTTTTTGAAGGCCATTGTGCATCTCTGAAGCGGAAACAGCAGGATGTGCAGGCCGTAGGGAAAGGGAATGAATGTGGACTCGTGCTCAAAGATTATGGTGATTTCCAGGTTGGAGATGTTATTCAGTGCTTGGAGAAAGTAAACCGGAAACCCAAGTTCGTTTCGTCGATGAATGGGGCAGTTCGTATAGAATGCTGATAGTATACTGACCAAACCACTTTTTGGAAACATACCAAGTTAGAGGGCCTGGCCACCATTGTCCTCTGCAATTTTTGTGATAGTGTTAAAACGTTTTGTAGAATTAGAATTTTAAGTTAACTGTTATGGAGCAATTTAAGCTTATTTAGAGAGAGAGAGAGAGAGAGAGAGAGAGAGAGAGAGAGAGAGAATAATTGCAGATTATATATGCTACATTTAAATAAAACAATTGTGATATATCTTTATTTGGTTTTAGCTTTGTGGTTAGATATTGCTATAAGGTTCTTTAAAGATGATGACAATTGAGCATGTTTTTGCACAAGGGAATTGTGTACTTTCTGTGAATCTCTCTCTCTCTCTACATCTAAATGTCATTAATTCGTACACGTAACATTGAAACCGCGATTGCCTTTTTGGTAGGAAAGTATTAATTTATTACTTAATACTGCAATTTGTAAAATTCATAGAATTCATGTTGTAATTTATTAACAAATAAAGTTTAGATTGCAAATTGTAAAAATATGAAAAATACAAAATGATTTAAGTATTTAATCATTTTCCATGTGGTTGGATTTTAAACACAAAAGCCGAAATTGAAAATCAAATAAATCAGTGAATAATATTTTATACAAGTTTAAAGGGCATAATTGAAAATTCAAGAAATATTGGGGGAATATGTAATAAAAAAAATTAGACAATCGTGCATCACAATATCACATTATTCAACAATTATTCACTACCTGTCATCTTCATTCATCCCCAATCAATCGAGACCAGAGGCGAGCCTCCAGTGCAGTACTCTCTGCAGAAATAGTTGTACTCTAGCCCAATCGCAGCCTCGATCCGCTTCCAATGATGAACGATGCCGATGTATCGAAGCAGATCCAGCAGATGGTCCGCTTCATCCGCCAAGAAGCCGAGGAGAAGGCCAACGAGATCTCTGTCTCCGCCGAGGAAGTATGCTTTCTCTCTCTTCTTCGATCGTCGAAGTTAGTATTGCGCTCTAGTGTTTTTGAAGTTGTGAGGGTTGATCAATTTGTTGTTTGCGTAGGAATTCAATATCGAGAAGTTGCAGCTAGTGGAAGCAGAGAAGAAGAAGATCAGACAAGAGTATGAGCGCAAGGAGAAACAAGTTGATGTCCGCAAGAAAATGTATGTTTAATTCCTTATTTCCTGTATTTCTCTTTGCGTTTTGTAGATTGTTGTTTGGGAAAACCAACTACGTTCTAGCTAATTTGTTGAGGATTTTGTCAATGGACTATGATAATGTTGTTGATGGCTTACTCTGTAGTGTAGTTTTTGCTGATCCACTGTAGTGATTGGGAGAAAAATCAGGTTATGCAGTTCCCCGATTAAATTGGAGATCTGAATTCAGTGATGCAAATTGACTATCTTTGAATCAATTCTCCTTTTTGTCATGGTTGACTCGATTTTCAAACTTTTTACTGCTCAGGAACTTAGCTCCATATTTCTTTAGTATTGAATTTGGGCCCTATGGTAGCAAGTTTTGGCGTTATATATATATATATATATATATATATATATTGTAGTAGTAACATTTGTAAATCGGGTATAATGTTAGCAACACTATTGTGGATATCTAGTGATATAATCTCTGTGCAATTGTGTCTTGCAGTGAGTACTCGATGCAACTGAATGCTTCTAGGATCAAGGTTCTTCAGGCTCAGGATGATTTGGTCAATTCCATGAAGGAGGCTGCGGCGAAGGAGCTTTTGAATGTTGGTCATAACCACCGTAACTATGAGCATCTTCTGAAGGAACTTATTGTTCAGGTTGTGCAAGCTGAGTCCTAAATATATTATATTGTCTTCTATGGTAAAAGTAGGCAACTTTATCACAAACTGTAGTAGATAGGTTCACAAAACTATCTTGAGTGAAAGGTAGGTTTCAAAATTTATAAATGGATCAATATTCTAAAAATTCATTCATTGCAAGTTCATTAAAACAAATGAATTGTTTCACCATAGCAGTGAATTGGCAATGAGGCATGAATGTGAAACTCTCTGGAAGCCGGTTGCAACATTCAGATTTTGATAATCTTTTTCATGACTATTTTAACTTTGAATATCCTTCCTTTTCCTTAGAGGTCTTCATTTTTTACATCAAGTTTCCATCGGACAGCAACCTACAAAGCTATTTATAACTCTAGTTATATTGATAATTCATATTTTGATGGTATCAAGTAGTAATTAAGTTTACCTTGCCCTTTTCATGATTAATATTGTAATATGCCATTTCT
This sequence comes from Scutellaria baicalensis, assembly GCA_005771605.1. Taxonomy (NCBI): domain Eukaryota; kingdom Viridiplantae; phylum Streptophyta; class Magnoliopsida; order Lamiales; family Lamiaceae; genus Scutellaria; species Scutellaria baicalensis. The sequence continues at coordinate 11,206,951 of CM016726.1, read as the reverse complement.
GAAAATATAATTTTGCATTCCAGAGTTTGCTGAGGCTTAAAGAGCCATCTCTTTTATTGCGCTGCCGTAAAACTGATGTACATTTTGTGGAGTCTGTCTTGCACTCAGCAAAGGAAGAGTATGCTCATAAGGCAAAAGTTCATCCTCCTGAGGTCATTGTTGATACAATCCACCTTCCGGATGCCCCTTCCAAACACAATGAACATGGTCTTTCCTGGTAAATTCTACTACACTTACTATAAGTACCTTATCTAATGCTGCAGCTTTCAGAAACAGTTACCTATGATGATTTTGTCATTTCTCTATTGAGTCACCTACTTTCTCTCTCTTGGCCTTTCCTACAAATATAATACTTGAGCTCTAGACGTGACTGATTTTTTTTCCCTGCAAACTTTAACAACCTGCAATGTGATTCTTCTCCCTATCTTATATTTTCAGCTCTGGAGGTGTCGTGTTGGCTTCAAGAGATGGGAAAATTGTGTTTGAGAATACGCTTGATGCTAGACTGGATGTCGCTTTTAGGAAGAAGCTACCAGAGGTACTCCTAACTTCTTGCCTCAGACATTTGCCTTATTCTTCTATGATTTTTTGGTAGTATACACATGTTGAGGGCTGAAAAATATAGAGAATTCATTGTATTTAATTTTCTGTAATCTCTTTCTTCACGTGTAAAACATATGAAATTACAGCAACTTGCCTGCTTGCTTTCCTCTTTTAAGATGCATCTTTTATTTTATATCAAGTTGTATCAACTAGATGTCATCAAAGATCTTCCATAAGAAAAGATAGAGGGATATAAAGTTGTTGGCTGAATTTTGCTGTTAACTTGATTCCTTCCTCAGAATTTCTTGATAATTTTACTAGGAGAGTGGTGAATTGAGAGCATCATATATTTTGCATGCTAGAATATAATGGCTTGTGGAAGGGGCTGAGCGCAGAGGGCTTCTTTCTTAATAGAAGAAGTTTAGGATTCAGTGTCCAGGATTTGCTACTTAAAAACTACTGTTGAATACCAAGGTCCATGCATTCGTAGAATGTGCTATATGGACCAGTGGTTTTCCTTTACTCCTGATAATGTGACATATAGGAAGAGCTAACTTTTGATCTATGTAATGTGTCTTAGGCCTCTCGGTTTTACTATGCCTCACATCTTCTGAAGGCTAACCGAGCGCCCTTAACTATGATTTCACTGTGCTAACATAACCTGTATTTACTTGCAGATTCGCAAGAGCCTTTTTGGTCAGATTGCTGCATGATGCTTGAAAGCTTTTTCTATTTACAATCTCGGTTTGAATCCTATTGAGCTTTTCTGGGTTTCCCTTGCCTAGATATTATCATCTGATGGTGTGCTTGTTCTGGTATTCTTGTTTCTAGTTCACTTCATGCGTGCTCCCCCCACGCCCATATACCTTATTTCACCAGGCATGTTGAAGCATTGCTTATGTATTATTTGTCAACTTTTTAGCTGTATTTATTATCTATTTTTCAGTACGTACAATAACTGTAAGCGGCTCAGACCTAGCATTTGTTGACTTGAGATAATAAACGGATTGGAGACGATTCATTGTCTTTCAATTCATGATCATATTTCTTTCTTTCCTGTGGTATTGTAGTTAGGATCCTCTATAACAAATGCTGTCTCATTTCATGTTTGAGTGCTTTCAACATGTCTTTTTTATATATTAATTAATGATGTCATCAAATACATGTGATATATAGTCTTAGTCTTAAAATATGAGACGAAATGCTTCTCGTGTTTGTTATTTCATGTTTGTGTCTGCTTGCGTGTTTTGGACTTGCACTATGTTTGGTGAGAATCTCATCATGCTTCATTATATCACGTTCTTTTGGGAAGTAAATAATTCTCATGTATTTCATTTGAATTCTATTGTCATGATTTGTCAACTCAGAAGTTAAGATGATGAATTACGTGCTTCTTTATATGGCAGTGCTGTATTTTCAAGCATAATGTCATTGTCTAAACTTATGATTCCTTCCTTGAGTTGTCTTTGAATTGAAAGATTTGTGGTTTGAATTAATATTAAACAACCATGTTTATTTATTCACGGTAAACACATTAATATTGTCCATTGTTGATGTGTCAGATATCTAATATAATTATTAATTTTAAAGGGTGAGATCATTACACATCATTGATGGACAACTAAGTTGTGGACATTGGGTATTATAACATTTTTGTAATATTAAATGTAGCTAATTGTTTAAAAAAGTGACTTGAGTGAATTTGGAATCTTGGATTAATGAGTTTGATCACCATTATGTGCCTATTCTCTCATGTGTCAAGATCACATTATGAGAGAATTAATTTTATAATCGAAAACAAGTTGAATTTAATCTTGATACACTAGAATATGAGCAAATGTTTCTTGAAACTTTGTAATTATAATTCTCATTTTGGTATCAAAAAACTTAGGTAAAATGATACTACTATCTAATTTAAAATAAAGAGAGTATTTATTTCTTGTATAGGTGGGTCTACACTGAATAATTTGACTTGATGACCTACTTCATCGAACTTGTATTAACACCCTAATAAATAGTACCCCTACAAATGGCAAAAGGTTTGTTGCTACATCAATTGAATGCATTTATTGTCGTTAATGCTTTGATATGACATATATAGGACACATGTATAGCTTCATATATAACGTGTTTAACAAGTTGGTTGGTCTGCTTTAGATGTGGATTGTAATTAGGCTAACCATCCACTAATTAGGTTTTAATTTAGGGTATGCATATTCATACTTATTATATGTAATAAAATGAACTATAGATACTCTAGTATTGCATTCCGAGTTTTATATATGGGACATATATATGAGTTAAGATTAGTTAGTAGTGGGAGTAAACAAATTGGTGCCTCAAACTTAATAATTATTTGTGTTAGAAGTCTCGATTACAGGAACGTCGATCATCTATGAAACGAATACACACATATTAATAGGCCTGTCGTTGACGTGTTATAAAGATGACATAAAATCACATAGCTAGTGAGAGAGAGAGAGAGAGAGGAGTTTATACAATCTTCTCTAACATCTAATGACACATCAGATCAACAAGAAGAAGTAGTAATTAAAAGTAGTAGATAGAGAATGGAAAATGAAGATGATAGAGGAGTTGTTGATTGATGATGATCATGATGATGACGATGATGATGTCGAGGTGGTTGTATTATGATGGAGAAAATCAAGCAAGACAGTGGTCTTACATTTAGGGCACTTGGGATGGTGCAGGTGAAAGAGCATGACATACATTAGGCAACGAGGGCAAGCAAGGAGCATCATGGCCTGTGGTGGGCTCCCATCGGGGCTCGTCTCTCGAGACACACACGAGCTTCGAGGCGATATCATCTCCGTCGATGTTGGAGACACCTGTCTTGGTGGGGATAACTTCAGTTTCAGCTCAATCTCTCCTGCATGGTAATTCATTCTGCTCGATCACCTACCTCATCATCATCAATATTAACCAATATATCACAGTTGAAGAAATCATATACATACATGCATATATTGAAACAAGATTTTACCTCTGAATTATTGCATGCAAAGGTTTGAATCAGCAGTGTTCTTGAGCTAGCTAGCTAGAGAGTTTTTCTTTTTTCTTGTGATAGATAGATAGATATATTGTTTTCTTGATTCCATGGGTGCTTGGAAGGGCAGTTTATATATAAAACAAGAAATATAGATGACATTAAAGGAGGAAACCTTATTTAATTCAAGAATTGATTTTGACACAACTGTAGTACAGTGTAGAGATAGGTGTTGTTGAGGGGTAAAGAAAACTATGTAGAACCAGAATTGAATTGTATTAAAGAGGAGGGGTGTGGTAGAAAATACCAAGTGTTGATTAAATCTGAGGACATAAATATGTATTAATTGTGGGGGGAAGATCACAAGAAGTTTGCTGTGAGAATGAAATTTTAAGTAAATATTTGCAACCACTCTATATGTCCTAATGCCTTTCATTTATTGCTCACATTGTTGGTTATCATTTTGCAAGCAATTAATATTTCATTAATACCCTAACTGCCATCAGATTGCTCATTAAACCTATATATATGTGTGGCAACTTCATCACTTCATTCTAATCCTAACTTATTATCAAGTTTGCATGGGGTGGTAATTTTAATAGATTTCTAAATAATAACATGAAAAGTTGCGTGTCACAGTCTCACGGATAGTTTTTGTTTGAAGAATCCTTCTTACCCACTAATATTCAAACTCATTTCCACAAATTTACGTGTGAATTGTGAAGTGTGAGTTTTGGGTTGATCCGTCGCACATAAAATAATGTGACGACACGGTTTTACATAAGACTTGCTCAAATAATTAAAGGATTCTAGTACATCAAATTATGTGATTGTATCAATTCAAACGCTGAGAATTATGTAGTATACTACTATGAGTTGGTATATATGTTATTAAGTTGTTTGATGTGAAACACTCAATTACTTAGATAAAAAATAATTGTTGTTGAAGAAAGGTGATCTAATTATGAATACTACTATTTATTGATGTGGCAACTAAACGTATATATATGTCACATTCCTGCTACAACATTAGGTGTAATGGTGCTCACAAAAAGTGTACTCAGTAACATTCATATATATGTATTTATTTTCTTGATATATATAGAATTCGATATTGGGTTATTCTTCGAGTCCAACTTCAATTTAGGATTTGCCACATATTTGTTCGATGATGTATATGTGCACTTCAAAAATTAAAATAGGAAAAGTCGAAGTAAGAGTTGAGATTATTTCTTTACAAAGCGCAAAATGCATCTCAAAGCTTTTCCAACAATTTCTCACAAGAATGTCATTTAATGCATATGGGAATGTAAATAGTACTTCAAAAATTCCCAACGAATTGCTAATGCATCAAGATAGGTAGCTTTCAACTTCTGAATGAATAGTCCCAATTGAACATCCTTAATATGATGCTATTAGATTTACTTGATATTTAGTGAACATATTATTTTGAAATGATCAAATTTTTGTGTAAATCAAAATAATGTAAAAATTAAGTTGTGGATGGTTCAAATGTGCACTTTAGCCCATCTCTAGTGTCTCATTCTCGTAGTTACCCCTTTTATTTGTTAAATCTTATTCAAGTACACCACATGATAAATATTCCAACAATATCATTTTTATTACTACTCGAACAATAATTATTTGTGGATCAACTGAGTTTCATAAGAATCCCAACACTAAAATATATTTTGTGTTGAGTTTGACTCCATAAGAAACACCAGGTTTAATTTAGATTGTTGAAAAATGTGTGTGGTGCACTACAAAATCGTAATGAGTTGGATGATATAATTGAATGTGATGTCTATTTACAGATCGTATAATAGTGAAAAATACACGAAATTGGTTGAATTAAGAAATATAGAAAACGCCAAAATCATTCAAATTTGACTATAAAATTCAACTACTTTTTTATATTGGTCCAGTACTCTACTCTCGACCGGTTTAATCAAATTAAAATACACAAATTCTTTTCAAATTGTATATATATCTATATATAGAATATTTGGGTTTGTTGTATCACATATAATTAGAATGTATAATGCATTAACCTTGTAGCAAATATACATAATTAATTAAAGATAAAGTTTGATGTTGATTCATCATGCCTCGAACCCTATTTTCGTACCTACAATTTTGACAGTATTTAATATTGTCTTTCCTACTTAATATGTAGTCCCCTAACTTAAAGTACATAGGAAATAACCACTTATATTAATTACCCTTTAATTCACAACATCGAATATATAATGTTATAAGGTTATATATGGTACAAATTTCATAATATATGTTTAATTTTGTGTGGAAAATGAAAATGTTTAAACTATCTTTTTGAGATATAAAGATTAGTGTTATAATGCGTTGAGATTAATACAAGAAAATCTCAACACCAAACTGTATATCTAAACAATAAATTATAAAATATTTACATTTATATTATGTAATGTCTGAATATACAAAATAACCAACATCGAATTCTATGAAATAATTTTATACTTCTAATTTTTGATCGAAATATTTATGCTTAATCATTTAATTATTTTATATCCATAACCACTTAATTCATATCCGTTGAACACAAAACAAATATTTCTTGTAATCTTATAATGAAACTTAATTAACTTTATATATATATATATATATATATATATATATATATATTTCTGCAACACTGCCCACCCTTGAACACAAATTTGACCACCGTTGATGTGTCAAATATTTAATATATCAATTAATTTTAATTTTCATATAACGAAGGAATATGATCAATACACATTAGTAATGAACATATTATTAGCGTGTCCATCGTAAGTGTTTTAACATTTTTACATTTATCAAGGAAAGGATGGTGTGTATTTATAAGCGCTGCAAACGAGGAATAAGTACTTGGTCCTAAAATATCTTTTACTATTTCAAAAAACAAAGAAAAAAAAAAGTACTTGGTAATAAAAGATTTTGATGAAAGTAAATGAGGGCAAAAATGTCATATAGCAATGAGGTAACTTGACCCAGCAACAATAATTAGGTATCACTGCTCAAAACAAAATACCAACCACTTTTTGCCTGAAATGAATTTCGTCTGCTTCAAAATTTATTGCCTCATATATGAACCAATATGGAATTACTACACTAAGTAGAAAATCAAATTTTTATTGAGTAGGACTTGGGTGCCCCCGGGGTACGGATCCAGGATCCGTACCCCCAACCCGACCCGGATTTTATATATATATATATATATTTTTTTCTCTATTTTTTCCATCTTCTTCTTCTTCTTTTCATCCAATCCTCTTCTTCTTCTTCTTCTCCTTCTCCTCATCCGATCCTCTTCTTCATCTCCTCCTCATCCAATCATCTTCTTCTTCCTCAACGAACGTAGGAATGCAGCTTCTTCCTCCTCAGAAAATATAAGATCTGAGCCGGGATGCTTCTTTCCATTGCTAACATGCTTCTGCGCCTCCCTAGCATCACCATTGCTGGTCGACTCACCTCTGATCTCAGATGAATCCTCCCCACCCAGGCTTACATCTGAGGAGGCTTCACCATCCTGAAAAGTATTGGGACCGAACACTGGTTCTAGAACCAGGGCCATCATTACCAGGTCCAAGAAGGGGGTTTTCAAGAAAGGACCTGCCAGGATTTCGTCCCACAACGAATCTATAGTAGAGCCTCTTAAGGGCTAGAACTAAAAGGACCAATAGCAAAACAAGATTGATTGATGAAAACAGAATCCTTTGAGGACATGGTGACAGAAAAATGAACTCCAACCAAGCTTTGAAAGATCCATCAATGGAGGTTGAGCATTTGAGGGATGTAAGCCATGGCCCAGACGACAACATGATTAAGATATTGTATATTAGTTCTATTGGTATTGTATATTAGTTCTATTGGTATTGTAAATAAATCACAATCTGCTAGATTATTTACAGATTAAGGTATCAGTGTAATACCATAAAGACATTTGTGTAATACCATTAAGGTATTCGTGTAATACCTTTAAGATATTCACTGTTTTTTATAAACTTTGGAAAATTAATTTTTGTAATACCATTAAGGTATTAGTGTAATACCATAAAGACATTTCTGTAATACCATTAAGGTATCAATGTAATACCATAAAAGACATTTCTGTAATACCATTAAGGTATTAGTGTAATACCATAAAGACATTTCTGTAATACCATTAAGGTATCAGTGTAATACCATAAAAGATATTTCTGTAATACCTATAGGGTATATGCGTAATACCAATAGGGTATACATGTAATACCCATCACTGAATCATCAACTAGGTAATCAGGTGAGTGTGGGCGCACACCAGATTTGCTATGGGCGCGCGTGGGGGCGCGTGGGCGCGCGTGGAGGCTGCCCACGCGCCGGGTCGGATCTGGGGGCACGGATCTAAGATCCGTACCCCCGGGGTACACAAGTTTTTGCCATTTTTATTTGATTAATCTGTGTAATTCATGTGATGTGTAGTGTAATAATTATATTTCCTTAGTTAATTATGTGATCTAAACAATTACGTTAAATAATATATATGTGATTCGTCAATAGTTGACACATTAAAATGTATCAACAGTGAACACGAACAAAATAAAACAATCTATAAATAAAGTATATCATTTCTGATCTTTCATCTATACACAAACAAACATATATATATATATATATATGTAAACTATACTTATTATAATCTGTGAATTCAATTAAATGTATCATTTAGAAGACTCAAAATTCCACTGCAAATAGATCGATCCAAACGTAAGGACCTTTTCTCTTCTCTTTTAAGTTAAATTAATTTACGATATTTCACCCACTCAAATTTAGTTGAAATAATTAAAAATATTTTCTCTGTGTTTCTTGCTATATCCTTGCATGAAAAGAAATAATTTAATAAATCACTAGAACTACTTCATTGGAAAAGAGTTTAATTTTTCTAATGACAAAGTGTATTAAATGGGGACATTATATTCAATTGAAGAATAATTAATACTGTCAACAAAGATACGGATATAGTTTGCGGAGTTGGTCTGCCACGACTGTTTCATGTGAACTGCGGTCGGCACGATCGTGCTTAAAATATAATTGTGTCTCAGGACACGATCGATAAAAAAAAAATACATACTTAATAATTTCAAATGACATACTTATAGATAAAAAAAACATATTTATTTGGTTGTTTCCCGAGATATGACCATGCATCACATACACACTTTATATTATTTTGTCATGCACGGTCCTAAGGCACGGCCATACACAAAGAAAAAATATCATATATTTATAGTAAAAGAAACACATATTTATATATCGTTGTCGTGTATGGTCGACTATCATATCTTGAGATACGATCGTGCTGAAAACCATGACACATAAGACTATTGTATGTGAGTGTTAGCGTAGTTTGCGACATGCAGAAATGATAAATAAGTCAACTTTGATACAATGGAGAGAGTAATTTTTTTTACTTTAAATCGTACATGAGACAAGATATTTTGCAGAAAGTAAAATTTGATGAAGGCCAAAAAAATAAAAGAAAAAAGAAGTATAGTACTATTGAGGTGCTTGATTTTGTAGCCAACCAAATTAATGTGTCGGATATATACATTACACATACAAGACAAGACGCTCCTTTATTTATCCCTAATTTTCCTTTATTAAATTACTAGGGCTTTTTCGACAAAAACTTATGTGAGACGATCTTAGGATATTTTCCATGAAACAGATCCTTATTACCCATATAATGAATCCATATCCATAAATTTTCATCTAAATTGCTAAGTGTGAGTTATGAGTTGACTCATGTCATGAATAGACAACCTCGTAGAAGACCTACTCGGCTTTCCCATGCATTTTATGGAATTTATTTATGAGAAATTATTAATTTTTTTAAAAAAATCAATTTAATAAGATAAACACTAATAAAAAGATGAGTACTGTTTCATAATAGTGCTACGGCATGACATTCCATATATATAGTCAAATCTAATATGTATATGTAAATTATATATATATATATATATATTTATACATTGATTAAGAATCTACAAAAAATAGAGAATGCTGTTTTAATTTTTTTTCTCAAATAGTATAAATTTATTATATGTATCTTTTTTTTTTTTCATTATCATTTTTACTTTGTACTAGTAATTTTTATTATAAATTTATATTCAGAAACGTGTTTGATTTACTACTATAGCTAAAATTATTACAAATAAACAAATACTACTCAAATGAATGAAAAAATTTGTATAAACCAATAAACATATCATGCATTGAAAATGAATTTTAAATGAAAAAATCATTTAGAAAACAAAGAAAAGAATAAAAACCAATCTGCCTCACCCAACCAATCTCAACCGCAACCACAAGTTTTATAGTTCAAGCGGTATCTCACTGGTGTAAATTGTGATAATTAGGGTTCGAACCTTCATAACATGTAAGTTCTCTGGTTCTCATTGTGTCCCTCCCTTCCATTCCGCGCCCCTCCATCACGCCCATACATCTTTGCAGCTTTTGATGTCGTATTGCATGGGGTTGTTTGCTTGAGTAGGAATTGAGATAAAATCTCAAAATTTTGTTTGTTTACAGTTTACGAGAACGATTAAATAATTTATTAACATCCTACTCTATTTATAAAAATATCATTACCATAATATTACAATAGTCTATTCATTTAAATTTTTATCATTACATTAATTCAATCGTTATCATTACCTCAACTAACATAATAATATTACACAATATCATTTTTTTTCAAATATTTATCTGACATCTACAATAATAATTGTTCCCTACAAAATCCTTAAACAGACATAAATTTTAATTATTCACCTTTATTTCAAAAATTCAGGACATCAAAATAGGGTTTCACCAATCCTATATAAACCTAAAACAAACATCCCATTAAGATTTAGAAAGTCTAGTTAGATTTTTGTTTTTTTGTTTTTGTTTCAATAAATAATAATATAAGGTTTTGTTTTTATAATGTCGACGCATTTACTTCAACCAACCTTAGTTAATGCATAACCACTTCTTTTATGTATTTTACCATATCTCTATCATCTATATCACATCAATCTTAAATATTGACTAATCCTTCTTAGTTTAATAATTCATCTAGATATTATAATATTTATGGCAAAAAACTTATATACCCTGGGGCACATAGAACACAAATTTAAGTGTTTTATACATGTTATTCAGGTGTTATATATATATATATTTTATACGTGTTATGTTTCCTAGTATTATAAATATACTCTACAGATATCATATGTATATAAGAGTATACATGTGATACCTGAAGAGTATATATATGATACCTGTAAAATATATATTTAACATCATATGATGATTAATTTGTGGGCACCATGTCTCTGGGGCACACAAGTGTAACTCTATTTCTCTACTCTTTTTTTTTTTTTTTAAATGTTTATCTTCTTTTAATCAATACATTATAGACGTACCTATATAGTTGAGGCCAAACTGCAAGATTAGTTGGGTATTTTTGTCGGAAGTTCTTGTGTAATTTAATCCTATAACTATATATAAGAAAAAAGTGAAAAAATATAGATTTTTTTAAAGTTGGAAGTTGTTAATTTTGTCAAATTCCGCACGTGCCAGTTAGTGAGTGTTATAAATAAAAAATTGTAATATTTTTATATAGATGCACAATCCAAATGGGTTTTTTTATTAGTGATCATGAAAAGGGCAAGTGGTGAAGACGAATGAGTGAAGAAAAATACTAAATTATCCTTATTTATACGAAGGAATTAAAATTTTGGATTTCATTGTATTATCAAATTACCATTAAAATGTACATGCTACTTGATGAAAAAATCGGACATAGATGTTGGATTTATTGTTTTCTGCATAATCTGTGTATATTATACAATAAACTTCAAACATCTATAAATGATATGTAAAGTGTTAAATGAGGTATATTTGAGATGAGTTTTTACTTTTACCTTAAAAAACAACTATTCGTATATAAACAGTGTTACTTAGATTAATAGTAGTGCTACTTAGATTAAGTATTTCTCCATTAATTTCTTTATAATAAGTTTGGAGCACTGTAAGAGAGAGAATAAGAAATAATAGAAAACTTGTATGTTTCGAGTTCAAACCCAAATCATTATAGTTTGCATCATAAGGTGGGATTCCATTCGAGCTCCAACGGTATAGGTTGTTAATAGAAAACTAGCTCGAAATAGCATAGTTTTTAAATAGTAAGTATTAGAGGAACACAAGTAATTTCTCATGCAGATGTCCATTTTCAATAAATTTTATATATCCTTAATATTCGTGAGTTCTTTATGTTGTAGGGCTTTACGTGTAATTTTTAATTCAAAAAACCCATGAATCCTATCAGTTACGTCAATATTGTAATATCATAGTATTAAATTATACACATATTATCACACAATATCATGTCAGATTATAATATCCCAAAACTAAAGCAATATCTTAGACACGTAAAAATATTACATGTTACAAAATATATCAAGCAGTATATATAAAATTATTACATGGTCTGTGTTGTTAATTAAATTGATCGTCTTGACCACAACCTTGATCAGATCATCAAACTGATCTGTGTAATTACAAAAATATGATGTCATGTAAATATTACATGTTAATTTACAAGAAAGTGATGGACTTTGAGTTTTAATTCGATATATATCAAATCGAAATTTGTTGTTTTAATTGGATTGGCAAATTTTCCCTACTCCTAAAAAATGGCATTGGATTGGGTTTTTAGGGTAGGGGGGTCACTAGATAGTAACACACCCATAAATATTTCATCTACTTGAACTACTAATGAATGTACACCCTCATTAATAAATATTCCCTTTATATCCTCATCTCCAACCAAATTAAATACTGGCAAAATCTTGATTCAAACCATCTTACAAATCTCATTCTACGAGGTGGATCAGATTCGATCGAGTCAAACATAAACGTGCTATTTTCTCTCTCGTGCAACATGTAATACTTTTGTATATTTATTTATATATCTAGTATTACTTTTGCATTATATAAATACACTGCATAATATAATATGAAAATATTACATGATATATAGAAAAATATTATCTAATTACACAAAATTATATATTCTTATGATATCCGACCCAACCCGTCTCACGAAATGGGATCCGTGAGACGATCTCGCACAACACCTACTTAAATAAAATATATGTCCTTTTCTCATGCATTCAATTTGCTATTGAGTAAAATATGTGTCTTTTTCTCATGCATTCAATTTCCTATTTACTGGCATTTCTTGTTTATGTGTATAGCTAGCAATAAAGAAAGAGGGTGGGTAGAGGTAATAACAATTTGGGTCTGCACTTTCAATTGACATTTGACTCTTAACCTAAACTAGAAGAGTAAATTATCCATCATATTCAATTTTGGCAACTTTTTTTATTTTTGGATGGAAAACACTCTGTTCCAATTTATTCATTTTTTTATTTACATTTCTTAAAACATAATCTGTAATCATCACGTTAGATAAGTTTTGTGCAACAGGCTCGATCAAACAATACATTTGTAAACGTTGGAAACTTCGGGACACTTTGAGTTGTGTGATCAAATAATTGTTGTGATTTTCAATAATCGCACTATGTAATAAGTAATTGAGCACAATCCACTTGTGATTAGGAAAATCGACGTGAAATTTCATGTAGTTTAAAATTTGCGCTTTCTCTGATGGGTATCTAAATGTACCCCCAATTCTATTAATGTCAAGGGAAGTGTTGTGCATGTGCTCTTCATGGATTTTTTGAGTTTTTTTTTTTTTTTTCACATTTTTTACTATTTTCACTAAATTTATTGGTGTGTTTTTTAGGGTCCATTTGATTTTTATTATGAGGTTAATATATATCATATCAATAAGATTAATTTGTTTGCTTGAAAAATATAAACCATGATATAAATAGGACCCAGTTTTATAACATTTAACTTTATGATATAACCTTAGTGGATAACTTATATAATGTATTCAAGACAATTCAATGATCATGAATACGATTAAACTCAATCAATATTCAAATGCACCTTGGGTTCTTGCAATTGTACATTTCCTTCGAGGTTAAGTTTATCACAAAGACTTATGTGAAACTATCTCACGGATAGTTACCGTGAGATGGAGCCCTATCACCCAAAAATAACATGTGAATTGTTATGGGTTAATCCATCTCACACAATATAATAAAAATTTTTGAGACGGTCTCACAAGAGACTTACTCTAAGCTTATTCTCTCCACTAACAGTCATTTCTTTATTTGCTTTCGTATTTTTAATTAGTTTTTTTAACAATATCAATCTTTTATTTAGTTACTTATTTTTATTTGAGCTGGACTCCTGTGAGACTGTCTCATGTGCGACGGCACTCGCGCACGGTTGTGTCCCAGGACATGGTCGACCGTGCGCGGGAACACATACTTATAGCACAAAAAGACATACTTATAGACAAAAATCACATACTTATCTCGACCGTGTCCCAGGACACGACCGTGCGCCACAGATTGCTCTTAGTTTTCACGCGAGGCACGGTCTGTCCCAAGGCACGGTCGTGGGCGAGAAAAAAAAATCACATACTTATAGTGAAAAATCACATACTTATTATTGAAAAAGACATACTTATACACTGCAGTCGCGCACGGTCGTGTCCTGGAGCATGGTCGACCGTGCGCGAGTGCCGTCGCATGTGAGACGGTTGCATATGAGTATTTGTGTTTTTATTTTTATCAATGCCAACTATTAATACCTATTTAATTCTTATTTACTTTTGCTTTTTCTTTCATTGTTTCTTTCTTTTCGCTCATATTATTTGTTCATCAAAAGTCCAAAATAGTGTAGATCCTAGGGCCCCTACCAATCTTATGGATCAACATAAATAACCACATCTATCCTATTGTATATATGCTAAATTCTAAAACCCAAATTCGACCAAAAATAGAAACAACCTCATATTCCCACTCAATTCATACCAAAAGAGTAAATAATTCTATTAAATGAAATTTAAATGATCTCCAAATACATTTAGAAAAAATTATTTTTTTACTACAATGTTCAAAATCTGTAGGAGATAATATATATCCAACTTCTGAAAAGCAACATTTGCGTGTAAAAAATACTCATTTTTTCAAATTTAAAATATCATTACCATTTTCACGGAACCAGTTCTGCATAACAAGTTCTGGATAACAGATCCACATATTAATTTATGAAAATAAGTTTACTTTATGGATAATCGGACTCCATCGCATGAATCTATATATGTGATCTAAGTTAGCCAATTTAGTAGATCTACTTGAAACGACGTCATATAAACAAAACACGAAACGAGCGTTTGCTGTTCTGCAGATCCCATTGCTGGGATCATGAGAAAAACTAAGAAACGGCAAAGAACCCTTCTCGATTTAGTGACCAACAATCGTTTTATTGATCAGGTTAATTGGACTGCAAAATCAATGAATATTCACAGAAATGGTTAGAGCCAAGGATGGAATTTAAAACATTAAGGCTATTAACACACAAGAGTAGGTATATGCATCCACCACCACAAGTACATTTGATCATCATATACTAATTTAAAGATCAAGAAAAGCTACAAGAGAGAGGTATCCAAGAAAACAAGGGACGGGTGGACGAATGCAAGATGCTCCATTAGTCGTCCGGAATATGTTGTTCGAGCTCCATAGCATTTTCAGTCAACGAGCTCATGTGAGTTCCGTTCAATGTTTCATTACTGCTCTGGCATTGTCGTAGTTTTTCCCTTAGACTCTTCACGAGCTCATTCAGCTTCTGGATCTTTTTCTCCTGAGTCAATATAATCTGCAGAAGAGAACACCACAGTGCTCAAATAAATGTTAGAAGGTATATCAATCTTAGCTTGGGAAGATATGAAATTCACTATATAACGCTTGTTTATGACTCATGTTATAGAATTTTATGAGCAAGATTTTGATTTAGGTAGGTAAAATACTAAAATATGTTTTGTTTTAATAAAGGAGACAAAGGTTGTGGGTTAAATTAAAGACTCCCTAGCTTTTATGCCTAACAAAGGTAAAAGGTTTGACTTCCACTTATATACTCTTCCAAATTTTCATATGGAAACGATGTGGGATATCGTAACAATCCATCCTCCTTTAAACCGAATGTTCAAGGACGGCATACTTTGGGTGCTAACCCACATAACAAGGCCCACATCCCTTGTGGCAACCCCCTTTGGCCACTTCTAGGGGTAACAACCCCTGGGCCACCATCAGGTAAAACCTTTCTGCAGCGCGTCCAAATCCAGCAGGTCAAAGGTAAAGGGTTGGCTCTCACTTATATACCACACTTTCATGTGGAATTAATATGGGATATCGTAACAGTAACCCCTATTGGTCAGAATTGCAAAACAGTTTAAAACAGCCATCTGAACAATTTTACACACTCTTTGCTCATTAAGCAGTAATAACCAATTTATAGAAGATGATACATAATGTAAGAAGAAGTCCTTGAAACATAGCGAAATGCCATCATAGTTTCTTCAGATATTGACATTATGAAAACCAGGCCTGTGACAAATTGGCATGAGGTCTGATGCATGCTAGCTTTGCATCACATAAATGTGAAAATGGTGGTATCTAATGAAATTATAGTTATGCAAACATCACATACAGCATGCACCATAATGTAAGAATATACAGAAATATGAGGCACAGCTCTGTATATGTCACTAGTCAAGTGCTAACATCCTTAGAGTCTGGGTCCTTTCCTGATGGTTAACATTAGTTGGATGGCAGCTAAAGTGGTGGCCCCCTTATGTAAAGCCCATCATATAAATAATCAATTTTCATTGTTCTTGATAACTCGGAGACTCTCAAAAAGTGATTGATATGATCTGCAGCAGCACAATTTCAGATGAACTCCTCATGGAGAAAAATTAACTCCTCATTCTCCGACCCTCGAAAATCTAAATAGATAACTTTTAGTTACTTGTACTTGTGTTTCCTAAGTAGTCCTTAACAAGTCAATTCGACATGAGTATAAACTTTAAACATATGAACTCTTTCTTTATTTGTTATATACAAGTTTCCTAGCTCTCACTTATAACCAGAATGAATGGTGAGTTTTGCTAGAACACCTGCATTTTGGTGTATCCTTCTTTGCTCACTTTTTTCCTAGTAACAGGGAACAGGACCAGCAACATATGATACAAAGATGGTCTGTTAATGACAACGATACAAAGGAGGAAGGATAACCGCTTTGACAAATCTAGTATGGATCACATGTGGATGGTAACTAGGGCGAGGGGCTCTGTAGGGTCCATTGAGATTACTGGGAAGAGGATCAAATTAGCCCTTGCAAAAACTTGTACTACTATATTCGTTCAACCTTTGGGTGTGAAATACGGCACATACATGTAAAAACTAATTATCCAACCATTCCCTTGCGCCTTATTTATTTATTTATTTATTTTTTGGGGTGGGGGGTGGTTCAAGCTAGCGAATGAAACCTTCAGCTTTAGGAATCAAATGATATAAAATTCATTTCTAATTAAATAGAATTGTTGAGTTTTGTAACCTTGTTTTTCTGATCTCCTCTTGTCTAAAAATTAGATTTTGTCTATATCTATCTACAGTGTGCACACAAAATATGGTAAAGGTGGGAAATTTATATAGGTTGGTACCAGCAATTTGCTAAATTTTCAACCACAGAAGATACAAGAGTTCTTTCGTTTGCCTATTTTGCTGTCAAAGAATGACTTTAGCTATCAAGTGATTGAATAACAGAGAGAAATTCAATTGCGCTCATCTTCAAACACAAATATGCTTCATGCATATGCCTGGACTACACTACGTGAAAATCAGGCATAATTTCCCTTTTGCTTAGTCAGCAAGTCAGGCTACCAATACATACAGTGGAAGTTTCAGGTGGGAATGCTGCACAAAAAGTGTAAGAGTCAATCAATAGACTCGCTCAAAGTAAGAGCATCTGGGAATAGTCTGGCTGTGGTACAACATTTTAGAAAGAATCGAGTGATTTTGTTTCTCTCTGGCTATACTAAAGCGAGCGGCTATTGCCTCCCACGTCTCTGAGGCCTGAATGAAGCCAACTTGAATGGATTCATGATAAACAGTCTCATAAGCATTTGGAAGACATGGAAAAAGAAAAAAGAAGAAGAAGAATGGGAGGCTTATTTAGAAGACAAACTTATATGCAAGAAATAGACAGAGAGATTATTGATGCAATAAATGGAGAATGTGGAAGAAAAGTTGTGTCAACTATAGATGATCTGAGGCCTAATACGACAAAATGACAAATCTGCCGACTATATAGACCTTAAAGTGGAAGAAGCTTTAGGGAAGCTGAAATGTATACTCCGGGGTGTTACTTGCCTTTGGTTTTGATTCCTTTCTGGTGTATGCTTTTACAGTTTTGATTCGTGTCTTGTGACATCATATCCCCAAATTTAATGAACACGGTCAAGATATGAACTACAGCGTCAAATAGAATCTATGCAAATGTGTGCACGTGGTTAAGTATAAATTACAAACATAATAAAACAAGCAACTAGGGAAAAAGAAATTGCTTCAATTATAAACATATCTCATCACTCCCAAGCCACTGACCATTGGAGATACCACAGACAGTAGATTTGATACACATAAATACAAACATAAACTTTGAACGGAGATAATTCTCATACTCGCATGCAAGCCACCAAACATCTAACATGCCATGGACACTACATTTGGCCCACATAGAAACAAACATATACGAAATACAGGATATAAACCTTTAAAACAACTAACGACGAAGGCCCATTTATGATACTTTCATTACTATATCCAACAGTCCAGCAAACACATAAAGAATAGAGAGAAGCCAAAGTTACCTTCTCTTTGACAACCTCATCTCTTTTTGGAATCTGCGGCTGCTTCTGAGACTCCCCTGGATTTGTATCCAAGTCGCTTACTAATTGCTGCCTCCATTCAAATTGGGAGGTAATAACCAACACCAGCAACAGAAAAACGAGCAGCAATGGCCTCGACATGATTCCCTTGATCCTATCTAATCTCACAAAACCTAAAGAAAGCACTCAAAAAAATAAGAAATACAAATCAAACATGCACGAAACTCAAAATCCAGATCACAAAATAATTTCTAACAAATAATCATGACTACAAATACACATGCAACCATGATTGACAAAAGGGAACAAGAAAAGCTACAAAATTCATGAAATATTGAATGTAAATCATACTAAACTTAGTCAAAATAAGTTAAACCCACATCATAAATCCCCCAATTGTTCAATTCCAACTTCTTGCACTTCATCCCCCAATTTTAACTTAACCAACTCCAACATTCGAAAGAAAAGAAAATTAAGAAAAGCTAATTATTCGCACAGTTGAAGCCGAAATTAGGCAAAATCGATACTCATCTTCACAAAGTACCAATTCATCTTAGTGTTACAATTCCCTATAATTGAAAAGAACACAGATACACAGCAATTTTATAATATTAAATCAAAAAAGAAAGAAAAAAAAAGTAGCAGAAAGAACTTACAGATCAGAGCAGAGATTGGAGAGGAACAGCATCAGAAAAAAGGGGAGAATGATAGAAATAGTATCTGAAAATGTCGGAGGCGTTGTTTGGGTGGAGGATTTAGGAATATTTGTTGTTTTGTGTGATGAAAGAATGATGGTGTAAGCTGTTTGAAAATTAGTGATGGTGAAAATGAATACTAAATCTGATTATCACACAAATTGCTGCTTCTTCAACACATCGTTAAGCTCAGTAATGGCAGCAGATAAACTGCATTCCTTCACCAGCTTGCAGATACCTCTCTCTCTCTCTCTCTCTCTCTCTCTCCCCCTCTGAATGAGTGAGAACACATATTTTCAAATCTTTTTCTAAATATTTTGAGAATTTCAACCAATAATTATAGGCTTAATTATATTGTCACATGGATTCGAAGATCCCTGAAAATTACAATTAAGTTATTTCAAATAAACATCATGTTTTGACTAACTTCTATAACTAATTTGATTTTTACTATTAATTGTCAATACCATGGTATTATTTTACTAGATTCGAACCGTGCAACACATGAGCTTCATTTAACATTTATCTAATTTTTAATATATAAGTTGTATTATCTTATTTGTATTTGTTAATTTACTTATATATATGATCAGGGTTCAAAAAAAAAAAAAAAAAGGAAGCGGGGAAGAACCTGAATGTGACCCGATTTCATGAATCTAATTCACGGTAGAACTTCTTGTATTATTGTCATCAAAATAGGTTATACTTGTACAAATCACCACCTTTAATGATTGACCCAATCTAAATCAACAAAAATAGAGAACACAATTTGAAGAAAAATGATCTCAAATGATTTTCTAAAAAAGAAGGGTTATAAATGAAAAACATTTGAAACACGTGTATTTTTAGTGTTATAATAGTGAAGTGGAAAAATCCAACTTAATAGCTTATTTGAATGTACACGAACTATCAAGTCAAGCATGTGGATACAAATAACATGTCTTTTGGTTGAATTAGAAATTCGTTTTATACATAAAGTTCTAATTTTATGTAGCTAAAAAGGAAAAAACTTACTGGATTTTTGGTACGCAATAGATGCAAACTAGCTATTAGGATCAAGTTTGAACTCAATTATGAAGCTTGAGACTCAACTCAAACTCGACCGAAATTGTTCTTTTAAATAATAAATTGACTCAGTCCAACTCATAAAATAGTCTTTATAAAATGAGCAAGTCTCATGTGAGATCGCCTCACAAATTTTTTGTTGTGAGACGGATCACCCACAACTCAGCTTGATGGGTAAAAAAGATTCGTCTCCCGAAAAATATCCATGAGACATTTCTCACGCAAGTTTTTGCGTCCTAACATAACCAAACATGAATTGAAAATCATACTTATAAATAAATAAACAATTAAAGTCAAAATAAACTATATATCTAATTTATGCTCCATCAAGGTTTCAATCAATTTGAGTACAGATACTATCAAACTCAAGATCTTGCTCAAGTAGTTTGAGCTCGACTTAGTTATCTAAAGTTGTATTTTTATACCCTAGATTAAACCAATTTTCATCCCAAGAAGTATCATACCTAAATTGCAACATTCCTATTCTCTCTCTCTCTCTCTCTTTTTTTTTTTCTTTTCTTTTCTTCTATTTTTTATCCTCGTGAAAAACCAACAAAAAACAATTAACATAAAATGTTGCAAGGGAAGTGAGTATGAGACAGCAAGAATTGTAAAGGGGGTTCTATAAATTATCTGCTTTCAAAAAGGATCCCAAACACAGATAATTTGTCTAAAACATTCAACATGCCCAGAAAAAAGGAAAAGGAAAAATCTAATCTAGTCTTTACTAAAGAGAGACCACAAACAACAATTACAGTAAATTCGAATCCTATATAAGAAGCTCTGATGAAAAGGATAAGTAAAAGGTCTACCAAGATCACCAGAATCTATACCAAATTTAACGGCAACTTAAAATCGCAAAAGCGCCTTCAGTTAGAGGTCCCAATGTTTCGTTTAAGAGACAAGTGCAAATGCAAACTGAAAAGCTTGCGCTTGCACTGACTATTACCCATGCAGGTTATATCTGTTAAAGAGTATCTGCTTGAACCCCATTGGCATGTGGTGGATGCCCGACATCTGTTTTTAAGGCCTCTGACTTCTTGCGTTTTGTGCTCGACTTCTTCGGCTTCTGGCTCGCAGGACTTCCAGACTGCAATAGATGAAATGAGTACTCATTAGTTCATGTATGGTGAAACAAATGTGATGGTTGATATTTGAAGGACGAAACCCTACCCCGGTGGTATCAGTTTCAGAAGTTGGCTTTCTTTTGAGTTTATTTCCTGTCTCCAAAAAGTGAAGCACCTCGTTCTTTGAACGGAATCTTCGTTGTCCCGTTGGTTCAACATAATACTGCATAAATTCACAATCAGTGAAGATGAAAAGAGACATTATTCCCATGTATGGAATAATATCGTGATAACATCCTCAGAAGAAACTAACTTCACATACTGAAAAAATTCATCTAAAGATTGTGTTTTCAACTTCTCTCAGATCAATGAACACAATTAACATTTTATAACTCGCATCATAACATAAGCTCTGCCAAAGCAAGATGCTTTAAGGTGGCATTATTTATATTGTCATTACATGGAGGTCAAGTAGCATAAACAAAGCATGGAGGTTTCAAGAACCAACAAGAACTCTATACGGTAATAAAGAACACTTTATGCATCCCAGGGGAAAGGTGAGAAATAGACAACTAGTTCAATCTTTAATTGTATGTATAAGTCACCACAACAATAATACATCAAACATTAATTTCCTGTCTAAGACACTATATGTGGTGTGCAACAGAGAATCAGTAGCTGTCCAAGGAACAATCTTAATAAGCATTACATTTGGCCCCTACTAAGGAATCATATGCAGGAAGGAAACCTATACTTCAATATTGAATAACAAATATAAGGCAAAAGTTAATATGATGAGTTTTATTCTACTATTCATTATACACCCATTATTTTTCTACCATTAAATTTTAACAAGTGAAGATTATTATACCCTTCTTCCAAAAAAACAAATCTGCTACAGATTGAAGCAATGGATACATTCCTAATCTCATCACTTTAGTCACCAGACACCAAAGGATATGAATAAGCTCTTTAAAAAGCTGAACTATACATGGATGAAAGTCTCTTGTAATAAAAAAACAACTTGGAAATCGATAGAGATGACACAATGAACTAGTGAAAATTAAAGAGGAAAAAAGTATCAAGTGCCAAATTCTTGAACAAGAAACAAAACATGGATGACAAATTCGATGGGCATAATAGAAGAGGATGAAGCAGTTAGAAGGGCATAGAAGAATGCCAAGCTTAAAAGTCACAGGGTATTAGAATGCATATGGATAGCATAGAACCAAAAGCTATAAACAAAGTTCTTACCAGTCTAAGTTAAATATAAATCGAAACGGCTCCAAAGACAAGGTAAGTTGGAAAAAATAAACAAGTAAAGACTCTTAAAAGTATTGAGCACAAGTGTCCACACAAAAATCAAAATATGTTGAAACTCCCTCACTCAAGCATGCTCAGCTATTTGGGTCAAAAAAAAAGCTTTCAGCACTTGACTTTGCTCTTGATTGATTTTGTAACTTTTACCTTCAGTCATTAAGTTTTTGATCCAGAAGACAATGAGTTAATCAACAAGATTACCAAAATAAAAACTTTTGAAGATACACATTAAACAAGGTGTCGGAAAAAGATTAAACTCACTTAATTCTCATAGTTGTCGTTACCCATTAATTGCAGCTTTCAAAAGTAAAATGCCATGTAGTATATTCGAATAATATCATCAAAGCACAAAAGACAATATACGATGACGCTGACAGAAAATATTTTGGAACATACGGCGCAGACCTACATCGACTAAAAACATTCCAATCAAAGCATTTAATACATTTGCGTTAAAAACATAGAAAAGGATATAGCCACCATAGTGAGGCACGTGAGGTACCTAATGATTGAACAAAGACACGTCTTTTATCTGTTTTATCATTGGTTAACGTCATCTAGTCAATTCCCAAGATAGTGATCAACATCAAAAATCATCCACTCACCAACCAGTAACGATGATCATTGGCCCATTTACACTTAACTCAATCATGAAGAATATTAGAATTTATCCATCAATACAAAACTACTCCATGCAAGACATTCTTTTAGACATGTTACACAATATACATGAATCTTTATATTAACAAAATGTCAGGAATTGAAGTGAGAACATAAATGTGTATTAAGGAATCATGGTACGGATTAGAAATGCTGTAATCACATGGACACATGCAGATTATCATACAAATGCATTGGCAGAAAACATATAGATATCTTCCGAAACTATTCATCGATGGCCCCAAATTTTGTTTTCAGGAAGGAAAACAAAGATACATGAAAAGCATTTATCATGTCCAGAAAGTCTATTAAGTAATTTAACAAAAATTTAACCAACTCACAATATTTTGTACCACAAACATCAACTAAACAAAGCAATTGGCAATATTTTCCGCATCAACTTATTACATGATAACCAGAATAAAAAGACTGATTTCACATCAAAATTCAAACCCAAACCAGATTCATTTGATATCAGAAGTACACAATTTTGTTAGTATGACATTTTACCAACCGAAAATGAGCTTGGTTCAAGATCAAATTGGGATCAAGTTAAACACTTTATTGAGCTACATTACACTCTTCAAGCTGAGCCCCCAAAAAAACCCTAAAGTCCTTGCCACATTCATCCAGAAAAACCTTAAACGCCTCTAAATCATCCACAAACTAGACACCAAAAACAAAAAAAGCTCAAAACACATACCGGAAAAACATGATAGCTCCTCACACAATCAAATACGATCAACTCCAAAGCATATAACCAATTCGGAAAAAAAAAAAAATCAGAAAAAATCAGTTCGTCCATAGAGAGAGAAAGAAAACCTACTCGATCAATAAGCCCAGCGGTAGCCCCAGAAGAACGCACTCTCAAGTCGATAGTCCAGTCGTCCGGCAACCAGCTGGGCTTCTTGGACATCTCATCAGGGTTTCTCCGCCGCACAGTCCTCGCCGCGCCCTCCGCCGAAGCGTCTCCGGGGAGGTACATCGAAATGGGCTCGGCCGCAATGACGACACCCGGCCCGAACTCCGGGTTTCCGGCGGGGTCATGCTGGTTGGTTTTGGGCGAGTCGGCGGCGGAATCGGTTCTGTCCGGGTCGATGTAGGAGTCGCCTCCGAGAAGCGGGTCGGGCGGAATGGAAGCAGCGGTGGGGCTAGAAAGCGGGTCTTGAGAATGGGGAATCGGGTCAGGGTTCTGAGGTTCAGACATGGGGATCGGAGAAAGGAGAGAACAAGGAAGATGAGCTAACGTTTGAATTGGCTGAGACTGAAAACAATACAATATTCATCCCTAATATATATCTCCACTCCACAACTGCTGCATTTATTATTTTTTTCACTTTTATTTTATTTCACCATTTGACTCCCTTCAACAATCTACCTTTTTTTCTCACTATAATATTACTATAATATAATTCATTATTTTCTCCTTTTGCATATTTACACATCAGAAATACTTCCATGAGACGATTTTACTGATAATTTTTGTGAAACGGATCATTTTTACCTATAAATCAAATCCATTTTCAATTTTTTTATATGTATTGTGCAATGTGAGTTATGAATTGAACCGTCTCATATAAGATGATTCATATAGAAATGAGCTTGTTTTTCTTTTATTTCTATTTGAAAATTATATAGTCAACTTTTATTTATAACAATTCTTGTTTTATTCATTTATTATATTTATATTCATATCCGATATCTAATTTCATTATTTTAGTCTTACAAATACAAACATCTTTAAACATTAAATGACATATGAAAGAAGACATTGCTCATTAAATATGAGGGCATTAATTGACCTCTCTATTTGATTTTTTAAATTCATTTTAAAAATTCCAAAGGCAATGGAAGTACGTTAGTGTCTATTATTTTACCGATTATTACTGCTAAAATAATCGAGATTATTACTGAAAATATCAATATAGCATGACAGAAAATAATCACGGAGGGTAATTATGTCCACAACTACATTTAGAGTTGTTAAAATGAGTTAGATTTAAAATGAGTTGTTAAATTATTTTAGACCCGCAAGAAAAGTAGTCTAAATGGACATAGTCTGCTGTGATTAGACCGATTCTATTTTTTATATATTTTTCGTAAAAAACATAAATAAGATATGAATAATAATAAATGAAAGGCAAAAACTTATATGTTTCTGAGGGGGCACAAATCTAGGTGTTATATAAATGTTCTTCAGGTGTTATATATATACTCTATAAGTGTTATGTTTCTTGGTGTTATAAATATACCCTACAGGTATCATATGTATATAAGAGTATTCATGTGATATCTAAAGAGTATATACATGGGGTAGTTCTATAGTACACCAGGTATATTAATACACCAGACTCTGCACTCATTTTCAGCCATCAGATCTTAGATCATTAAGGTCAAAGTCAACTATTGTCTCAGATCTAATGACTGAAAATGATGGAGAGTCTGGTATTAATACACCCGGTGTACTACAGAAGGACTCATATATATGATACATGTAGAGTATATATTTAACAACATATGATAATTAATTTGGGGCACACAAGTGTCACTCTAAATGAAAATATTTACCTATTGTGAGTAATATTTAAATATATTAAATATGGGTAATTTATTTATAGGAAAAAAAGAAATTCTTGTGGAAACTATTTTTAAAAAATTGTTTTACATTTTATATGTAATTTAATGCATATTTATCTAAGTAACTGTATATACATAGTATACTTTTTTGCATTTGGAAAAAAATATAAATTAGAAAAATAAAAATAATTTTTTTGAAGGTTGGCTCACGGTCCATTAGTGAGTTGGGTTGGGATAAAATTTTGAGACCCGTCACAAAGAAATTCACGCCACTCCACCCAGTCAAATAGTGAGTTGTGATAGTTATGGACAGATTCATCCTGCCGGCCCAGATCGACAACTCTAACCACAATATTTTCTCATAAAATCGGTATATTTTTTAATTTTTCATTTTGATCTCAAGTTTAATCCTTTTTTTAGGCCCCCAACCACCATCCTTTCGTTTCATCTTAAATTCACGTATATACAAATTCTATGCATTATCATCGAAAATCCGAATTCTTCATGTTCTGAAAAAAATTCAAAATTATTCACTCAGCCATTAAATTCTTTTCTTTCTAAATATTTAGAGACATTTCATAGAAGTAATTAACATCATAGTAAAATAATTTCTTTAAAAGTGCTTTTTCTATCTTGATGAGCATTAAAAACATCATTCCCATATTTAGAAACATAGAACCTTTTAGAAAGATTTCCTTATTTTTACAATACAATTAAATGAAAATTGAAATGTAGAGAAAATTAGAGACAATCATGGTTATATAAGGATATATAGATATATATATATATATATTAAAAAGATTTAAATTCAAAATGTCTTCAAATGAGAAAAAAAAAAAAGTATGCATTTCAACCTGAATATTGAATTACACAACTTATGGGAGAATAAAACAACGTAATGTATATCTATCGATTGATACTGTAGATAGTTTGGATGATTAGAGCTATCAAAATGTTCGAAAAGTTGGGTCAACCTGCTCCGTATCGCCAAAATGGAAGGTTGAACTTAAAATTTCGTAGAGCGCGTAGGCTGGGCAAACTTTTGACAAGTTAGCTCACATGCCAAGTGGGTTTGCCCGCCTTTCTTTCAAATTTTGATTTATTTATTTTTTATAATCTTTATTTAATATATGTATATATATATGTGAAATATAATATATTTGTATGATAATGATAAGAATTACCGTCAAATGCAAGTTATGAGTTTCAATATATTAAATTTGTTCACTTAATGGAGGAAAGAGTTTCGAAAACTTTTCACTTTTTATAATATTTTTCATACTTCACATATAAATCAATTCATATAAGGTTGAATAAAGTGTAAAAAAGTATTAAATATCTTATTAGTTTTAGTTTTAAAAATAAAAACATTAATTTAAATCATAAAAATTTCAAGTGCATGGCATGCCAGTCTAGCCCGCCGCTGACGGTGTGTGGGTTGAGTTGAGTTGAGCTGAACTGAGATTTTTTCAGTCCGTCAATAGGGTAGACGACCTGTCCCGCCAACTTGTTTTGATAGTACTAACTAAACCATCAAATCTTTTGACATACTTAGGCATTATATTTTTCATTTTTCTTAATTTTTGATTGGATTGTGTATTTAAATGGTTGTTTATATTTCAAATTTGGTACGTTCGTTATTGATTATAAATACCTTAATTGATTGTATAATATATATAATTCTTTCTTATACTAATAAAGAATTACATTAATGTACACGCGTTGAAGAACTTTTGGTTGAATGAGTGATCATCTGGAACTATTATTCTAGAAGATCCTTAGAATGTAAGAAATGGGGAGAGTTGATGATAAGTACTTATCAATTCACCCTTAGATTAAATAAATCTACACCATCCATTAAAGATCATTTGCTATTAATAGTAGAAAGAATGTCGACATCTACGAAAAGGATGATGTGTAATGAGAAGCCGATGGACAAAGCCTAAATTCTATAATCTCATCTTTCTAACATTAATACTTTGTGCATCGAATTGTAATAATAGTTCAATTTCTAAATTTGAAATTAGAATAACTTTGCATCTATTACTTTTGTGAATATTAATAAATTACATCTTTAATGTTGAATAATATAGTACTTTGTATACATAAGAATTATTATACATATTAAATGAGTCACTCTCTATAAAATAATCTTAAACACTAATTAGTTTTTAGAGTATAAGTATTGAATTTGGTTTCAAGTGTGAGAGTCAATTTAATTTTAAGCAAAATTTCCTGAGAAACACTTATGTGCACCTGGGGCACGGATCCAACCCACTCCGACCCGATCCGATCCGGACGGATTAATTATATATATATATATTTTTTTTTAATTTCATGCAGCGAGAAGGGATGGAGATTGACGGATCTGCTTCTTTTTCTTCTTCTTCTTCTTCTCATCTCCTCTTCTTTCTTAAACCCTAATTTTGTGTCTTTTCTTATTCTTCTTCTTCTTCTTCACGCCTTCTTCATGACTTTTTTTTTTTTTTCCTTCTTCCTCATCTTCTTATTCTTCACCTTAACGGCGGTGGATTGGAAAGAGGAATTTTTTATTTCATTTTTGTTGTTCTTCTCTCTTATTTAGGGTTTATATATTTAGGATTGTATATGTATGTAATTTGATGTGCAACTTGTTGGTTATTGAATGATGGTATGAAGTTGTAGAAATTTGATTGAGTAGTATGAATTTGCAGAAAATTTGGGGAAGAAGATGATAAAATCTCAATTCACAATCTATTATTTATATTTACATATCACTGAATCTTAAGAACATACATGTAACACCTAAAGAGTATATATATAACACCTATAGAGTACATATATTACACATAATATGGAATCTATATATGTGATACATCAAGAACATATATGTAATACCGAAAGATTATATATATAACACCTATAGAGTATATATATTACACCTATCACTGAATCATATAATATGAAATCTATTTATATGATACCTCAAGAACATACATGTAACACCTAAACAGTATGTATATAACACCTATAGAATATATATATATATAACACATATCACTATATATGTGATATCTCAAGAACATGCATGTAACACCTAAAGAGTATATATATAATACCTATAGAGTATATATATAACACCTCCTATCACTATATATGTGATACCTCAAGAATATACTTGTAACACCTAAAGAGTATATATATAACATCTATAAAGTGTATATATATATATATATATAACACCTACCACTATATATGTGATACCTCAAGAACATATATATATATATATATATACACACACACACCTATAGAGTATATATATAACACCTATCACTAAATCACATAGTATAAAATTTGGTGTGCGCCCATCAGATGGGGATGCGCGTGGAAGCGGCCCACGCACCGGGTCGGGTCAAGATCCGTGCCCCAAGTACATATAAGTTTTTGTGAAATTTCCCTCGTCCCTAAAATTCCACGTCGAATTTGTTATTATTATTTTTTTGGGTAAATAAGTTTAAAAATTAATATGTTTTTAACATTGCATCATTTGATGCTAAGTATGAAATTAAAGAAAGTATAAAAATTTCCTTCGTGCAAGTGCGGATTTATGAATATTTTTTTCAAAAAAATTAACATAAGACGGTTTTAGGGATAATTTATGTGAGACGGATTTTTATTACAATAAATTGAATTTATTTTCCTAAATTCTTATTGAAATTATTAAGGGTGAGTCTTACATAATAAACATAATAAATTCATGAGGCCGTCTCGCATATGACCAAATCTTAACTTTTTGTATTTCAATGTTGTTCTATATTTGATAAAATAAAATAAAGATGTAGGGTGATCCTACAACTATAAAACTTTGCGATACATGAGTGGTATATTAGTTTATTTAACTCAAGTAATTATTATATTGTGATCAAATGTGAATATGCAGGTATATTTTCACTAAAATATTGGTAGGAGCATTGATGGAAGTGATCCAACTAATTAAATACTCCCTCTTATTC
Source organism: Scutellaria baicalensis (assembly GCA_005771605.1). NCBI lineage: Eukaryota > Viridiplantae > Streptophyta > Magnoliopsida > Lamiales > Lamiaceae > Scutellaria > Scutellaria baicalensis. Next base: position 11,177,111 of record CM016726.1, on the reverse strand, counting down.
ATATAAAATGTCATTTTGAAACTTTTACTTTTCACTTTTTAAGTGACGTTTTAAGCAATAATTTCATAATATATCTATATTCTTAATACATTCATACATTAATTGATTTGTATGTTACCTATATTTTCAATAAAGATCAAATTAGAACAACTTATCTAATGAAGGTATGTTAAGACAATTTGTATTCTTTAGCTAGCAAAAAAGGAAAGTCACCTTTCCTTTTTCTTTTCATTTCAAATCGTAGTTTTATTATTCTCTTCTATTATTAACCCACATATAATTAATACATCTTGTAACATCGCCTCTTTACCTTTCAGAACCGTTATCTCATATTTTTCTAAATAAGGTATAATCAATAAGTAAGAAATCCAACTTTTTGGGATATATAATAATCTCAATAAATGGATTTCATATTTAGTGATGAATTAGATTTTGAAAATACTGGTATGATCATATATAATATTTTCAGAACATGTATCTAGCTTTAAACTCAATTGAGTGGTATCTCATCTTTGTAAGGTGTAAATTGTGACGACTCGGACTTGAAGCTAGATCACACAAGTCTTCGAACAAAAATCACGCACGTTTAAAGTCTTTATTATCCCCTCTATTCCATTCCCTTAAACTCAATTTAAGAAAATTGATAATATTTTCAGTATCAATAATCTTGATATACAATTTATACACATAATCATGTCTACTAAAAGCTATATTAATATTTGTGAATAACGTTAGAAGGACAATTAAATTGAATGTATATAGTAGAAAAACATGACATATAAAGGTGAAATTGAAAACAAATGTACGACAATAAGAGCTCAATAAAACCTGAAAATGGTTAATTGCCATGTTCGTAACCTTCACATTTCTAGCTTCAATACCTCATTTTTTACGACTCCAAAAAATTGACATCCAATATTTGAAAGCATTTTGTAGCTTCCGTCAACCTTCTGTCCAAACTTGAAGGAAAGTGCAAGAAACTTCAATCTTTTGAAGGAAATTTTGTACACGTCCCAAACTCCCAATTTCATGTTCTCTTTCATTTCTATCCTAATTTCAATAGTCCCTTTCCAAAACATCCTAATTTTTTTTGTTTACATGCAGTGTGATTTGAACATTTAAGTTTGATGCTTCGATTGATTTAGGTGCATTTTTAACTTGTGGTTTTTTTTCTTGAACTAATTTTCATTGTAACTAAAATTAACAACTGCAGTCTGATCTCATGTGTAAATCTTGGTGAGATGGTTGGATATTAATAATGATAATCCAAATATCTGGATTTTGTATCTTATGGACATATAATAATGACATTTTTAGAGTTGAAAATCAAATAAAACCACTAATATCATACTACAAAACTTGAGAGCAAAATTGTTGTGGATTATTAGATAATTAAGGCAAAACTAATTTAACTCCATTCTAAGACTATGAGTAAAGATCCAATAAGATAACTTATTGGGCTTCATAACAGCTAGGAAATAGACTAAGTGGGCTTTTGTCTTACTTAGTTATAAAATTTTGGCCCAATAATAAGAATATACGCACTAGTATAGTCCACCCATAATTCATCATAATATATCATTTGGTGAAAATTAAAAATGGGGTGGTATTTTTATTTGTTTTAAACGAAAACAATTGATATATGTAATAGCTCATGAACTTTATTATATTGCATTCAATTATTTGTCTAATACAATAAAATAAAAGATCTAATAAATAATATTTTCATTTCCATAAGTAATTGAACTCAACCAAGTATTTGATGCATTATTACTGGTATTATATGAAGATTTAAATTAACTAAATTATCTTTACAAATTAACAAATAATTAATATTTGCTTGATTAGTAATCTCTCTTAATTAATATAACTTTTAATGTAACTATACCTCGAAAACCTAAAACTAACTGTATTTATTTTAACACAAATTTTATCTGTTAAAACTATACTACCTCCGTCCCAAAATAAATGTCGTTTTAACAACTAAAATTTGTCCCAAAATAATTGTCATTTTCATATTCCAAAACATATTTACATAAAATATACAAAATATACTCATATTTACTCATCTCAAATTAAATGTATTAAAGAGATAAAAATCTCTCATTAATTAAACTTAAATAGGGGTAGATTGAATTTTTTATCACATTCCTTAATTTATGTGCAAAAGGCTAAAACGTCATTTATTTTGGGACGCAGATAGTATTTATTTTGGAACAAAAGTATCAATGTATAAACAACTTATCCAACCTTTGGGAATATATTGATCGTTGGGAATGACATACATCAATATAGTTAATGTTATCACAATATCCAAATAAATAACACATCAATTAATACAATTAAAAGATGTTTGATGAGCATTTTTCAGAGTATAAATAATACACCAATAACAATTATTATATCATATTAGTTTATCTCATTTCCACTACAAGAAATCCACGTAGATAGAGTTGAACACACACGTGTCTACATGAAAGACACGTATACATACTGGCATGCAACTTCAGACATAACTGCATGAACTGATTTCTGTAAGTGTCAGTGTGTCCCATAATAACTTTTTTTTTTTTTTAATCTTTTGTTTTTTTTGGGAATGAAACTATTAAATAAATTTGAATTAATATTCGATGCTGTACATTTTTTATACTTTGGTACAGTCCTTTCTATTCATATAACTCGAGTTTAATGCATGCATATATATCCACATATTCACGACCACAAAAATCCTGATATTTTATTTATGTATTCATTCTGGTCTATAGGCTAATTAATTCATGCAGGAATGGGGGTGGGGGGCCGCCGGTAGGGGTGTCCGAAATGTTCGAACCATCGGTTTCTTTGGTGGGTGGAATCGGAATCGAACTGTACTGCACCGCAGTGTACTATGCACGGTTTTTTATTTATATATGTTGTCGGTTTCTTTGTTTTTTTAATATGAATTAATATAAATAATAAAATGATAACTTCAAAATAAATGTCGTTTTAGAGTTTTATTCATAAGCTAATGAACCTAAATTACATCGAACATATAAATTGTTCTTATATATATCAGTCTCTCCCCACTCATTCCTAAATTAACATGAATGGGATAGTGTAAAAGAAAGAAATAAGAAAATTATTTAAAAATCAGAGAGTCTTATATGAATAAACTTTAAAGATTACACAGGTAAGTTCAAAATTAAGTAATTTTTTATAGTTACTGAGATTAGGGACAACTATAATTTTAAAAAAAATTGTTCAAATTAAAGAATTAAAATGACAATTAAATACTTGCGAAGATTGTAGAATATTATTCTAATGTATTTTAAAAAGATTAAATAATTAAGAAATCTTTTATAGAGACTGAGAATATGAAACCTTTACTAAAAAAAAAAATGTTTCAAAAATTAAATAATTATTATGAACACTTAAGTTGAAAATTTGTGAAGATCGTAGAATCTTATGTGAATAAATTTTATAGAAATTAAATAGATAACTTCAAAATTAATAAATGTTTTAAGCCTTAACGAAGTTTTTTTGTCAAAATTAAATAATTATCATGACACTTAATTTGAAATAAAATTTAACCTCAAAAAGTGACAATTATTTTGAATCGAAAATGAGTATCATTTATTTGGATTAACAAATTGAAAAGTGAGTATAATTTGAAACGGTATACTTCATTTAAATAAAATTTTATAACTTACACTCACAAGTTATCAATTAAGACTTTAGAAATTAAAAATTACAATCTAATACAGGAAAGTAGAAAACTTCAAATTTGGAACATTCACTTACAACTGTATTAATCGTGTTTGACTATTCTATTGATCTCATTTTGATTACTGAACCCAATTGCAATTAATATACAAATGTACCCTTTAATTTCTACTCACTAAAATTATGAGCCAACAAAGGCTAAGAGTAAAAAATGGAACTAAACCATTTTTGAAACTTACTAGTCAATTAATGTATTTTTTTTGGGTTGAATACTTAAATCAACCTGGTTTTTTCGTGTTTTTACACTTTGCAACCTAAACTTTACTTTTTGACAGATTGCAACCTGAAGTCCACGAATTATACAAATTACAGCCTCCGACGAATTTTTCAGGCCAAATTAGGTTTTCTTTTTGATATTTCCATAACTAATTTTAGGATCATTTTAGAAAGTTCAAAACTAAATTATTAAAACTCATATTCAATAAAATATTTTTTTTACCTTAATTGAAGAAATTGATTTAAGGTAAAAATCTTTCATTAAATATGAATTATAATAATTTGATTTTCATTTTTCTAAAATGATCCAAACAATTTTAAAATATTAAAAAACAACCCAATTTGACCGGAAAAATCATCAAAAATCGCAACTGGTAAAATTCATGGACTTCAGGTTGCAATCTAAAAAAATACAGTTTAGGTGCCAAATTTAAAAACATGAAAAGTGCGGTTTGATTTAAGTATTTAACCCTTTTTTTTTAGATATATAGTCTTTTTGTAACATTGATAATTTCATACCTATATATTAATTCCTATAAAGTGGAGTCTGATTTTAAAAATCAGAATATAGATGCTTTTTTATAGCTAATATTAAGTTAAAAAAAAATGAATTTAAAGTGGAGTCTGATTTTAAAAATCAGAATATAGATGCTTTTTTATAGCTAATATTAAGATAAAAAAAAATGAACGTGATCTGTGGACTGTGTACAATCTGATTCAGAAAAAAAAAAATGTTATTTGCCAAATTATATATATGGGGTTTTTTTCCTTTTATTTACCGAATTATATATAATTATATAAACGAGTTAGGAAAATTTGAAAATATTATCATATACAAATGACTAATATTTTCTGGAGGGTGTATAATTAAAATGTTCAATATTTTGGTGCATATAGAGTACTTCTCATTTTCAAATAAATTTACGTGTCTGCCTTAAAAAGTTATTGGATACCATCAACCAAGCTAAAATTAATGGATTTATTTCTTAATTTAGCCCAAGTGATCATTTATTATTGCCTATCAACCAGTATGCTAATAGAAATTCATAACTATTTGCAACTAATAAAATTTAATTACCTTATACGTATTTGTACAAACAATAATTTAATTAGATCATTAATATCAGCAATTAGCATATAGCTCAATGGATATCATGAAAATAAATATTAATTTATAAAAATATATTTGTATATTAGGAGTAGTAGGACTTCGTTTCACAAAATTATATCCGTAATACGAACCTAAATTGGTATAATTTTTCAGTGCTTTTTACTAAAACCATTAAAATAAAGACTAATAATTACTTTATGAGTTGGTGGTAATTAGTTTGTGTCAATGGTAGTCAACCTGTGATTTTGTAATATTTTATAAATATTAAAATCAGAGTTTTAATCATAAAAATGTAGCCTTAATTGTGATTATCCTAAACAATTGAAGAAGTGGTGAAATTTAATTAATTAATTAATCAATTGTAAGTACTCGATCCAATATAGATCAATATTGTACATGTATACAAAAAGATTTATAAAAATAAAACACTAAAGTTAATAATAGAGTCAAATACGTGTATAGGCCTGCTACAATAAAAAATATTAAAAGCAAATTGACATTAATCCATGAGCTGTGATGATCTAAAGAAAAGTAATTACACCAAACTAATTAACTCTAATATATATATTTGACTCTAATTAATTGATCAAAAGAAATAATGAAAAGAATATAAAATTGGTGAAATGTGCTTAAATTGACATTATACCTGCCTTTCCTTTAAGTCAGCTCTAACCAACTTGCTCAACCATTCCACTTTTGAAAACTACTTCTTTTATTATTAACTTTTATCAAATTAAAACTCAATTTTCTTTTTCTCATTTGTAATCAATACATGATGGTTCATACCTTTTGATCTTCAATCACAATCATAGAAGATTAATATCACTTATACGAAGATCGAATAAATATTTTAATCATCTGTATTTCATATGATATTTCAAAATAATGATAAAAGAGTATGACGAAATATCATAATACCATAAATGATCTTATTAATTAATTGAATATACTACTATCCAATGGTTAAGGCATATCTTTAGGGAAATTAAAGTTATATTAATTGAGTGCCTAATTTCCTCATATATTAATTAACCAATGACCTCTTCATAACTATTAATAATAAAAAAATATTATAGTATATTTTTAGTACCAAGTCTATCTTGATCCTTTTTCCATGCATTGATTATTAATTTATTATGAAGATAGACTTGGAAATTTCTTTTTGATCATTTATGATAATGCAAAGTTAAAATATCAGAACCGTATAGTATTTATTTAATTATTGTACACGATGACATGACATAAATCCACCAACAAATTAATTTATGATAAACCAAAATAAATTAATTAATTCATGTATACACAAATCACATTATGCATTGTACACGTACGATATATACTATATTAAAACAATGAAATAATGAGTTCAGAGCACACCAACCAGGATTGGTTGATGGGTTTCTTTCAAGATTAATTATCTTCAAAACCCAATACTTTAAAAAATAATTAACTACTAATTATTGATATTAATTGTAATTAATCTAGGGTTTTATTACAGTACCTTTGACCTATTTTTTACATGTAGTAACTGTATTTCAGTTTCATCTGGACAGAAAAAATGTCCAAATTGCGAAGAAAATGGAAACCCCGGCAGATATACACGCCATGTCCAAGCTTCTCTCTCTCCTCAGCTTTCTCTCTCTACACTGTATCTTCATCCTCAAGAACATGTCGTAGATGTCCTTCTCCATCTCCATGTCACTGTTCCATCGCCGTCCTTCCATGGCGGTGTGTAAAATTACCAAACTGTCCGACCCAGTCAGGATTTTGCCCTCCATGTCCTCCACCCGCATGCTCACTTCTCTCACCTGGAATTCACCGCCTTCTTTTCCGCCGCAGTTCACCACCACCGCGCACTGGACCGGCCCGCCGTCGCCGGTGCCCACCACCGTCGCGTACCGGAGCTGGATATCCTCCGTCAGCCAGTGCCGCCGCGCCTCCACCGCGTGGCGGCTCGCGAAGTTCACAGCCCGCTTCCTCGACGGGTCGATCAGGATCCAGCTGATCCTCAACCGCTCCCTGGCGAGTCCCATGCACTCGCCGTCCTCGCCGTCGAACTTCAGAGGCGTCGCCACCGTCTCCTTGTGGTCCAGGAGGTCGAGCCTGAACGGCGAGCTGAGGAACCAGCCGGAACGCGTCTCCGTTGTCAAAACCTTGGAGTAAATCAGGTTATCGTCGTAGTAAATGTCCACGGCGGAGATGAGCTCTGAAGTTTCCGATGCAGGCGTCTGCGAGGCTGCGGTAGAACTGTGGCAGCGGACGGAGGGGAAGGAGTCGGAGTAGAAGGAGCGGTGGCCGGAGGGGAAGGCGGAGATGGCGTCGCGGACGGCGGGGTGGGTGGTGGAGGGCCACGTCGAGTTGCAAATTTCCCTCCATAAACGATCTTCAGAGCAGAGAGAAAGCAGCTGCGAGGAGGCGCAGCTGGTGGAGGCGAGGGTTTGGCCGTCGAGTCTGTTCAGGATGTGGGTTTGGATGATGTCGGGGTGGATGGAGGTGATCGGAGTGTATCCGCCGTGGTCAGCCGCTCCGGCGGTGGCTGTGGAACACATGATTTGTGTGGATTAAAAAGTGTAGACAAAGTGTTTGTGGAAAAGTTTGAATGAGGGGGAAAAGAAGTGGAAGGGTTTTATATATAGGGGGGTTTTGGTCATGGATAGAGTCAATGACTCGATTGTAGCGCGTTTGGTTTGGAGAACGTGATAAGTGATTAGAATCCCACTTTTTTTGACTTGTCACTTTTTGCTCTATCATTTATTTGATTTATTTATTGTTATATTTGTATGAATTTTATGTTACATTTTTTTATCTTAATTTTTCAAATTTCAAAATTCGAAATCTTTGTTTAGAGAGAGTTTTCTTTTTATCTACAAAAATGCACTCAACAAAAACATAACCTATACTCCTTTTTTTTTTTTTTAAATAAAACAAATATCATGTAAGCCAAGTTTTAGTTTTTCTCAAATAAATATCATTATAGGATTTTCAGAAATATTTGTGGACATCCTACCAAAATAGCCTAATTTAATACCCTCAAATCTTTTTATCTATATATATATTTATATATAAAAGTAAGGCCGTTAACGACACCCTGTAATTGTAAACTCACGTTGTTTTGTTATTAAATATGTCTATTTAATAGCTTCTAATTTTATGTTACTAAAAAAATTACTCTGTAGTTAAGAAAGGTTAACTAAATTTATCTAAATAACATATATTATACTTCAATATAGGAATTATTTGTATATTTGGAATTTAATAAATTTAAAACTTTAAAGAAAAAAATATAATAAACAAATAATAACACCACAAAAGTAAAGATGAGCTTATTGAAAATGGTTTTAAACAAACTTATTAATTAATTAAAAGTTAAATAACACCTTTTGAATTTATGTTCTAAAATAATAAACTATAAAATTTATTTGTGAAATTTGACTTTACATTTTAATTATTTAAATGAAAAGAAAATTTGAGGGTTAACGTTATAGATTTTAATGATAAAAAACAACCTAGAAAAATAATTTTTAGACGGTTAGGTTGAAGATATAATAGGCATAGCATAGCAATATATACTATTTTCAAAATAATAAATAAAAATTATTTATGATTCTTTGCAAATGTAACATATATTTCAACAATAAAACAAATACCTAATTGATAATGTTTCGTTATATTTTATGTTGTCATATTTATTACACAACCGTAGATGTGGTTCTTAGCCACTGTAGATGAGTTCTTAGTTGTCGTAGATGTGGTTCTTAGTCACCGTAACTTGCAAGCGCATGCGCATTAGCACTTCACATATAATAAACATTATTCACATTCGTGTTATTCATTGTACAACATTCGCATTTATGTAACAATCTCTTTGACATATATTTGATTCCCAATGAAACCATCTTCATGCGGGAGTTAACCCGAATTAACATGACACATAGTCATTCACCATTTCACATTTACATTCGACTTCGCATGTAATCACACAAATCATTTGCACTTCATCAATATAACAATAGCAATCACAACGTCAATAGTCAATTAATTCAACTACATATATTAAAAGAATTCATATATTCAAATGCACATAAAACAGATAAAATTTTACTCCATCGTCTCATTTCAAAATTCACAATAGAACATTTATAACAATATCTACTAACTTTGCATGTAAAAAAAAAAACCATATTGTTCATAAGGATAATAACAAGACATTACCCCACATAAATTATATTTCATTGTACAAACAATATTAAAAATTTCTAAATGAACTAATTTGTTTTCTTTATAGAATCCGTGTATTAACACGGCTCCATAAAAGTATATACAATTTGATTATTTAAAAGCTACCTATAATGTGATGAATTATCTTAAATGTGGATGGATCTTTTAATTTCTTTCTTTTTTTTTTCCTTTTTTTTGCTTTTTTTCAATCATACTTCTGAATTTGTGTTTTTTTTTTTTCTTGAATGGAGATAATATATATTGTATCAATTATTATCAACAATACATTTTTTCTTTTGAAGTAATTCAAATATTAACAAACATATCATTACTTGTAACAAATTCTCAATATTTAAGGATTTTAAACGTTGTATTTCCCACAAGCACCTAAGTCTAATTAAGACCTACCCTGCATGATAAATGATTATGTGGTTAAGTATTTGCTACATTTCATCAAATTAAATTACACCAAATATAAACTTACATCCATACGTACTTATGATCAATTCTATTGCCCTACTAATTGTGAACACATTAATATGTGTCCACTGCTGACGTGTTAGGTATCGATCATGTCAATTAATTTCACTTTTTATATAATGAGAGAATTTGATCATTACATATTAGCAGTGAACATATTAAGAGTTATAGCCATGAACATTTTATCATTTCGATTTATGAATATGTACACTTACGTTAAAATAAATGTATAGCTTCTGCTTCTCACAATGAATGATCTCAAAGAGCAGGAGCTCAAACATGATAGTAAATCGATCTTTGCGTCATTAATTTTATTAATAACACAAATAGTAATCTACTATTTAGATATTTTAAAATTAGGTTTCTTTATTTTGTGACTGAATAAAAAAGTGGGTATTATCAATCATATAAATATTTTAATAATTCATGTGATTTAACATTGATTTTATTAAATTATATCCTCGAATTTTGGTCAAAGTACTGAATTGACCTTGATCGAGGTTTGTAAAAATTATAATTTGTAAACTCCAATGTAGAGAAATGATTGAAATTGAACAAATGTTGAGATCTAGAACTTAACATAACTATTTTCGAAGGACAACGTCTTAATAATTATCAACCGGACTAAAAATGTAATTTTTCTAATATAAGCAGCCCTTGTCATTTAGCACACATAAGGTTGTTTAGCTTTTTTAAGGAATAAAAAACAAAGGAAGAAAAAAATAAACAATTTTTTCCTAATATAACCAATCCTTGCCATGTAACACACATAAAATTATTAAAAGAAATATATAGGAAAAAAATAAAAAAATTGTGAAAATTACATTGTTAATTTTGGCCAATTGAATTCTTAATAGAGTCTGCGAATATTGAGATATGAAGACTTGAAATGCCAAGGAAATAGGGAACATATTGACGATTATAAGATACAAGAGAACAAAACAAATTAAATTCCCTATATATATAATTCACTATACAATATATACCTGTAATTTGAAATATTAGATATGTACTATAATTTAATATAGGATTAATTGTCAGAAAAATCACAAATTTTACCCAAATTGTCATGTTATTACTATTGGTCAAAATAACACAAAATTATATATTTAGTATGTTTTTCGATCAAAATTAGTTTTCGAAATGTTGTATTTTTTATTAATAAGGTTGGGGGCTATGTAGGGGAGGGAGGGGGAAGAGACAAAAAAGACTAAAATACTTTGGTGAAACAATGTATATAAATATATAATGAATATTATTTTTTGTGATATAATTATTAATATACTTAAAATATACCTTAATAAGATATAATGTTCTTTCTTTTCTTTTTTTTAAGAACCAATGATAATTTTATAACAATATGTCTCTACACTTAAAATTTAGAAGATATTCATCTCTCATTTCAGTAACTTTTTAACATTTATTGAATTGCAACTAAATATGGTAATTATAAGCTTAATTCAAATATTAAGTAAAAATAAATATTACTAATAATACATATATTTTTTTAAAACGTTGTAATTGGAGAGGATAAATTAGCAGCCGTCGGCCTGTCGCCGTCTGAAGATTCTCTCTAGCAAGGGTAGCTTAGTCATTTGGGAATGGGGCTTTTAATGTAAATATAATAAAGTATGGGTACCACTTTGAAAATACTAGAAAAAGAAGGTGCGGAAAGTCAAGTCAAAACTGGGCAATCCATTTGCTTTAGTAGTGGACTAGTTGGCTACTTGCCATATCCATCAATTTCCTTATTTAATCCATATGTGTGTTATACATAAAATTCAAATTTTATTGAAAATAAATACATAAGAACTTGTGTGAGACGGTTTTAAGGATAATTTTCGTGAGACGGGTTATTCATATCCATGGATCAAACCAATATCCATTAATTTATATGTGAATAAGTTTGAGTTGTGGGTCAACTCATCTGTAAGATGGTACTCACTCAAATAAATATTCTTGTGTAAGACAATTATAGAGAAAGATGGAATGATAGAAACCTAATATCTATCTACAAAGAAAGTGTTGACTATTGAGACTCAATTCCAAAAAAAATTATAATTAATATGGAGATTTTGAATAACTAAAGTTATGTGGACTTATTATAAAAAAATAAAAATAAAACTATTAGCTATTCCAAGTAATTGAAAAAATTGAATTATATTTCACCAAAAGCTAATTAATTAAATCTGGAAAGAGTTGGTCTTTTATGAAATCGTCTCATATGTGTTGAGATCAGGTACAATCAACCAAAAAAACACATATTTGTAGCTCTAAAAACACATACTACTATCGCTCGTGGTCGACCGTGTCCCAGGACATGACCATGCACCACACGCTCGCTACTGCTCTGTCGCTCACGGTCGGATGTCCAACAGTGTGCGATGAGGAAAATGTAAACACAAATATTTATAGTCAAAAAAGATATACTTATACATCACATAATCGACCGTATTTTGAGACACTAACTTACACAAACCCTATTACACAAACTGTATGAGTTTTAGCCTTCTTGATAATAGTTAGACTTAATTAAGAGATAGGTAACAGATCAAGTTGACGTGGATCTTCCATCTTGGCATAGTGCACAATAGAGTAAATTATTAAATTTAATTTATTTAATAATAAAGAAAAAATGGGCCTGGTACAAATATATAAAAGTATATATATCTAAATTTCTATAATATATATATATATATAAATTTTCCAAAGTTAAGAACTCATGTATACGATAGAATACAAAAACTTGTGTGTAATGAATATTTTTTATCCATAAACTAAATTCATTTTCATAAATTTAAATGTGAATTGTATTATATAGATTGTAGGTCATAAAAACTCGTGTGAGACCGCCTCACGTGCGATGGATTTGTAAAACACGTACTTATAGCAGAAAAAGAAATACTAATAGATGTAAAAGACATATTTTATACCTGTAAAAACATATTTATAAAACACAATAGTTGAAAAATGCATACTTATACCTATAAAAGACATACTTGAATCTTGTTACACGTGAGATGGTCTCACAAGAGATCAACTCAATGCAGGTTGGCTAAGACTTACCCACAATATAAATCTATATAGTAGAAGTCAAGTTTGGAATTGTTATCTTTTAAAATACTCTTAATTTTTAGAGGGAAAAGTATGTATTATATAAGAGCAAATAATTATGGAAAATAAATGACATATATATATATATGAAAGTAAGTCATAACAGAAAAGAAATACTTTTCAAAAAAAGATACAAAATCTTATTAACTGAAAGTATCTTATAAAATTGACTTTAAGACGTTTTCAGCTAGTTTACCTTTAACACCCTCTCTTAGTAAAATTATTCAATTGATCTTTATTTGCTGGTTGTCTATTCTTATTAATTTTCATTGCAAGTTGTGTACACATTTTTTCTTTAAAGAATACACACACACATATATATATATATGAGAGAATTATTTGATATAATTTTAATACCAATGAAATATGTTATGACCAACTTAACAATATTTAAATAAAAAACATTATATTTTATAAAAATCGAAATTTTTTAATTAAACTTTGTAACAAAAACAAAGCAAAATCATAGACTTTACAACAAAAATAGTCAAAAAAGTATAATTCTTAATAGTTTCTAGAAATAATATAAGAATCATTCTAGAATAGATTTACTCTTAACAAATTATAATAATTCAATTTTCACTTTTTCTATGATTGAAAGGAAATAATATGAACACACTTAAATTTTACACAATTATTATGTAAAAACTTTAATTAAGGGTATCACGACTTTTTTTTAACTTATGAAAAATGATGAGGTTTTATTTAATTTGAAAAATGAAGACGATGATTAATTAATCAACTATCATCCACACAAAGATTTTGAAGTAGAATATTCTTATATCGTTATTATTTAATAATTTTGATTCAAATCTTATCATATTAATTAATAATGTGAAAAGGACCTTTTACACTTTCTTTAGTCAAAAGAGCAAATGAATGAAATGTGGAAAACATGAGTTTTTGCGTGTTCACAAACCTTTTATGACATTTAATTGACTTTTCTTTTTAAATCATGAGATGCTAGTTAGAAATAGATTTAATATCGTGTTAATAGACCTTTAAATGACCATTTTTATCAAGAAATTTAAATAGTTGACAATATTATTTTAGGTATAAAATAATTAGGTACTACTATGACTTATCATTTTTACAATTGCTAATAATATTTAATTTTTCCAACACATTTTCCCACATAATATTAATTATTAAATAGATTTGAAAAAAATGCTCGAGTGTATCAAATGAGGTTTAGAGAAGTAAATGCATGACCTTTTTTTGCTAGGTCATTTTCAGTTTTATCAACGTCATCTTTAATTAATACAACCACTAAATATTGGCAAATAAAGTCATTTAGTTCTCATGTGGAAATATGACAATTTAAACCACATGATGCATTATTTAATTGTATATAAGTACTTACCATATGGTCACTTAAAACATTTTATCACGTATCATTTATAGGTAGGTAAAGATGATATTTACATGATATTTAATTGTATTAAAAGACATCCACGTACTATTAAGGAAAAATCACTTTAAATATTTCTTGATTATAAATAAATTAACCATGCATGATCCTTTACATAATTTGATTTTTAAAGTTTTATACAAGATTTTTTAACATTAAAAAAGATAAATTCAGCACTTAAGCGACATGAATGTTTTGGTCAATCATGGATGGCACAAAACTTAATTCACATAAGCAATCTAAGTGGGCAAAGTATTGGGCTAATATTGATTAAAAAATTTCTAGTCTTTTGGATTAATTCAAAAAATACACTACCAATTCAAATTTGATAGACATAATAATTGGAACAAATTTGATACACATAATAATTGAATATGACGTGAGAACTTAGGAAGGGCCAATTTTCAGAATTTTATACTGAATTTCTTATCTTCTATTTTTAGATCATGCATACAAGATTGGCTTGGAACTTGAAAAGATCAAAGTTTAATTATGCAAAATCAGATACGAACAAGCCTTTTCAATAGTCAAAGAATGTTATTTATATTGAGGCATCTCCGGCAATGCAAAGCCTAGACTAAACTATTTTAACCGTCAACCTTTTGTTAGATTCAAGGTTACTAGAGAGGAATGTCAACTTCTATATGAAAATAACGCAAAAATTGCATTATTTTTTTGTGCACTGCTGAAGATGCTATACAAATCTAATTTTGTAAACATTACGGTCATTACCTAACCGTAAATTTCCATCAAGGTAAGGAAGCCAAAAACGAGTCGTAAGTGAGTTTCACTTACGTGTTCGGGAATCCTATCAATAAGTTCCTCATGCGATGGATGGGCACACATTGCATTCTGCATTAACACCAAAGATAGGAAATTCGCTGCAAGAGAAAGTAAGCACCCGTTTCTCTGCCTCCGACATTCAAAGCGTAGCTTAACCATGAACGAAGATATTCAACGTAATACAGTTTACCAAGCTGATGGCCCACCCAACCCAATTTCATCAACCTGTGACAAGTCAAGGGAAGCAGGTTCAACAGCCCGATTCTTCTTTGTTTTCTTCTTTGGAAGAACTACCACCCCAAAGCCTTGATCCAATTTATTGTTAGTGGTCTTAAGGGCAACTTCATGAGCACTAGTCGTAAAAAGATCCATAAAAGGAGTGTCTGCAGTGTCGATCATATTCACTTTATGATCTCCTCCAAGAGTTTTTCTTGATTTCTTAACTGGCTCATCAACAGGTTGACGATCTTTCTGTTTCTTGAGCTTTTGTTTCTTTTCTTTCTCAGTATTCACATCCAAAGCTTCTGTGTAGTTTTTCTTCTTTTTATTCTCTGATGTATCAGCATTGTTCGCCGAATCTATGCCTTTTTCATCGTGTGGTTCTTTCCTCTTATTCCTAGAGCCCAGATCCCCAGCATTATCAAGATGACCATCCATAGTTTCACTCACGGGATGAAATTTGCTCGACTTCTTGTCTCTCACCAAGTGATCTGCTTTACTCTTGCTTCGAAGGGTCGACTTATTATCTTCCTCAACAGAGAAATCATCAACTTTTCCATGCACTTCTTTTGCACTGATCTTTTCAATCGGTCTGGAATTGAAGATGTGCAAATTTGGCAATAGTTTTTTGACCTGATAAAGCATTGTTCAGGTTTTCACTCAAATATTCGATAGTACATTTATGTATGCATAATAAAAAACCCAATTGCAACAAAACAAGCTTACTTTCTTCAATAAATTTTCCTTTTCAGCAACAGGGTTTCCTTGTAGATTCAAATTTCTCAAGTTGACCAATGAAGAGAGCACCTGAATGCAACCATTAAACCAACACAAGTGAAGAGCATATCATCGAAAAACGACCTTGTATGATAATGGAGATTAAAGTGTCACCTTTAGATTGGACCAGTTGGTGATCCAGTTGTTTCCCACATCTAGATTCTGAAGTTTCATGAAATGCCCAAACTCACTAGGAATACTCTGAAAGATGGGGCAATAATTAGTCGGAAAAACAACAGCAGCATAAAGTAATATTTATACAAGAGCATGAAAATGTGTAAAGTATTGCAAATACATGCTTAAGAGTGTCAAAGTTGGAATGTAACATACCATGATTTCTTTGTGAGATAGGCGAAGCTCTTTTAGTTCTAGGCAGGACTTCAAAGATGAATCAACTGTTTGCAGTTGGCAGTTAGAAAGAGAAAGCTGTAATAGAAAATGGCAGTAAGATTCCTCGTAAATATTCCTAGCAGAAAACTGCAGTAGGATTCATGTACGAGACAACAAACAAATCAAGAGCATACTTTGGTAATCGATTTCAGTTTGACCAAAGATTCACCAAGCGATCTGATTGGGTTCCTGGAAAGAACTGCATAGGTATGATTAGTAAGGAAAAATGTCTTTAAACTGAAAATAAGTATACTGCAAGTCTAAAACCAGTAAAAACAGACGAAACTTGTGAAATAATTGTGCTGACCCACAGAATTACCAGGAAACAGAAACTTTGAAAACTCAATACAGAGTTTTGCTTTGTCAACAAAGATTCACCAATGAGAAGAAAAAATCTTACTTCCACTGGGTGAAAACGAGCACAAAGAAAATTATAACAAGAGGAAGCAAACTTGACAGGTTTCACATGTGGAACTCATAATAAAAACTTAATATGGATAAAAGGAACTCTAAGAGAAGTACTTTTATCAAAAGTCTAAAACAGGGACAATCTTGCCAGATACAGATTGCAGAAGCAACTTTATTTATTTGTAAAACAATCGAAGACATAAAAATTCTCTTACAATCATCAAGGTTTCTGGAAACATAAAGAGAATAATTGTGATTCGGGAATTTCTAAAATCAGCCAATAGTCAAAACCAACGCTACAACTATTTCAAATGAGTTTAGCTGTCAAGACCTCTAAGCAACATTACTCTCCAAAGTCCAAAGGAGATTATTTTATATTAGCTTGTTTCGACACAGAGGCACTACTTTCACAACCACGAAGCCACCTTCAAGCTATTTGCTATCTCTAGTTTTCTCACTTTTCTCTTCCCTTACATCTCCCTTAGTCTCACCATGGCACATAAATGGGTGGATACTTCATTTCAAGAATAGGAAAAGACAAAATAAAACTAACAATATTCAATTTCCAAAGCTAAAGGAGAAGGTAACTATAACATGTTTCATGTTTGATAGTCTTTATCCAAGGAAGAAATACGATTTCATTTCATATTTTTATCCCATAAATGACAGCTTGGATTACCAAATGTGCTAGACTTTCTACTTCATTTATTAAAGAAAAAATAAAAAAAGAAAAGCAACTAAAAAGGTTAAAGAAGTAGGTACTCAAATTTTACATTTGAAGCACAATTTTCTTTCTTCTAATACAAAGATTCAGGAAACTATACCTAGAGTGTTCAACTCTTTCATCTGATCAAGCTTGCAGACAGAAGTGATCTCATTGTCTGCCAGAAAAAAAGAAGACCAATATTCAAAACATTCTTACAGAAGAGTTACTTAAAGGAAGCACTGAACTTACTACTGCAAGAAACTTACCATTCAAAATTAATGCACGCAGGCTTCCAAGTGATTTGACCTCATCCATTGATTTGAGCTTGTTTTTTCCAGCATTTAATACCTATACCAGAAATGACTGAGAGGTTCAAAAACATTTCAAATCAAGTTTCAATACTAAACCAGAACTAAAATTCTATTCACTGATAAAATTTAGATAGTCAGATCACAAGAACTACACTGACATTGCTTTGAGACAAACTACATCGGTTATCTGCAGATATAAGCTGGATTCAGATATTAAGTGCTGAAAAATTGAAATACTTATACGTTTTAGGATAGTGGGATCAAGGTATTACATATCATAGTAGTTATAAAATACACCCCCCACAAACACACACTCAACAATGATATTCGATATGAGAAGAATAAACTTGACTGGCAAACAAGAGTAGTAGAATGCATCTTATAGCTGTAATACGAATAATTCTATTGAACTATTAAAAATCTGTTAAGTTGAGCACGAGTTTAACAGAAAAATCAAAATTAGGATATACAAATATTAAGGTCAATTGCAACAAAAACCAAAACTGAAAGATTGTTAAAGAACCAATAAGAAGACTCGTGCTCTTAGTATGAAAGAGACTGTTAATAGAGCAAAAAGTTCACATCTTTAAACAGAATGCCAAATGCCAAGTACAGATTCAGTTCAAAAATGCACATGGAAAGAACTAATAAGAAGATTAAACAGCATCATCACATGATTTTCCCCTTACAGTGAGATTTGTGAGGCTTTCAATGCCCTTCAAGCTTTGAAGCTTGTTCTGCACAACTGATAGCCACTTCAAATTCACACATGACTTCAAATCCTGAAATTTTTCAGAATAATTTCAGAAACCATTCACTAAAATAAAGTAATAGGAAAATGTATTGAGTTTTACAACCTCAAGTGAAGTCAGACTATTGAAGCCCAGGTCCAGCCTTTCCAAGTTCTTGAACTCACTCAAGCAAGAAACCTATTAAAACCCAACCAAATAATAAGTATCAAGAAAACAAGTACAAAAAGAAACCATGAATCTACATCATACTGGGTACATGGGAAAAGTAAAAAAAGAGAAAAGTATTACATCAGAAAGGGCTTTATGAGTGAGAGTAAGAGAGGTGATGGAGTTGGGATCAGTTGTGTTCTTTTCTTGCAAGATTTTCTTGGAGCTCAGCACTGTCATTGTTTGCAAGAATTTTTGTTAGGGTTTTTTCTCTGTTTCTTTTCTCTGCAAAAACCCTACACTTGATACTGCCAATACATTTTTGCAGGGCGACTATATGGAATTGACTTTTTTACCCTCTATAGTTAAAATTTTCAATAGATGTTTTTATCCTCTGTTATATACTTTCTCCGTCCCAACTCAACTTATCTACTTATCATTTTAGTTTGTCCCAACTCAACTTATCAGCCCATAAATGGAAATAAAAGTGAAATATTAATAACTTCATATTTCATCCTTATTGCTAAAATGCCATTAAAAAAAAACAATCTTAAAATGTCATAAAAGTCAAACATTCATATCCTCATATTTCACCCTTATTACAAAAATGTCACTCAATTATCTTAAAAAACAATAATCAACTATTTTTCTTAACCTCCGTGTCCCGTCAAACTAGACAAGTTCAACCGGGACGGATGTAGTACAAAATTAGGGATTAAAAAATTTCAAAAATTTGATGTGCAGTTTAATAATATATCTATGTTTATACTACATAAACACATCAAACTTGGTTAATCCAGCCCTCATCCTATACAAATGGTTTGACCTATTTTTTTAATGGGTGAAATTAGACACACCCAGAATTTATAAAATCCATTTCAATAAAAAAAAATGAAGAGTATAAAAACATAATTGTTAAGATGA
Source organism: Scutellaria baicalensis (assembly GCA_005771605.1). Classification (NCBI taxonomy): domain Eukaryota; kingdom Viridiplantae; phylum Streptophyta; class Magnoliopsida; order Lamiales; family Lamiaceae; genus Scutellaria; species Scutellaria baicalensis. The sequence continues at coordinate 11,157,382 of CM016726.1, read as the reverse complement.
GTTTTGTATTTGTGAGTGTTTATAATCATACCATTTTTAATCTGTTAAAAATAGAAACCAACCTAAAGTTGCCTCTACGACACATGTGTTTATAATAATATAAACCAATCTAACCTAGAGTTGACTTCACGCTTGATTATAATGTTCTATTCACAAGTGTTTATGTTCATGGTTTTTATTTGTTTAAAAGTTCAAACGGTTGAACAACTTTTTTAGATCATTTGAACCAAGTTTTGTTATAGTTTGAGGACAATTTCTTGTTTTGGAATATAAAGATGTTCAAAATTCAAATTACTATATATGTTCATAAATAGCTAGTTTCTATTGAGTGGGTGTAAATAATATGTTAATTCTTATAAGCTTTCAAACTTGTTTTATAAATCTCTTTTTTTTTGGTTCGTTTTACTTCATAACTCCACCATTAGTCTTACACTTTAAATGATACATCACCTTTATGAGTATGCAGGATATGATGATTAAAATTTGAATTTGAGTCCTAAGTTTTCTAATTTTTATTCTCTTGTGCTACATTTATAATCTAACTCATTAAAATATCTCTCTCATCACCAACCATTCATCTTCCAATGACACTTAGCTTCATGCCCTTTTTATTTTTTTGGAAAATATGATTTTAGTAGCTCAAACCTTATTCAATTTCAATTATGGTGCATTAACTTTGTATTTTTCAATGTTGGTTCCTTAACTCTCGTTTTCTTTTCTCCAATTTCAGTCTTTTTTGATCTAAACAACCAATATTGCCGACGTGGCTATTGGAATTTGGCAGCCACTTCAAAATTTTCTATGGTCACGTCAACAATTTTGGTTGTTTCGATAAAAAAAAGGCTAAATTAGAAAAATCTACAATTGAGAGACCAAAAATGGAAAACGCAAAGTTAGTGCACAAAAAATGAACAAAACCCGTATTATCGGACTAAAATTGATATTTCCCATTTTTTCAATCATTTCATCAAATGTGAAAATTTTGAAATTTCAACAACTTTTATTTTTATCACCAATTTCTCTTTTCAATAATCACGTTTACTTTGTTTTTATTTAAACACAAGAGGTCTCTGAAAAGTTATATTTCCTCCGTCCCGCTCTATTTTGCCTACTTTCCATTTTTGTTTGTCTCATCTTATTTTGTCAGCCCAAAAATGGCAAAGAAAAATTTACTTCCTTACCCCTCCATTTCTTTCATTTTACAACTTTTGCACTCAAAAAACACACATTAATTACAAAATTGCCACTCAAAAATATTAAAATAGCACATCACATCAAAGTCAAGCAGTTTTTTCTTAGGTTACGTGCCGGTCAAAGTAGGCAAAATAACCTGGGACGGAGGTAGTATTAGATAAAAATTCTAATTTTCCATCATACAATTTAGTAGAGGTGGCAATTCGACCCGCCCAGCCCTGTCCAACCCAACGGGCGAAATGATAAAGTCGGGCCAGGCCGGGACGGCCCATCCTTTGGTCGGGCCTTGGAATTTGGAGCCCGGCCCAACCCCGCTTGGGCCATCGGGCCAGCGGGCCAAATCGGGTCAAATGCATAATTATTTTTTAAAATTAAAATAATTTTTAATTCATTAAATCCTTACATCAATTTAACTAGAAAAATAACTTCTTATTATTATAATTTAAGACGTTCAATTTAAACTATAATATCATATTTATGTAATCGAAATTAATTTTTTTAATATAACTAAACTATTAGTGGGGACAAAATCCGATCATTTTTTACTTCCTTTTAACATTCAAAAATATTTTAACCCAATTGTCATAGTTTGCTAGTAAATTCTAATTAGTCAATGATAGCTGAAGATAAGAATAACTGTAAAAAAAATTAAAAGAATACATAAAAACATGGATGAGGGAATTGAGTCACATGTAAAATTTACAAATTGCACAAAAAGAAGTAATAAAAAAATAAATTTATCGGGCCATCGGGCTAGACCAAAAAGTTCCGGTGTTTTTTGAGCCGCTCATTTTAGAGTCCAACCCGGCCTAATTTATGGGTCGTTCGGGTCGGGCTCAAATTGCCGGCTCTACAATTTAGTATTATAAACTATCGTAATAATTTTAACTACTTCGAAAGAACACAAAACTTACCTGAGATGAAAATTTTTCATTCACAAATCGATCTTATTTCCACCAATTTATATTTGAATTATGAAATGTAGGTTATAGACTGACATGTCTCATGTAATATAATCAGTGAGATGGTCTCACATCAAAGTCAGTCAATTAATCAATTGTGTGATCTTACAAAATATGACCGGCATGATAGTTTCATTCAATTTTACGTCATGATTGTACAACAATAGGCAATACTCCATCTAACAAATAATTAATCAAAATATTTAGACAAAATATTTTATGCAACTGGTGCATGGATCTAGCACCCGGGTCGACTCGCCTCATGCGCATCTGACGTGCGTTTTCACGCGCCTCAACACGCTCTCACGCGTCCCCACGCGTTTGGTGGGTGTGCTCAAACCTACCAAAATTCGCTCCAAGCAGTCATACCCTCATGTTATGTTAGGGTTACCTTCATGTTATGTTAGTGTTACCTGGTAACACTAACATAACATGAAGGTAACCCTAACATAACATGAAGGTCACTCTAACGTAACATGAAGGTATGATTAACATTGATTTTTACCTTCATGTTATGCTAATGTTACTTTCATGTTATGTTAGTGTTACCTTCATGTTATATTAGTGTTACCTTCATGTTATTTTAGTTCAGTGGTTTTAAACTAAGGGTATGAAATTTGGAGATGGGGTCACATTAACGTAACAGGAAGGTAACCTTAACATAACACGAAGGTAACACTAATATAACGTGAAGGAAACGACCAAAACACGTGAAAAAAATAAAGAGGCGCAGGCTGGGCGGGTCAGCCCAGCCCGCGCGCGGCCCAGTTGCACGAATTTGAGATCTGTGCAACTGGTGCTCAGATCCGTGCAATTGGTGCACAGGAGAGTAACTCAAAGATCTAATGGGAAACATCAATTTTAGTTTGATAACTTATGTCTCATCAAATACTGGTACATTAACTTTGTTTTTTGTGTTTTTTTTTTTATAATTTTAATCTCCTAGTTGTTGATTAATTATTCTAGTTTCAATTCTTTTTTTGATTGGGATAACCAAAATAACTGATGTTGCCACTGCAATTCGGCTGTTTAGTCAGAATTTCCGATATTCAATTTAGAAACAATCAACAACTAAGGAATAAAAATTGGAAATCAAATAAAATTAATACATCAAAATTGGATAAGTCGAATTAGCTAAACTAAAATTGATATTTCCTCATTATCGTAGTTATCGTTAAACCCTGAATAATAATTGAAAGACAAAAACTTGTGTGCCTAAGATCCGTGCCCCCAACTCGACCCGGCGCGTGGGCCGCCTCTACTCGCGCCCTCACCTAAGTTGGTGTGCGTCCGTGCACATCAAATTCTATTCAGTGATAGGTATTACGTGTATATTCTACATGTATTACGTGTATACTCTTAAGGTATTACACATTTATCTTTAAGGTATCAAGCTTAAAACATAATGTATTACAGATGCACCTTTGAGGTATTACAGATGCACATTTGAGGTATTACATATACACTTTTGAGGTATTACATATTTGAGTATATGGTATTGCATATTCAACTTTAAGGTATTAATGCTTAAACTTTAAGATATTACTGCTTATAGTTTAAGGTATTACATATTTATCCTTAAAGTATTACGTAAAATATGTTTAAGGTATTACATTTTTATCTATATGGTATTACATATTTATATTTACATCTAAGATATTTGATACTTACTTTTCAGTTATTACATAAGTCTCTTTCAGATATTACATAAATACCTTTAAGGTATTATGTGTATGCTTTTGTGGTATTACATAATATATCAATCAATTCTTCAACAGCATGAGTGAGTAATTGTATTCATAATTTGGATGAAATCAATTATCAATATAAATCATGTAATCTGTAATATTGACAATAAATCATACCACTCTATCAATTAAAACACAATTTGAAATGCAAATGCTGATAATATATGTATCTTCTCATGGGTCACAAATGTGCAACCCAAACAATCATCTCTATGTACAAATCTAGCATACCAAATGACCTAGTTGAATGGACATTACCCAAAAAAAAAAAACTTTCAAATATTCAAGAATCAAGAAAGTAGATCATCTTCAAACAAGTGAAGCCATCCTCTCCACAACCCAACTAACTAGGTGGCTCCGGCTGACGTCGAGTTCTCTGTATGCCACGAGGGAGCGGTGGTGAAGAAGAGGCGACGACGATGAAGAAGAGACAACGACGAAGAAGCAGCAAATAAGAAAAAAAAGAGGAAGAGAAGAAGAAGAAGGAGAGGAAGAAGAAGGAAGCAAGGATGAGGAAGAAGAAGCTGTACAATTAAGACAAAAGAGAAATTATAAAAATATATATATATATGTATATAGATGGGCAGGCCTTGGAACAGCTTAGGACACGAATCTAGGACTTGGAGCGGGTTGGAGGCACTACACCCAAGTCCTTCTCTAATTGAAATTAGGTAGATAAATAAGAAAAGGTAATTAATTAGGCAAAGAATCCAAAAGCGAAGCACTCTTAGATACTCCTTTTGTATATTAATAAGTTGCACTGGTTCAGATCAAAGTTTCATATCTCTCTCTCCAATGGCGAAAATGCAGAAATCGCCGCCTTCACTGCTCGTGGAGCCTGTTTATTCTTCCGTCATTACGCTGCTTATCATAGTTATGGCGTGCGCGGAGCTCTGCGACGCCGTCACGGTGGTCGATGTCTACCGCCTCGTCCAATACGACATCGCCGGCGTGCCGTTTGGATCCCGTCTTGCCGCTCTCAACCATCACGCCGGCTCTTCTCTCTTTTCCTCCTCCTCCGGCGCAGCCGTTGATCTCTCCCGCACTGTCCTTATCCTTCCCGTTCGCGAATTGAATCTCACCTTCATTAGAGGTCGCTTGATTTCTTTATCCTCTTTGTTTTTGTTTCTTGAACTTCTCTGTTGTAATAGGAACTGGTCTAGCAGTTAATACGTCACATGTCCATTCAAAATTTATTCTTTTATCAACTATCTTATATTGTGGAATCAGCGTTGTTTGTTTTGGATTGTTGAGGTTACATATAACTTTTTAATGTTTATCGTGAGTAGTTGTTATGAATTAAGACAATGTTCTGAGTTGGTAGGCTTTCTGTTATAGTCTACTGTTCATGATGTGGTGATATTGGATATAGTTTTATCTAATTGCTTCTTTGATTAGTTTTCAAGGATTAATCGTGTGAAAAGTGCAAAAATTGAACCTAGTGAGCTTGTAGATCTGAGCAGAAACTGCAGTTATCAGTTTGGCAATGCTTGGATTTGTTTTGAGATGTTACAGGGAGAGGGATTGACTTTTTGTATATTGGCTTTGTGAATAAAAAACTGCAGTGAAATGGAATGTGAATATTTTGGCGAAAAGGAAGTTTTTTTTTTTTTTTTTTTGAGGGAAATGTATTGGAACATGTTTTATGTTTAATTTGTTTTAGGAGAAGAAAAGTGTACTCAGTATATAAAACTTAATCATTCTGAGAATTCAGTCTAAAAGTCATGGCAAAGATGTTGATTCCAGCTGATATCAAGCTCAAAGTTCAACATAATATCTTTTTATTATGTTTCTATTAGAGTTTATAAGGGTCTTTTCAAATGAGTGTCGATTGTGAGCCAGATTGAAAATTGATTGCTACCTGTTCAACTCAAGCTTATCGGCTTTTGGTGATTTATTAGTTTCTAGTGCGACTTGGATTTATAGGTATAATAGTATTTCCTTTTATTTTAGGCAAACCGTGTGAGAATCGTGAAGCTAAAATGGATTTCTTTCATTCTGCAAGACTTGGAACTATTTGGCATATGCCTGCAAGGTTGGAACTCTCTTTGGTTGGAATATACCCTGTGTGGGAACTGCAACTGGTTTAAGTTCAGTAATAAATAGCAGCAGAATCCTCACTAGAGTTTATGTGCTTCTTGCTTTTCCATGTTTTTGCTTGAAACCCCCCCCCCCCCCCCCCCCCCCCCCCCCCGCGTGTTTTCATTTTCTTGACTATGTAAATGGCTGGTTCATATACACAATCACGCGAAGAGGCTTTTGTACATTGAATATATGTATATCTTTCATTTTAAATCAGGAAAGTGGAAATAAAAAGGAAAGGGATACTTAGAAAACAATGTAAGGAAATGCATATAGAATATATTAACAAACCATTTGAATTAGTCCTGTTCAATGGGTTAAAAGATAGAAAGATTCTAATATTGAGCATGGCACAATGCTTTCTAGCCCCCCACCTCTCATTTACCCTCTACTACTTGTAACTGACAAGGTCAGATGTTTCCATTTCTAAGTTCAATTGGTAAGCTGTATTGACAGGATCTGATCATATTGTCTAAGTGGGTAGAGTTTTATGTACTGTCATTTCTAATATAGTATTGGGATACAAATATGGAAGGGAAAGAGCAGAACCACCATTGCAGGTCATGTTTAGTGGGAGGGATAATTTATGGCCTGTTGACCGGGAAAAAAAAAAATCTTGACATTCGCTATACTTGAAAATTTCACCAAACTTTTGGGATTTGGCAAAGAAAAGGCATGACTTTAGTTATACCTTGCAACTCGAATCAGTGGTCAAACTTTTCAGTGTATGGATGATCATGTCTAGCTCTAATTACATACCATCAATGTTAGTTTGACTGGTGAGTTGTATAAGTGTCGAACACACAACATATTGCCGATAAGTTGATTAGTGATTCGATTTGCATGGTATAACTAAAGTCGTGCTTCTTTGCAAAATCCCAAAAGCTTGGTTAAATTTACAACTAAAGTAATGGTCATGATTTTTTTAGGCAATTATTTCATAATTTATCTTCTGGATCGAAGTAATTGCACTGCCAATATTCTGTATTCTTGGTCATGGATTAATGTTCTATTTTCTGCTGGGCCTGAGGTCATGTCCTGGATTAGATTACATTGTTTAGATTTTTTTTTTTCTCTCCTTTTCTTTTATTTTTTTGGCAAGAAATTGAACTTCTTTATTTTATTTTTGACCTTGTATTAGGATAGACATGATTGCATGTAGATGATGGTAAGATGAGAGTTATATTTAAAATTTCCTGGCACTACTTTGTGTTTTTCTTAATTGGTTCCAATTGTGATAGCTAGCTGCCATCATGCCGATTTACTACTTTGGCATGGTTTTAGTGTGTTTGTTTAGATGAATTTAGTTACCTTTAATGCCTCAATCGTTATGAAACAAAATTTCATGTTTGCATAGAAAAATATCTTTCATGGAGTTTAAAACTAAGGAGATGGTCTAGTTTTCTTATACTTACATTTATCTGGGAAACTTTTTAAGGATTTATTAAATTTTACAAGACATTAATTACAGATAATGTAGCACCAGATTTTTTATTTTGAGGTTTATTTCTGCATATTGCCTTGACAAAGTTGAGTGTGTACCTACCCTCATTAGACAGGGGTTGATTTTATTTTTTAAATACTTTGGGTCTAGGAGTACGTTAAAGGAAAGGCAAATGAGGTTAAGCCTGGTATTGTAGGATATTAGAAGAAATTGCCAGTAAATGAGGGGAAATAGAGCATAAGTTACTGGATTGTGGGATTGATAGTTGCATATTATTTTGTTTGCCAAATTTTGTGGTCCGATCAGGAATCTATTGCGTATAGTTTAGATGTGTCTGTTTGATGGTTGCTTTTTTTGAAGATTTAGTTGAGAAAGTCTAACCTGAAGATCAAATATGCAGCCTAGTAGACTAGTGCAGTGCAGAAGCTTTGTTTGTTCATTCCGAAATATTGTGTATTTAGTACTAGAGAGTATATTTCTATACAATTTGATGCAATCTGTTGTATTCAATTTCCACAAGTGGCAGCAGTTGGCATTTTAACGGGCATTTTAGTGAAAAAAAAAAGTTCAACAGACCATGGAAACACGCCAATCCTATAACTATTACCCATCTGGCATTACAAACATTGTTCTCAATTATTATACTTCTTAGGAATGCAAACATAGTCCTTCTGAGTTCTAGGGGAGCTTTTACATTGAGCTCCCAAAGTACTTGTAACAGATAAATGTATTGAGTTTCTCAACTCATGTGATTCCATCTTCTTCTTTTTCTGCCAAAGTTATTTCTGAAGGATCACCATCTTAATCCAATGTTTGTCACCTTTGTATCTTAAAGCATTGCTTTGATTGCTAGTTGGACCTGCCCATTGGTTTTTTCTTCCAATCCTGGTATGTATGATAAACATATTTCTGGTCACATTTATTTGCATATGTTACGTCAAGTTTGGGGATTATCATATCAAAAGTCAGATTTTCTGATTTCTCTCTACAATTTCTTTTTGGTTAACCTCTTCGCTTTTGGTTAGAAGAAGTGCCTTTCCTCTCAACTTTGGATTCCTCTAGATACAAACTTTAAAAGGTCCTCCTAAATACATTTAGATTTTGCTACATCATATGACAGAGTGATCAATTGTTTGATTTGCTAATGGTTGTCTTCAGTTTTGACTGCTGTGGTCTGATTTAGATTTAGTTAAGTGGTTTAACCTCTTATCACAACTATCAAACCAACTTTCTGTTGAAATCTTTTTGCAGAATATATTGGACAGAGGAGGCCGTTAGGTGGATTATTACTTTTACTTCCTGAAGTTTTTAGTCCACAGTATAAAAATAGTGCGGGTGTAGCTGATCATGATTCTACAAAAGACCTTGTGAAGGATATCTTAATTGAAGTGGAACGATTGCTTATACATGCAAACATCCCTGTGAGAAAAAGATTGCGTTCCCTTTTGTGAATACAACCAATGACCATATTGCTGCAATCATACAATTGGAAGTGCAGTCTAATCAACTAACTTTTGTTAATATTTTGTGTAACCATTATAATTCATATTGTTCCCAAGTCCTCTAACCAAGTGAATAGTGAAAATGTAGATCTTTGTTTCATATAAATGCTTCTATGGATACAAGGATTGGTATGTTATGTTCCGATTTTTGCCAGCATCAGGCTCATTTACATTTGAAATGGAACTCAGAGAGTCTTACTTGTTTCATGTTGTTCCTCAAACACTTAATTCCGTGACTGCAATTGTATATCTAGCTTCTTCTTTTCTTATAATTTTTTTTCATGATAATGTCATTTCCATGTTACAGTATCCTGTATACTTTGGTTTTGAGGATGAACATGTTAATGCTATGCTAGCTGATATCAAGAAGAATGATGCTACTGGTCAGCCAGCAACTGCCACAACTGGCGGGTAAGTCGATTGCTAGATCTTTAATATCTTACAAAAATCTCAATTCTCTGTCTCTGGCATATTATGGTTCGTAAAAAACTAGTCCACTCAATTTTTTTTGGCAGTCCACTGGTCGTGGATATGTATATATCCAAAAGCGACTCTGACACTATCAACCTAGCCTTTTCAATGTTGACTTGTCCTTGAGAGTTCTGCTGCGAATTGTTTTTCGTTGTTGATTGCTTGTGATAAGTCAAGTTTACCGTATTGTACATACTTATGCAGCCACACTTATTATGGTCAGCTGTCAGCACACTTATCATGGTCTCAATACTATCACATGCTTTCTTTGGCCGTCTATGGTGTCTGTCTCATAATGAATGTTAGGACCATGATTATGCTATGATTGCAACAACACTTTATTTTTGCCGCCTATGATTTTTTCATGATTGAATTGAATCATCTCATTTTTGTCCACCAGTAGTGAAAGGCTAAAGAATCAAAATCTTACTGGTTTTCATGGTGATTTGAGGCAACATTGTGGCAAATTTAACTCTGTTGTTTAGCTAGGTTAATGTATGTTCAACCATTTATTTTGTTTTCTAGTTATATGTTTACATTGGTCTTGGATATGTTGCCGATTTGTTGGTAAATGAATCCTAATTTTCTTAGTTCTTGATGTCATCATATATTGCGCCAAACGGCCTTGTTTTACTGTTGATACTTTTGGTATTTTCAATTTTGTGATGCATTATCATGCTGTTTGAATCAGCCATTTGTATGAGATGCCATTTTTGCAAAAGCCTTATTGTACTTTATTCTTCATCCAACAGATACAAGCTTGTAGTTGCTGCACCAGAGCCCAGAAAAATTGCTTCACCCACCATTTTAAATATTCAGGTTCAGTTTTGCTTGCTTCTGTTAAAGTTACTAAGTCTTTGGCTTTGAGCTCCCATTACTCTGCGTTCTGCAAGACGTGATTTCATGATCAAATTAGTTATTAGTTTGATTTAATATTTTGGGACTTTTGGCCATCTATACGATCTCAATGAATCAAAGTTCGTCTTGTTGCCTTGAATATATCCATAAGTTTTTCAATCTTATGCTATGTCAGGGGTGGCTTCCAGGATTAAAAGCTGATGGAGATTCAAACCAACTTCCAACTATAGCTATAGTGGCATCTTATGACACATTTGGAGCTGCACCAGTTAATGACTTTTAGTTGAACTTTATTATTTCATTTATAGGTCAGATTCTTATGCCATCTTAATTCTGACAGGCATTGTCTGTGGGAAGTGACAGCAACGGAAGTGGTGTTGTAGCACTTCTTGAAATAGCTAGACTGTTCTCAATTTTATATTCAAATCCTAAGACAAGAGGAAGATATAATTTACTCTTTGCACTGACATCTGGGGGACCTTATAACTACAATGGGACTCAAAAGGTGATTATTTTCAAGTAATATTTCCCATCTTTAATATTGATGTGTTGAGGTTGTTACATAATGATAACAATTTTTTACATCACCTTTGTGTAGTGGCTACGCAGTTTGGATCAGCGTTTGCGTGAGACAATTGATTATGCTATCTGTTTGAATACCATCGGCTCATCTAGCAATGACTTGTGGCTTCATGTGTCCAAACCTCCAGAAAATGCCTACATAAAGCAAATATTTGAGGTTAACTCTCCTCTCCCGCCAGTATCAAAGAGTAGTAAACAGACATCTACAATCAGTTGCAATGCTTTCTGGGCTTATTTACTTTCTTCTACAGGGTTTCTCTAGTGTAGCAGAAGATTTGGGACTGAAAGTTGGTTTAAAGCACAAGAAAATTAACATCTCTAATCCTAGAGTAAGTTGCAATTTTGTGGTATATTAGCTTTTTATCGATTTTTTGCCAATTTGATATATCACACGCGTGCGCACACACACTCACACATTTCTGCTCATGTCTGTAGGAGTCTTATATGCTTGACATTTAGAACAGCTTATGCCTAATGTGTATGATTTGGAGGTACATCAAATGATGGTTGAGATAAAAAGAAAAATTAGAAGTGCTCAGTTAGAACTGTATGCTTGGGGGATCAGTTAGCAGATTTGTTGGCTAAAAAGTATGTTCAATGGCTTTTTGCTAGATGATGTTCTTCTGCCTTAACTTTGTGTGCTCATTATTTGGTGCATTTCTTTGTGGGCTCTGGAATCCTGGCTTATAATAACCCAGTATTGGGAGGTTGCTCATTCTTCAATGAAATTTGACTAGGATTTCGTGAAGGAAAAAGAACTTCTAGAAAATGGGTACTTGGAATTTTCACTTCCATCTTGTACAGGAAAAGGAAGGCTATGTCATGCGGCAAAACCCTTTATGAATTTAAAACGTTGCAAGCTGCAGTATGGGTAGAATTGTTTTAGAAAAAGTGGTTGAATGCATAACCTCTTATTTTCCTTCAAGGATTGTTTTATGTTCTGAGGGCATGTGTTACAACAGACTAGATAGAATGTTCTTCTTTGGTACATTGACAGTAGCATATCACTTCCCTTAGTGCGTTAGCAATTAGTGCTTTTCTTATCGAGACACTCAAACTGTGCTATCCTTGTTAGTGGTGTCTCACAAAGAACTTCTCTCTGTATGTAACTTTAAGGTGGCCTATGTGATATTTATATCAGTTCTATTTATTTTCTGTCATCTTCATCAACTTTCATAGTTATACTCTTACATTGTTCAAGTATTGTAGGTGTCATGGGAGCACGAACAGTTTTCAAGGCTGAGAGTTACAGCAGCAACACTATCTGAACTTTCTGCAGCACCTGAATTTTTGCAAAGTACTGGTAGCCTATCAGATAACAGGTTATAATTTAGAATGGGAGATACTATATTTTTTTTAAATAAATAAAACTTCATTTTATTTTTCTTTATCATTTTCTCAGACCTTTGTCTTCTCTACAGAAATTTTGTTAATGAAGCTTCAATCAGTCGAAGTGTCAAATTAGTTGCTGAAAGTCTTGCAGTAAGATCTCGTATTTAAATTCCTTTAATGCAGATTCCTTTTTTATGAAATTGATGCAATCACAATAATATAATGGTAATACTTTTCGTATTTGCAGAGACACATTTACGGTCAGCAGGGGAAAAACATACATATATTTGCAGATGATAGTAGTTTGTCTTCAAATCCTTCTTATATACGTTCATGGCTAGAATTTTTGTCAACAACACCTCGAGTGGCTCCATTTCTTTCAAGGAACGATCCTCTTGTAATGGCACTTAAAAAGGTATGATTTATCAGATAGATCTCTGCTGCTTTGTTATCCTCTGCATGATTATGTTTTCTTTTTGCACTAAATTATTATTATTATTATCAGTATTTGGAATATTTTTTCTGGCTTCCTAAATATTGACATCTTCATTTTGATTTAAAACAAAAAAAAAGTGAACGAATGATTTTGGCTTTGTCAACAATTGCTGAACGTCACTGTTTGTAAACGAATGCTTTTATTGGAGTTAGGAGTGATATCCGTGTTTTCCCTGTAGAATATTAACTACTACTATCTTCTAGTTTGTCCATCCACGTCAGATTCAGAAACAAAGAGATTCACTTACACTGATGATAAATGATTACAATGTTGACTTCACATTACGCTGTTTTATGGTCTCATATTTCTGAAGCTCCTTTCTAGTTGAACTGCCTTGCAAAATTATTATCCCTTCTGTAATATTTCTGGAACTGCACATCCGTGTAGCATTTCTTTACCTCTTCTTCTCATTCTGATCATGAAAGACATTCATTTTTAGGAATTAGAAGAGCACACTGTTGAGGTGAATATTCAGCAAGAGGTACTTGATGGGATGTTCACGTTTTACGATTCAACAAGCAGCAGGTTACGTATATATCAGGTACAATTTTGACTTCTTGGTGAGCATAACTTCTGGTGGGAACCAAGTAATTTTTAGATTCAATAATTCGCTAATCATCGTCATGAGAAATGAACTTTTTTTTGTATATCGAAGGACTAATGAGCATGATCTATCTCTGCAGGTTGCAAGCGTGACGTTCGACTTGCTTCTGCTGCTGGTTCTCGGATCATACTTGATTATGCTTTTCAGTTTTTTGGTTATCACAACTAGGGTATGCATCTCTCCATCCCTTTTAATTACACTTACCACTTATAGGGGGCGCTCGACACCCGATTTAGGTTGTGTTTGGATTGAGTGATTTGAAATGAAAGTGTTGGATTTTGATTTCTTATCAGTCCAAACATCACAGTTTGATATACACTAGTACGAATTTGAGCATTGTTATTATGTTTCTTGACAGGGTCTCGATGATCTGATCAGTCTATTTCGTCGTCCCAGTTCCCGTAAAGTAAAAGCAGCTTGATTAGTGAGCTGAATATTTTCCCACAAGCGCAATTTGCAGTTAATTCTCAGAAGCTCAAAACCGGCATAGTTCTGTTCTCAGGTGAGATCTGCAGCATTGCGTGGAGAGGCTTTTTTTAATCTCCTTTTTCTCTCATCCCTCAATTCAATATGGATTAGTTGCTACCAATGTTTTTGATTAGACTAGCTTGTAACATTAATTTATTTATGTTGATGCTGCAACAAACTCTAGTCAGTAGTTTGGTGACTTAACTTTTAATAATAACCATGTTTTGTTTGGTGGTTAGTCATATAAAACTGAGATGCTTAAACTGCGCTTATTTACAAAGTAGATAGATTTAGGTAAATTGTGCAAATATGCCTACAGTGGTCATTTAAAACAAAACAGTTGGTAGTCTTTTATTGGTTAGGGAAACATCGCAAATGCTAAAAACAGAAAAAAAGGTACGAAGGCACAAGAGACAAAAAAGTATAAATTAAAGATGGGAAAGACACTTAAAAAATGCATTTATCGTTTTTTACATACGAGTACCAAATATTTTGGGATAAGTAGTGAAATACAACTAGTTTATCAGTTGGAGCTCGAGGGTACATGAAGACTACTATTTGATGTTGTCAAGGTAAAGAGCATGACTCTTGTGAAACAATCTCATGAGATAAAACGTAACATTCCATAACCCACAATCAGATATTGATTGTGAGAATGAATTTGGATCATAGATAATGAAATTCATCTCATAAATGATATTATATATGTGAAACAATCTCATGCAAGTTTTTGTACAGAGTTAAAATGATACAAAATTCGTTCAAAAGGTTTATGTACCAAGTGATGTGCCATTATTTCCATGTTACAGCACACCATCTTCCTCTACTATCATGGATCAAAATAACAATGGCAATGAAACTCGCTAAAGTCTACCTTCCTACACCAAGTTATTTCCCTCATTGAGAGTACAGAGAGTATATCCTGAGTAGGGAGATCGAAACAACAACAGCATTCTTCAGATTCACCATGATTCATGACTGGTCGACACATTTCTCAGTGTTTGGTAAATGATGTCGATGAATTGATCGTCCTAAAAAAGTTATACCCATAAGATCAATGAGACATTAATGAGGATAAGTAATGATGACATCTTCCATGAGAAGTATGTTTCATAAGATTTATTTTCAGACACCTTCGTTTGGATCCAAGGTCTAAATAAAGAAATCTGAGAGACACGAATGTGCAGGTCTAGATTCTGAACAGATACCGCACAAGACGAGCAAGGGAGAGAGGGAGGGACAAATGGATGGATGTCTATGACATCATAGAACACAGGGCAAAAAATTATGCTTCTAATGGGTAATAGTAATAATTGCGTCATTAAATGAGACTTAAACTAACCAACAGTAAAATTAGAATATGATAACACATGAAAGAAATGATGTGATATTCACTGTCATGGAGACACAGAAATGAAATCCAGAAATTGCGCGGAACATAGAGACAAATAATCGAAGCACATACCTTAACAAGCAATTGAAGTGCCTCCCTGACTTGATCTCTGCTAAAAGTAGGCCCATAATTTTGTGTGGGAACAGAAGTTGGAGTAAGGTGTGATGGGGTTGTTGGTGGTTGAAATGTCTGTATAATAGGTGCTTGAATAGGTAGTTGCAGATTTCCAGGATGATTCAGTGGAGCAGCAAGAACAGATGAAGTTCTTGGTGGTATAATCCGCTGAGAGGAATGCGGGGGGAAAAAAGATGATGGACTTACCAGACCAGTTGTACGCTTCATGTTGTATTCGGAGTTTTCAAAAAAAGACATTATAGGTGCCTGAGTAGATGAAGCAGTAGAAGCAGCAACAACAGTTGGAGAGGAGTGGTATGACTGCTGAGGAATTGCTACATGAGGTGAAGTCCCATTACTCATTGGAGTCTGCATGTATATAATTTTTATCTTCAAATTTCATCATAAACATAGTTAATATTAACATTTCCATCATGCTAGCAAAAAAAAGTGAAAAAGGAAGTTAAATAGATATGCAACTACAGAAGGAAGTTGGAAATATTAAAATCAGCAAGACATAAACAGGAATTCATTTCTTAACAATTACATAATGCTCAACATACAACAAAGGACAATTCTTTTAATGTTGTTACTAGTGTAAAATTTCAATAAAGATCTAAGAAAACCAAAAACCAAACCTTATTTTTTTACATATGAAATTTGAAATACATGCAATTACAGAAGTCATTCGATCATTGAAGTTAGGCTCATCCTGTTAATTCCAATCAAATACGTCAGAACCATTTCATTTTACAATTACCAATGATCCATCTTTATCATGGTACATAAAAAACTTTTTGAATTTGCAAGTGTAACTTGGCAATTGAAGTTACATTTGTCAACCTATGCACCCATCTCTCAACTGCTGAATCATTGTAGGACGCACAAAACCAGTAAATAAAGTTTTATAAGTTATATTCAATAAAAAGATCCAAAAGCATCTACACAATCAAATGGTTAATGTGTCAGATGCCTGATAAAAATAATGGATGCATGAAAAAGAAAGACTAGCATTACTAGCCTAATTTCTTACTTGACATACCAACTAGCATTGCAATAGTCTCACATCTGCTATCTAATTAGAGTTCAACAAAGATCAGGTAACGAGAGAAAAAGGCAGAAAAGAGCATACATTGAAAAATTTCACGAAAGATTGATCTTCACGCACACCAGCAATATTTGGGGTAGCAGAAGATGATGGCTCTAGAGAACCATCCATTACTGTTAGTTTCGAAACAGCTTCTTGTTCTTTAAACTTGCTGCATAAAAGGTGAAGAGAACAAGAGGCACTCATTATCTCTCACAAAGAAACTGAATTAATGGAGTTAACTCCTCTCTCTACAGAAAGGAGCGAAGAAAATTTGAAGAGTATGCAAAAGAGTTGATAGATGATCCACTAACATTAACAAGAAAAATCCTGCAATAGCCATGTCATCCAAGACCAGAGGCGATATTTTAGAGTATGACTATGGAAAGCCAATGAAAAGTTGTAGCAGGAGTAAATCATTTCAAGTAACTTGAAATATCTATTTTAACATTCTTCTCCTAGAATAGATATATCAGAAGTTATGTACGGAGAGACATCTCAATTTATCTAGAAGAAATATCACCCAAAAAATCAAAAAAAAAAAGGCAAAAAAAATTTAGAAGCCACAATAAACAGCACGCATGACACATTCAGACTCATTTTTTTCAGTTCCAGAACCATTAAAAACTCAACATTTACACCTCAGTTTTTTAAAACAGCTCTATGGAAGTATATATTTGTCATTGAGCAGTATAGCTAGACAAATGATAAACCTGGTCCACATGTTAGCGAATATGATTGGCTAATTCATATGAGTTTATTGATCTCTATACCTATTTGATTCAGAATAAATGACACTGACAACAATTACCTTTTTGTAGCAGAAACTGTTGACTTTGTGGGCACCACGGTATATGCATCTAGTGCAGTAAGTATCCTATAACAAATAAAACCACCTCCATTAAGTAATAATAGCTGCTGAATAGGGAATCTTAAACTAAAGAAAAGATGTGAATTTGTGTCTCAAAGTTAAGGTCACTCTTCATTTACATGACGTCTTTTGAAAAAGGCAAAAAAACGCATCAACAACCTGCTAAAAATATTACATCAAAAACGCATAAACAGGTGAAAATATTACACCAACCTGCTAAAGAGATCTGCTACCTCTTTACATTCATGTGGATCATAGAACCATATACCATTAACCACTTGAGATGCATTTCGATATAACAAATATGGAATCTGAACTTCCAAACAAAAATCTCCCAGGATAGTCTCCACCAGATTATCTGCTTATGACAACAATCAGGCCTTTGAATATAGATGGATAGTAACGCAAACCAGACTTCTGACTATAACTTAGGTCCTCATGTGACTATATATTGTCCATTTGAAAATAAAAATCAATGTCAATTATTTCAAGAGGATATTTTCAACCCTTAAGAAGACAAACACTTGTTTACAATTACAATGATAACTCCCCTATTTGGAGAACATACCATTCTGGGAAAAATGGATTAAATCTTCATCTATCTGTCAATTCAATCAAACAGATGCTTTATTGCTGGTTTTGAATAAAAGAAATGCTTATTGCTAATCCTCCATGATGTTTTCTTTTGAGTAGCTAGCCAAACATTGGCTTGCATTACCAACCATGAGAGCAACTAGTTTGTAGATAAAAACAGATAGCCATCTGAATATCATATATACACACTACTGCCAGATATTATCAAAATTATATTTCTAACATTGCATTCTAGATGTATGACAAATGTCGCCTAACGATTTTCAATTCAATTGCTAGTATTTAAGGCATAATGCACCAAAGAACAGCTGTTTACTAGACATCAGTTCATTCTCCAAGCTAGAGGCAACAATTAATATCTCATCAATACACCAAGCCCCACACTATTCATCAGAGCGACTAACCCGTGTTCAGACGATTCATTACTATAAACTGAAACCAGGGCTGAGAGTTCCTGAAACACCAAGTAGAACAATTCAAATAATAATTTTCCCACTCAAATTCCAACGAAGCCTCAGAGGTAAAATCGTCTCAAAACTCAATCAAACATGAAGACAAAAATTGAAAAGCAACGGTCACCTTTTCACGACGAAAAGCGAACCTTCCACATTCTTCCGACCCTGTCAACCAAAGTTCACCACTTCGACTAAGAACAAAATCAATCCAGAATAGATTTCCGTTGGCGCACAGCACACACACACACACACAAACACACGCGCGCAACACACGATTGTATACGGCAATAGTATATGTGATAGCATACCCACTCGCGAGTGTCGGTGTTGAATCCGTAAGCGGCGACGTGTGTGGCGGTCATAAGAATTTCTTCAACACAGCGATCCATCCTCTGTAGCACCGTCAAATTCAGCAAGTTGGTGTTCTTCTCATCTAAATGCGGTATCAATTTCCCGTTCTGCGACATAGTGTTCTCTCT
This sequence comes from Scutellaria baicalensis, assembly GCA_005771605.1. NCBI lineage: Eukaryota > Viridiplantae > Streptophyta > Magnoliopsida > Lamiales > Lamiaceae > Scutellaria > Scutellaria baicalensis. Next base: position 11,138,646 of record CM016726.1, on the reverse strand, counting down.
CTCTCTCTCTCTCTCTCTCTGAATGGTAGAGCTAGAGAGAGAAACGGGTATTGAAAGCTTCGCGCACAAGAAAAAGCGATCAGTGAAACTGTGCTACTTTATAGAAGTTAACTGTTGAGTGTGTTTATGTCAGCATGTTGTCTTATGAGCAGAAGGAGAGGGAAAATTATTCTCTTTTCTTTTTATTAAGGAAAACTCAAATATATATATTTTTAATTTCTCATCAAATATTTTTTCTTTTTAAAAAAAAAACCCTTCTGAACAAAATTTATCCTAACAAAGGTCTGTATTATTCGATAAAGATAATGACTCTCGTGAATTAGATGCATGAAAGCATTCAGACTCGATTCAAATTAGAATTATTGAGCTTGCTACCTTTTTTTATGAATGTATTGTTTTCTTTACTTTGATTTTTATATTATGTTTGTCATAATATTATATATTAGTATTACTTTTTGTGTCCCGTAATTTGACCCGATTCGTAAAAGAGGATAATTTTTTTTCGGGCTTGCAAAATAAGACTTTAACTTACAAAATTTGTGAATTTTGTCCAAATTAAGTCCGAATCGAGCAAATGAATCGAAAACTATCCGTGAGACCATCACATGAGTTTTTGTGAAAATTTAATAGGATTTAGGCTAATTTAAGGAGAGAGAAAAAAAAAATCAAACTCATACTCGAACTAAAAAAAAGTCCTTATATACAAACTTAGACATAATTATTAACAATTTAAACCTAATTCTGTTACATCATCAAATTGCAGCTCAACCTAATGTTACTCGGGCAAACGAGCCAATTTGGCCTGGTCACCTAATTATGTTTTATAAATAATTAACAAGATTATGAACATAAATTACAAATATATTCAAATAAAAAATATATCACTATATTATATAGCTAACTTTTCGTACAAAAAGTACTTATCACGAGAATTCAAAGTCGTCATCACTTCATTCGCTTTTAATGATTTAATAATGAACTAATATAATAATGGACTCGTTTTTTTTGTCGTTAAAAAAAAAAACGAAAGTGGAGTCAATTCAGTCCAAGTCTATGAAGCCCATTATTCATAGTCTAACCATTGAGTTGGGCTCAAAATTTGGATTCTAACAAATTCCAATTGCGATATCCTTTCTTATTTACAGATTGTTCGACCATTGAATCGAGATCAAATTATATATATAAAAGTGTGATTTGCACCCTCAAGTATTTGACAAGTGTCACCTTCAAGTGTTTGACAAGTGACACTTTACAATATTGTCAAGTGTCCTTCCTTAAAAATTATTTTATTTATAAAATATCAAAATATTAATATCAATTAAATACACACCCCACTACCCAACAATAATAAAGTGCTTGGAAAAATTAAATATGTAAGTTACAAATGTTTGTTAATGTTGTATTGTTTTTTTCTTTTTTGTTTTACATGAAATATTTGGTGTCAAACTTAAATAATTGTTTTTGTCCAACATTTCAATTTCAAAAAAATAAACCAGAATTTGAAGAGTAATTCTGCTACTACTTTTTAAGGAATTAAAACAAATAAATAAAAGATATTTGAAGGTGCTAATAATATTTTACATAAGAACATTCAAGTAGTTCAAACTCAAAAAAATAAAAACCTTTAGAGAAAAAATTATTTAGAGGATTCAAGAAAAAAATAACATATAAATATTAGAATTCGGTAATGTTAGGCATGGAATAAAATAATGTACTTTAAAATTGTAATTTAAACTATGAAACATATTGCTAATGACATTACCAAAAATAGGTGTTAAAAAAACCTTAAGATATGTGAGATTGAAACATATTTGACATTAGATAATGAAAAAACATGCAATTTGATAATTTTGTGTTTGTTTAGAAATTTTAAAGCGTATTATAAAAAGTAATTGCTTGGAAAAAAAAAATATAAGTTACAAGTGCTTGCTAATGTTGTATTATCTTTTTTACATGAAAACTTTGGTTTCAAACTTGAATTATTGTTTTTGTCCAACATTTCAAATTGGCAAAAAAAAAAAAAAAAAAAAGTAAGCAACAATGTGCAAACATTAGTTCGGTAATGTCATGTATTAAATAAAAATAATGTACTTTGAAATTGTGTTTAAACTCTGAAACAATATTATTAATGACGTTAGCAAAAAATAGGTGCTTAAATTTTTTTTAGGATATGTTTAGGTTAAAACATATGTAAATTTCGCAAGTATGAAAGTGAGTTATAAAAAGGATGAAATTTGATAATTTTGCGTTTGTTTAGAGATTTTAAAAAGTAGGATTACAATTAATATGTCATCATATAGGGAATTATAAGAAAAATATATGATGTACTATTATTTTATCTTTAAAAAAAGAGCTAATATTTTCAGTCCAAATTGTGAAAACGTGGATGAAGTAGACAAAAAAAAAAAAGAATAGTTATAAGATTCTGCAAACAAATAACATGATTTGGATATTGGTAATCCAAAATTTAAACGTGCACATTCAGTCCAACCACCCCCTTAAACAATGGAGAAATTGTATTAAAATATTACAATATGTAACAATTTGTTAAGACTAATAAAAAGATCACAAAAAAAAAAAAAAATACAATTACAAAATAAACCAATACATAAAGCTTTAATGAGTGCACTTAGGACAAACATTGAACAAAACAAATGTTTTCGAGCGATAAAAATGAGATATATTATATAATTTTTACAGAAATATATGAAAATACTTACTGCAATAATTAAAACACCTATTAAGGACTATATATTAACAATTTTGTGCTAAAGAATAAATGAAAAATTTATTAAAGAAAACAATAAGGCTCCGTTTGGATAGAGTGATTTCAAATCCAGAATTTAAAATGAGTGGATTTCAAATCCTTTCAAGGTTTAGTGGATTTGAAATCCACCAAAATGACTCTAAAATTAACTCAAAATGAAAACTATGGATTTTAAATTCACATCCAACCAAACACTATCAGTGGATTTGCTATCAAGGATTTCAAATCTCTCCTCAAATCCACATATTTAAATGGACCCTAAGAAATATTATTTTAAGAATAAATAAAAAATATCGCACTTATGTCAAATTTTACTATCATATAATAATAAATATTAATTATAAAATAAAAAATGAAATAAGTATTAAATAAAACTCGTGCAACGCACGGGTTCAAACCTAGTTATATATATAAAAGTGTGGTTTGCACCCTCAAATGTTTGACAAGTGACACTTTACAATGTTGTCAAGTGTCACCTTCAAGTGTTTAACAAGTGACACTTTACAATGTTGCCAAGTGTCCTTCCTTCAAAATTATTTTATTTATAAAATTTCAAAATATTAATATCAATTAAATACACGCCCCACCACCCTACAATAATAAAGTGCTTGGAAAAATTAAATATGTAAGTTACAAATGTTTGTTAATGTTGTATTGTTTTTTTTACTTTTTTGTTTTACATGAAATCTTTGGTGTCAAACTTGAATAATTGTTTTTGTCCAACATTTCAATTTCAAAAAAATAAAACAAAATTTGAAGAGTATTAATTCTGCTACTACTTTTTAAGGAATTAAAATAAATAAATAAAAGATATTTGAATGTGCTAATAATATTTTACAAAAGAACATTCAAGTAGTTCAAATTCAAAAAAATATAAAAACCTTTAGAGAAAAAATTATTTAGAGGATTTAAGAAAAAAATAACATATAAATATTAGAATTTGGTAATGTCAGACATGAAATAAAATAATGTACTTTAAAATTGTAATTTAAACTATGAAACATATTGCTAATGACATTACCAAAAATAGGTGTTAAAAAAACCTTAAGATATGTGAGATTGAAACATATTTGGCATTAGATAATGAAAAGACATGCAATTTGATAATTTTGTGTTTGTTTGGAAATTTTAAAGGGTATTATAAAAAAAATAATTGCTTGGAAAAAAAAAATATGTAAGTTACAAGTGCTTGCTAATGTTGTATCTTTTTTACATGAAATCTTTGGTTTCAAACTTGAATTATTGTTTTTGTTCGACATTTCAAATTGGCAAAAAAAAAAAAAAAAAGCAACAATGTGCAAACATTAGTTTGGTAATGTTATGTATTAAATAAAAATAATGTACTTTGAAATTGTGTTTAAACTCTGAAACAATATTATTAATAACATTAGCAAAAATAGGTGTTTAAATTTTTTTAAAGATATGTTTAGGTTAAAACATTTGTAAATTTGGCAAGTATGAAAGTGAGTTATAAAAAGGATGAAATTTGATAATTTTGTGTTTGTTTATAGATTTTAAAAAGTAGGATTACAATTAATATGTCATCATATAGAGAATTATAAGAAAAATAGATGATGTACTGTTATTTTATCTTTAAAAAAAGAGCTAATATTTTCAGTTCAAATTGTAAAAAAGTGGATGAAGTAGACAAAAAAAAAAAAGTTATAAGATTCTGCAAAGAAATAACATGATTCGGATATTGGTAATCCAAAATCCCAGCTTGCACATTCAGTCCAACCACCACCCCCTTTAAACAATCGAGAAATTGTATTAAAATATTACAATATGTAACAATTTGTTAAAGCTAATAAAAAGATCACAAAAAGAACATAATTACAAAATAAACCAATACATAAAGCTAATAAGGAGTGCACTTAGGACAAACATTGAACAAAACAGATGTTTCGAGCGATAAAAAATGAGATATATTATATACTTTTTACAGAAATATATGAAAATACCTAATGCAATAATTAAAACACCTATTAAGAACTATATATTAACAATTTTGTGTTAAAGAATAAATGAAAAAAATTATTAAAGAAAACAATAAGACTCCATTTGGACAATCAAACTGAAATCCACCAAAATGACTCTAAAATTAGCTCAAAATGAAAATTATGGATTTTAAATTCACATCCAACCCAACACTATCACTCTATCAGTGGATTTGCTATCAAAGATTTCAAATCCCTCCTCAAATCCATATAATAGAATTATGATGAAACAAAAAAAACTTATATAAGACAGTGTCGTAAATAATCACAAATAATTAGATCAGTAGGATTGGTTCACAACTCTTATATGATCATAGTCATAAGATCATGACCATTATACATATAGAGTATCTATTTCACCCTTAAAATCATTTCTACAGCCTCAACCATTATTTGTCGAATCAGATAGATTATCAAACTGACTTCCACCACAGTTTAGGGTTCAATCAGTCAGAACGGTTCAACCAGGAGAGGTTCGTCCACTTAAAAGAAATTTAGTATTTTTTTCTAAAATCTTGTCTTATTATGAGCTTTTTGTAAAATTATAGAGGATTATGATGATGCAAAATCATCTTTAGTAATGATGATGATAATAATGATAAATTCAAAAAAATTGTTAATAAAATAAATATACAATTCAAAATAACACATTAACATATAAACTTACATATATGTAGATAAAATAAAATATGATTAATTGCAAGAAAAATCACGAAATTTACTTAATTTGGAATTCTATCAATTTTTTTTGAATATTAGCAAATATAACATGAACTTTAATAGTTTTTGCAAAATTAACTAACAGACAGATTTCAACAATAACTTGCATCATTTCAAAATAACTATCATTTTGTATGTATGTCAAGTCATTGTTCTGTTTTGAAATGATGAGTTATTTGCACTAACAAGGAGTTGGGAGTTGCACGTTTATGTTGTTGTGAATTGTGAAGTGATATTGAAGTATTATTTATTTGTATCAATCAAGTAATGTCTTGTTACTAAACAAGCTAGAATTTGCAGTGGCATAGAAGAAGAAGATGTCATTCTAGTAGAGGTGCCTTGCCTTTACTGTTTTTTTCGACTAAGTATCCGACCATTAAGTGCACGTCCTCTCCAAATATGCTGTAAGCCTCAGCCACTTGCAAATCGTTGAATCCCATCGACAGCATTTGCTGCAAAGCCGAATCTTCATCTCCTTCCATTCCTGAATATTCTTAATAGAAACGACACGTTTTATGAACTGTAAAATCAGGTGGTATTTGGTAATGCTAAAATAGTTAGATTCAAAAACTCACTATCTGCTGCAGAAGATGATGGTTTGGCTAAAGATGTTGATGACTCTATATACTCGGCTCTTGAAGCTTCTATCACCGTTCTTTCAATTTCCTTTTCAGTGTACTCCAGTTCTGAGTCTCTGCGCACCTCAGCAAGAAGATCCTACGTACACAATTTAAAGATTGCTGAGTCGTATGTGCAGATAACATGGACATTGTTATTCACGTACGAACAATAACTGATCTCTACTTACATTATCAATTAGTTGTTCTTCTTGAGCTGTCATGGCTGCTTTGACTTGATCCTTATCAACATTCATCTGTTGTGAAAAAACCCAGCAAATTAGTAAGGGATACCGAATTGGAAACACAAACGTAAATGAATACACTTACCGCCTGCAGGCTGTTTAATCCGAGTCCAGCAACAATGGCAGCCTGTTGTGGATCAACCAGGGAATTATAGTGATTTCCATCATGGTAACTTAGCCGAATAGGAGGCATGTCTGAATTACTGGTACTGTGGAGTATATTGATGCGGTCTTCATACCCGAAACATGAAACACAAATCACAAAGTTAATAAAATGAAGGGAATTTTTAACAGACGAAAAAGAGAAACAAACAAAAAAAAACCATTACGAAATTACAAATACCTCAGTTGGTAGGTGCAATTTGTAGATAGAAGCAACTATAAGGAGGTATTTGTAATTATCAAAATTTATTGGTTTGTTCACTTCTTGCAAAAAAAGGCCAAGCCTTAAGAATAGTTTTCGTAATTATCCCTGAAATGAATGTCGATGTTAAAAAATAATCTAATGCAGGTAGCACACCTGAGCTGTAAGAATATATGTGAATAGGCTGATTGAAAATATCTGATAATGCTTGGATCTCCGCATTGTTTCCATAAACCTGCAATTCATATGAGAACTCAAATAATGAACAATCACTATATGGAATCACGACTTTTATTCGGTCAGTGTTCTTTAAGCCTAACACACTGACCAAATGCAAGTTCAAAAACATTAGTTCAAAGTGAGAGTGAGAGATTTAAAGTTCATATCAATCCAAACAGATGAATTATCTAGTATGAATTCATCGGTATAAAGTATTTTGTAGATGCCAAACTCAATGAAATTGATCTTTGTTGTCCAGTGATCACGTCTTCTTAAAGCAGTGCTTCCGTTCATCACAAAGTATGCATAGCAGATAGCTAATAACACTGTTTTGACCTGAAGTCTATATGTTGAGTCATCCATTATGGTCCAACGAGGTATACTCTTAGAACCCTGATGAATTTGTATTAGAAAAACTAAGTTGCAGTCAACATTACTCACAAATTATCCACAACTGAAAGTTCTTAATACCTAAACTGGGTTCGTTTGGACCTGAGTCATGCATTTGGTCAGTGAGTTAAGCTTAAAGAACACTGATGCATTTACATCACAAAACTAAGTTGTAGTCACCACCAAATATGTCATTTAAATGCTATCCTTGGAAAACACCAATCATCACGTACCTTATCCATTCTCTTCCTCTTGCAGTAGGCCGTAAAATCTTCTGTTATAAAATTGGAGAAGTGGTCTCTATTTGCCTCCTGCAGAAAAATAATACTGTCAATCTTTAGGTGCATTTAAAAAGAAAAATCTTGAGGGCCATCAAGAAGGGATAGGGTTCTCGTTGAGTAAATTCACATCTAAATACTAAATAAAATATATAAACTACCAAAGCCATTCACAAAACTAGACAGTTTGGTAACTGAAATACTGTGAAACAAACTCTCAGATGGAAGATCTTATCTGACCATAAAATCATATTCACTGGCAATTATCTATATCTAGAGAAATTTCACAACAGATTTTATGCACAGATAGCTCCAAATTCAACTGAAACCATACTGATAGTATCTTTAATCTTGGTCCACTTTTTACACTCTAAAATGTCAGTACAAATCCTCTATGCATAAATATATTTCATTAATTTCTAATTGATATATGCCCAAGAACAACTGAATTTTCTGCAAGAAAAAAGATATATCATGTCTGAAAAAATATATGAGGACATACTAACATCCAGTAAAACGAGAGCAATGCTGATACACAAGAAGATAGGCAAAAACATTTATATATTAAGCCATAAGTATTTTAAAAGTAATCCGCAAGAACTTCACTGCTATAAAGCTGTCTATAACAAATAAAGAGCCAACTATCTTTCTGTGAAATGTTTTACCAAATTATTAGACTAGCATGGGGACTAACTAACCGCTACTGAAAAATCAGAAATAAAAAAAACTAAATGTTGAAATTTTATAGAAATGCATACATTCCTAAGATCAGTCACAGCCTGCCCTATCACAGAACTCTCTTGTGATTGAATCATGAAAAAATCTATACTTAATAGTTTTTTACTGGATTCATAAATAATGCAAACGGAAAATCATGTACAACCTCATGACAAACTATCTGGAAAAATTAAAGACGTAACCAAACAGTTGGCTAATAAATGTCTCTAAACAATAATGCAGCACCACTGTATAGGATATAGAACAGTGGATGCCAAGAAGGAAAGAGGAAAATTCATAAAATTAAGAAACTAATACTCTCGTACTATGTGGTCGATGCACATCTGCCTAACCAGCTTATGCTTTTCAGGGTCACCAAATACTTGATCAGCTACAGCACGAAAAAGACAGTTCCCATCTCCCAGCATCCTTTTCACGTCCAACCCTTCATTCAGCTTTAAATCAATCTCAAACCGGTGTTCTCTATCCTGAAACAGATAAACATGCATCCTTTACCATATTAGTCAGTCAACAATCTCAAATTTCAGTTTTGCCAGAAGGCCTTCTAGCTTGAAGCTGACAAAAAGAAAATAATGCAGCCACAGACAAAGAGCAAGTATCCAGAATCAGCACTTCTAGAAGAAAATGAGCTTATGTTAATCTAAATATTTGGCATGCTTAAAGTTTGATCATCATATATCATTAATTTTCTAGTAAGCTGTTTAAAATAGTTATAATTCTCAAATTTGGTAATAGAAGTTATTATTTCTAAAATTCAAAGACAGACGGGATATCTCCGACATAAGAAAATGGACTTCACATCTATTCAGAAAACTACTGAGCAAAGATCAGACTCATTACTTCATCAAAGAAAGATCTAATGCAAGGTCTCCGCTCATCAGCGCTGTTATACCCTTCATCCATACAAGGAGACGGAGGTGAAGATGACTGAGATCTGCTTGACACACCAAGCAAACCTACAGGTCTCTTAGATGACCATATCAGCTCGGGAATATCAAATTCAGCTCCTTTTGAACTATAGCCCCAGAAGAAAGGCGTCTGAGTAGGCTGAGGAGATGGAGGTGGATGTGAGCTGAGAATGGCCTCATGGAACAATCTTTTAAATATTGGTTCATATTCCACTACCACTTCAGTCAATTCACTAACACTGTCAACAAAATCTTCAGAACACATATCATCATCATTAAGCACCTTCTCGCCGTCCTTAACCTTTTCTCCATCATGGTGATCGCTGTTCAAGCTTGCTGGATAAAGTTCCACACTATTTTTTGCATGGCCTTTGCTGCCTAAATCACCACAATCCTCTGATATTTCATCAACGACAATTTCCTCTTTCCTTTCTTCAAACAAACTGTCACTTTCCACAGCTGGAACAACCTGAGCGGTGCTTGTATTCTGCTGTTCTGTTGAAGCTGCAGAAGAGGGACTAGGCTCTGGCACAAATGTTGGTGATCTATTTTGACCAGATGAAGACGTCGAATCAGCAGACTTTCTTGTTATGACAATTCGAGTCATTATTTCACCTCTTGGTCAATCTCAACCCCCTTTTTTTTTTTAACTTCTCTTTATCACACAAGATTACAAAAATATAACTGTAGGTTTTAGTTTGTCACGCTCAGTCACTCTCACACCAATTCCTCGGATAATAGATTTGTTCTTCCAGCACACTAAGTTCTGATGTTGGAACACCAATTTCTGCATCCCCTTCACAACTTTCATGAGACCTGGACCTCCAAATCTGATAATCTTTAAGAATAAACCCTCTTTCGGACAAAGCTCTTTGAATTCACCGTTTGATGAAACCCTGGATTACAGGTTTCAGACTGACAATCTCAAATAAGCAGTTCACATACATGAAACCATAACATAAATCAAGAAGTTGGAAATATGTATACCCAATAAAAGAAAAAGGGATAGAGACTAACATCAAGAAAACAAAAAAACCCAGAAAGATTAAAGCAAGAAGATAAGAATCAACTGCCAAAGAAGCAAAACATCACTTCATTATGTCATAAAGAACTGGAAATCCAACATATCACTAGAAAAGATCAAATGACAATCACCAGATTAGCAAGAGACGTAATTAACTTCTTCCGCAACGCATCAAGAAAATTCAAGAAGATATCGGAAACTTCTAAATCACCAGAAAAACGAAATCAAACAAAGTAAACAGTTGGAATGGCGACATACTGATTAACTTAGACAAGTGGCTGGCAAAAATAGTAAATGAAGATATCGAAGAATGAGGTTTCCATGTCAATCCTTAAAGCAAATTCAAATTGATAATTACAGAAACGCAATAGCAGCATTAATCGGTGAATTAGATTGATGTAAATAGGCAGTATAATGGAGCAAACAGGGTTAGGAGTGAAGTGGCTCACCTGAGACGAGCGACGACGAAGCAACACAACTTGTTTCACAGTTTCACCTGACACACGATAGCTTCAGCTACAAGAAACTACTTGTTGTATACTCTGAGAGAGAGAGAGAGAGAGAGAGAGAGAGAGAGAGAGCGGTTTTCTGTTGAGAAGCGAAAATGGAGGCCTTTTATAAATGGAAATTAAACATATTAGGCACGTGATTGTAGAATTTATTTTTCCTATTCCCTCATTTCCTTTTCTTAAATATATACACACACATGGAAAAAAGTCAAATTTATCATTTAAACTTTACCTGTAATACAAATATTTATCGAGCCTAATCAAATTAGAGATCACAAATATTTATATGCATCAAATGCATAAAATATGATTAATTCAATTCAGATTATATGATCGGAAGATGATTTTCACTCTCAGAAATTCACACGCTCATACGCTCTCGCAAATGCTCCAAATCAGTGATCAAACTCTAATCTCGCACGCTAAACTTTTTAATTATGTTTGTGTAACTTTTATGTTTAACTTTTTACAATATATCTAGGTTTATAATATATGTAAACTTTTACATTATACTAATGTAACATCTATGTTATAATAATATAATCTTTAATTATTTTATTCCTTAAGTATATATAGACTATGATATTTGTACATAAAAATTATAATAAAACCACATTAAGGTCGAACTATTATAATATAAATGTTTCAACTGTACTACATTAATTTTTATACTGAAAAAAGTTTAAATAATATCGTTTAAATGTTATGATATATATACATAGAATTTATATTAATATAATATAAATGACATCATACACATATAACATAAAGATTACCACATAAATTTAAAAAAAAATTAATTTAAACGTGAATCCAAACCGAATCCGACCCACAGATGTACACTTGTATGCTATTGATTCACATAAATATCACCCGTTAGAAATAGGTTAAACTTACCTTGTTTGATCGAGTAAATTTCTAACTTAATTTAGTCTATACATTTATGGTTCTTGAACGTAAAAAAACTTAAGAAATATAAAGTATACTATTTTTGAGTTCGTTAAAATAAAAAATATATTTCTATAAATATTATATACAATCTAAGATTTATATAATTATTTATTTATTTATTTGTCATAAGCCAAAAGTAAAAAAAATATAAAATAATACATCAAGCTATTAATATTATTTTAGTTTAATATACGTAAAAGAGTACACCTTAGTCTCTAATTTATATTACAACACAAATTTTTGAGTGCAACACAAAGAAACATTCAATTTAACACGTGTTTCGATTCAGACATGCTTGAATTTATCTAACTCTAATTGCTGACATGGAGTCCAATCTGTATGAATTAATTATCAAGATAAAATTTTAAGAACAATCATATTCACATGTATATTTAACGTCAATAATTAACCTATATAATTTGAAATCTACAATTAACATTTGCCAAAATTGATTACTCCTTTTCCTATATATATATATATATATATAGTATAGATAATACTTTTTTTTTTTTTTCTAGTTTGGATATTTAGGGTTAATTTCAAAAACCATCTCACCTACGTCTTGTAAATTGCAACCTCATCTTTTTTTTTTCTTCAGCTTACCACTCAATCTTCTGGATATTTGCCGATTGCAACCTCCGTTCAAATTTTGTATACAAATTTTCCGGAAAATTGCATCCATATTTGCCGAAAAAGTATACAAATTTCAAATAGAGGTTGCAATCGGCAAAAATCCAGAAGATTTGATGGTAATCTGAAAAAAAAAAAAAAAAGATGAGATTACAATTTGTAAAAAGTCAATAGGTGGAGTGGTTTTTTGTCATTTACCCAAATATTTATATTAGTTTTCTTTCTCATATAAATAAATCATTTAATTTTTAACATCAAATTGTTTTTCACAAATCTTTGAATGAATGTAAAATTGACTCATATCCCGAATGAGTAATAGAAAAATCCCAACATATATACAAAAAGACATACTTAATAAAAAATTCATGATTACATTAAAACAAACCAAATTACACCAAACATTTCCAATGACAAGACACATAGTCACAAACTCAAATTAAGCATACAAAGAAGAAGACATTAATTTGCAAATAAAGCGTGGTAATTAACAAGAATAACAATGGCAACCATATTAATGATGTCAGTGCCTTCGAAGAGCAACAGCAGAAAGCACGACCAAGAAAACGAAGATGACGGCGGCGATGAACGACGCCACCACAGCGCCGCTGACACGCTGGCAGAAGTCGTTGAACTGCTGGCAAATGGCAAACCAGTTGGTGTTGGAGTTCCCATTGTGGGCTAAGTACACTATGGCCGCCGCCGCCGCTGCCGCCGCCGTTGTAAGAGCCAGCACCATCTGCAACACGGTTTCACATTTTATTTATTTATTACAAATGCATGTGTTTCATTTTCTTTTTTAAAAAAATTAATATTTGTACATTTTTAAAATGTCGTTTTTATATATGTGGTATGTATGTTATGATAGTGTAATTTTGAGGGTGGCATAATTCTTGGCAATCCACCACAATGTTGTGCAAATTTTTGGAATTTTTTTTTAACCTCAAAAGTGACATGCAACTTCGGCAAATAGTGAGGTTATATACAACTCAAATATACTACAAATACATAAAAAATGTAATTTATACCTTGCATTTTTACAGAAACGGATGTGTTTAGTAAGTTTTGAGGTGTGTAGAGCTTCATTTAACAAAATTATAGATAATTGGGATTTAGGGTTGAGAATTGCCACCTTATATAATAATTGAAAAAAAATGCTACATAATTATTTAATTAGTTATATATAGAATCAATATTGCACTTTTATAAAGTATATATTAGCATAGACTTTAAATGTGGTCTTACTGTATCCAAGATGAGGAGAAGAAGCTTGATGGCAGTTACATGGGGACGAACAATGGCAACAATGGAGAAAGGCAAGGATAGAACCAAGTAGCCACTAGCAATAGCATTTGCCACCACAAAAAATCTGCCAAATTTCATTGCATAAAAATATGATAATATTGATCAATCTGTCACGTTTTGTCAACAATAAACAAAATGCATAATAAGTGGATATAAATATGGGAAAAGGGCATACGTGAAAGTGGGGAGATCATCATAGCTAGCTTGAAACTGAAAGAACTGGGTGAAGAACGGAAGAGTTTGATCGGTGGTCCCCATGGTGGCGGTGGCAGCCAAAGCAGCAACGAGGCCGCAGATCCTGAGAATGAAGTCGAAGATTGAGACTCCTCGCTTCCATCCTCGTTGGGGGTGAGGAGTCGACTTTGTGATGGCCGTGTAGACGGCCGATTTGTGCTTGCTAGATTTGGACTCAGGCATGTTGATGGCTGCTTCGTCCTTGGATGAATCCATCGGCTTTTCTTTATCGAGGGAGAAGTAGAAGGTTGTAGTATAGAAGATTGAAGAATGTTGATGAGAAACAAGTATGGTGGGGTGAGAGATTTATAGGAAGAGGAGATCTAGGAGTAGTTGATGTATGCATGGTAGAGTAGGTTTCTAGTACAATATGATGTGTTGTAAATTTGTGAGAGTGGAGTTGTTGCCAACTTGCTCCACCTTCACCAAATCATTTCAAACTCTGATTCCATACACATACACATACGAGGTCTCGCAACTATCGTGTTTCATTTTGTATACCACGACTTCAATGACATACATGTATTTAATAATGTTGTCAATTAATGAAGATAATGAAATGTAAGATGAAATGTTGAATATACCAAGATATCCAGACTACATATGATTTGGATCATCTCTTGTGTAATAAAATTATGTCTCATTTCAGTTTCAGTATCAAAAACTATGGAAATAAAACACGGGGTGAAAATGCTGTTATTCCAAATAATATTGGGTGCTCTGTTGCATAGCTAAAACTCCATATAGTAAATTTTCATTTTATTTTCCAATGTAATTAATACCATGCACCCACAGATATAAATCACAGCGATGATATAGGAAATATGATGCCATTTTTGACTGGAGATCACAGAATATGGAGGATTCACACAAAACAAAAGAGTACAAAAACTCACATGAGACATCTCACAAATATGAGTCTATAGACAAAATCTCACTACTCCCAAACCAAACTCGTTTTTATAAATTCATGTCGATTACGAGTTATGAATTTGAGCTATCTCATAGGATTAAAATACAACGAAAGAACCTAACTACTCAGGAATAAGAAAGTCTTCACAGATTTTGTACATAGATCAAGATTGGATGTGTAGTGGTAAAACCTTGGCCAATTTAAACCTCAAGATAAGAAATATCATTTCAATAACAAAGGGATACACAATACAAGGAATAGATGATTAGATCATGCCAAAATTCCACTCATCTCCAACAGAGAATGATATAATTCCAGATGGAAATGTAAATAATACTTGACAAACATAAAATTAATTAAATTTCAAGATGCTCGTTTCTATACCCTACTCAAGGTATTATATTCCACCTCTTCAAAATTTACAGACCGAGCTAACGAGATGGCATTATTTATTTTACAAGTATCGATAATGGAGGCAAAGAATTGCACTTGTGTCAAGCTCAACAAGTATACATGCTGTGGTTCTTTCTCTAATTTATAGCAAAGTTACAACTTGGAAAAACAACATATGCTACTCAACACACAAATAGAATGAAATGATTTATGATTATACCAAAACAGTATAAGCGGTCCTTATGGTCGTAATCTCCATCCACGCTGGGCGAGAGCTTTATGCACCTGATTTGCTGCCTCTGCAGTATCATTTAAAGGAGGGTAGCTCCAGCTTTCTGACATCTGAAATAAAAAGGAAGAAAGAAAAGAGTTAGCAGCAGGATTCCGCAAGAAAGATAAATTTGGTAGCATTATCTCCATCTTACTGATTTCCCATAGCATCTTATCGATTCAAACAATCAAGCACATAAATTGCACAAAACTACTAATAATTTGATGACCAAAGTCCAAAATAAATAGGTTAATTTTCAGACTTTGCTGAATTAGCCCCTTTTGTAACCTACTTAGAACTCAGAGGCCTATTCAATCATCTCACCATATTCATGCAATTGATTCAACAAATGTGCTCCGAATTTTTTTGGATAAACCATACATTTAGGCCAAAACCAAGAATATTTAACCCTTGTTTATTCTAAAACTCCCGGAATAATACAATTCTCAATACTATCTTTGTTCGTCTTGCAACTAAGCATATAGAGTTAGAGAACTGAAGAGTGGTCGACTTCTTCTGTTTGAATTGTTTTTCTATTCAACTAGAATCCCTCCTTTTTCCAATCCAGTTCCTCCGACCGTGGCCCAACTTATATTTAGGCATGCAGCATGCAACACCTTTTAGTTCGTTTTTAATTCTCAACTAATCATCTTATTACAATTACTAATAAACACACAAGTCATTCTACTATGAATCATCATTATCCAACTAAATTCTCAGTTTTTAAATCAATTATATAAATAATACGATTCCCCTCACTTTCCAAACAAGATTTGAGTTCAATTCTCCTAACTCTATGACAAACACAAACTTTCACTATCATTCAAAACTCTTAAGAACAATTCTCCCAATGCGGAACAGCAAAGTACTTCTCTGTTCAAGAACAGGGGCTTAGTGATTTGGATATCTTCAATATTTTTGCCTATGCTTGTCAGAAAGCAACAACTCAGTTTTCTTTTGTTCTTGGCCAGAAAAACATACAACTAATGCATGCAGAAAATAGGATAAATAAAGGGTTAATATTAAAAAAAACAACCTGAAGTGTGCCAGTTTTTCAATTCGCAACCTAATTTTTTTTTTTTTAATCCATTGCACCCCAAAGTTTAAGAGATTTCCAAAGTGCAGCCTAAATCCATTGCCCGACCATTTTTCAGACCAAAAGCAAAACACATGACTTACATGCCCTAATCATAGGGTTAAATATGTCTTTTTCACTTTTTTCTAGGTTGCAAGTTGAATAATAATCATACTTCGGGGGTTTTTTTTTTTTTTTTTGATATTAACCCTAACTTAAAAGACAATATGATTAGGCCGTGCAAGTCATGTGTTTTTCTTTTCGCCAGAAAATGGATTTAGGTTGCACTTGGAAAAACTCTTGAACTTCGAGGTGCAATAGGATTTTTTTTGAAAAAAAAGCTAAAAGGTTGCAAATTGAAAAAGGGTCATACGTCATGTTATTTATTTATTTTAACCCTATATAAAATATTAGGTTAGATTCATTTTGCCACCCAAAGTACCTAAACTATTTTTGCCTGCAATTTGCAACCTAAAATACACAAAATTTGCAGATTGCGACCTGATAGAAAATTCTGGCATCACATACAGTGTAAGGGGAATCCTCAATCGAATAAGGGTAAAATTATTCAACCAAAATTGAATTGACTTGAGATTCTTCTTAAATTTGTGTGACTAATTTGCTCGTTAAGATGATAATAAAATATAGAAAACCCCTTTAAGTACCTCAGGTATTCTAGTTCCCGTAAGAAAAGGTGGGGAAGCAGCTACTAGGTTTCAAATTGCACTATCGTATACTCCAGGTTGTAAGTTGCAAAAGAAAAAAAATTAGGTGCCAAAGTGCTAAAATAGCCACAGTTCAACTAACAAATTGAAATTTAACTCCCTATGAAGAAAATCAACAATAATTTGGTAAAGTTACAGCAAACCCTGAGCAGAAATCTGCAAGTTATCCTCTTGACTCATTTCTTGATTCCTTACATCACTTTTTTTTCTTCTTCTTTTTTTGTCAACAATCTCTCCCATGACTCCATTAACAAACTATTTACTCGTTTAATAACATTTCTGGGACATAAAACTGTTTCCTATCTGTCACACTATTTTTCCTGATTTTGTATTTCGTGTACTGTGTGTGTGTGTTGGGAGGGGGGGGGGGGGGGGACCAAGATTACTCAGCATACCTACATTGGACCTGGATATACAAAATATAGGGACGTGGTTAACCAGAGATTAATGGTCACTTACATCCTCAAGGCCCGTAAATGGTCTAACCAGACCTCTTTCCCTTAGGTTCTTATGGAACTCCACAAACTTCCAGGTACAGCGTTCAGCCCCAATAACATAAACAGGCTTCCTGCAATCACCAAACAAACAATTAAATATATGGCCATTGTGCCCCTGAAACCATCAACAACTGCTATCAGGCATTACCCTGTGCTGCAAGCCTCACTTAACATACTAACTGAATCAGCAGTGACTAGAAATGAATCAGCCCAGGCCAGATGTCCCAAATGTGGATTAGGTTCTGGTAACAAAAATAGATCATTAGTTTAGTCGGAACATCCACACACACACACACACACACATATGAACTATTTATCATGTTTCAGTGAATATTAAGTACCTTCACCATCCCATATGTATATTTTGGGATGAGTTCCGAATTCTTTTATGATAAACTTAGAAACCTGTTGATGAAAAGCACATCAAAAAGATTAACAGGATAATAGGGGATAAAGAATGTATGGCTATATAAACATTTGAACAATAGTAAGTAAAAGCTTGAAACTAGAGTTTTCTAACTTTTTCAGGCGTCCTTCTTGTGAAAGATATCCTCACACTCCCACAGCTTGTGAGAACATTGTGCAGAGATGAGACCAGCTGTTTGGCAAGGTCCGTGCTATATCTGCAGTACCCTAAAATGGAAACCGATAATATATAATGCCATTTAAAATTGTTTCATGACTGGCTAAAATAAGACTTACAGAATAAATAGACCTAGATATAGCTTGAGGGAAAGAAATAAGTCTACCAACTCAGACACAAATAATAAAAATGTTAAAGAGCAATCATTTCAGATTCATGAGAAAAAGGTTTCAAAAAAACTATGTGAATTAGACATAAACAGGAAATAGATTATGAATTTGTCGTATGACACAAAGAGATACATACAACATTATTTGTGAACTGATTCCAACTATTTACCAGTTTGAATGTCGCCCACACAGAGATGTGTGGAAAATAAGACATCGATATTGATATAATTCAAACATTGAACTTCCTATGGTATCTTCTATGTATGAACCAAATACCCATTCTTAAAATGAGAGAGGCCAAAAGGGGGGGGGGGGGGGGGGGCCTCCATTTAAGGTCCCGTTACCATTTCCCATTAATGCATTAATCATGCCTTTGGCTAAATATAGTCTCACCATATCACACTCAATTGAATTGTCAAATAAACTTGGAATCAATTTTATGAAAAAAGAAAACACACACACACACACACAATTAATACAGGCTTTCCATTATTTAACACATAGGAAAAGTGATTACTTGTGGGTCCTCCAATGTTGACTACAAGCAAAGGCTTTGGCAAAGGTGCAAACTCATGATGCCAGGCATTAGCTGCACTACGAAGTAAAGAAGTATCTATTTGATGAAGTGCTCCTACAGTAAGGACCTGAGAAATGACAGCAAGCATCCAGGAAGCCAGAAGTCAGTTACAACTATTCCCAGTAGGGAGACTAGAACCATACATGTATGGTGAGTATACATACAACATGCTTGCTTGGAGGGTCATGTGGTGTTATCCATTTCCTGAGAAAGCGAGGAACCTGCTCCCTTCCATGAGGGGTCAATGGATAATAATCATGCTGTGGGGTTATCACCATATCAAACCTGTCCAAATGTGACCGCGGATGCTGAATCTGAGGAGACATAATAACATAATAAATCTTATTTGCATAAAATAATCAAATGTTTAAGGCATGATGAAGCCATTCTGACAAACAGAGACACAAATATTCTTCCCAAATGAGAAAACTGCAAAAGAGCACCAAATACAGTCTGCAATAAAATATGCAATAATACTTATCTATCCAACCTTCCCCCCCCCCCCCCAAAACCATCTCTCTCTCTATACATACATACATGTATATATATGAATATATATGTATGTATGCATGTATCTATGCATGCATATATGCATTTGTGTACTTGTGTAGGCATGTAAGTGTATAGATCTGCTCAGTTATGCTTCTGCAACTAAACAGTCAAGACAAATGATTAACGTTGAATCTAACATTTAGGGATGTTTTTTGCCATTTTTCAGTCAATTTTCGATATTTTGAGTAGAGTCATAAAGTTATAGATTTTCGTCTGAAAAGGAAAAATTTTAGAGTTATAAGTTAGAAACTTTAATGCTTAGTTAGGTATAAATATGCTTGAAAACGGGATTTGATTGTTCAGTAGATAGGTTTTGACTACTGACATTATTATTTGAATTTAAATAAGTAGAAATTGGTGTTTTGAGTGGAAAATAGGATAAAACAACATGATTTCTAATTAGATAGTAGAACAGTGGAAAGATGATTTTAAAAATCGGATCAAATATCCCCTTAGTGTTTCTTAAACCTGTACATGTAATATCCTCATGATCTCATCAACTAGAAATCTCACGAGCAAAATATCTGCTATATTTAATAACTATCTATTTCTGCTGACAAGAGTAATCATTAATAATGCACTCAATGGATATCTAAGATGCTACAACAACCATCAATAGAGAAACATTGAAAATAGGCCATCCAAATTGCCTTAACTTGTGTTTAGATCACATGCACCACTAACTTATAATCAAAATCTCGTGCATATAACAGACATAAGTAAAGATGGACTAATAATGAAATCTTTTAAAGTATCTATGACGGGGTAAGCTGATTGTTAACAGAGTTTGCAAGAGTGAGCAAGGGGAAGGAATGAATGTCAGATTCTTCATTCTTGGAATAACTTTTTTGTATTTTAATGTACTATTAAGTGACAAGTGGCTCTACAAACAAGCTTTGGGGCAGTCCATAAACAGAGTCGTATTCAGCCATGTGAATAAGGCTCACACAGCACTGAGATAGACATAGTCTTTACTGTTGCAGAAAAATATATGCCGAGTTTAAACAAATATTCTCAACTCTTAAGGACATGGACAACATATAAACCTGGACAACAAACACGTTTTCTGATGCCAATCTTTTTATAGAGCTTGCAATTGAAATTGTATCTCTGCCAGATGCAACCACAAGTAGTGGACCATCCCTGATAAGAGTAGAAATGTTAATTATCATGTATCAAAAAGGACATGAATACAAAAATATTTATGTATCAAAATGGACAATATTTATGTATGTATAAATGATGATCAATGACAACAAATTTATCTCACCCACAAAAGAGACAAAAAAATATCAATTATTAAGGCGGCAATACATGGTAAAGTCAATTGTTTTATAGCCCACATGGGTTGATGGAGTCTTCTAAACCAAATAAATGAAACACTGTCCACAATCAACAACATTTTTGCATGTGCAGATATCTATTCCATTACCAATGTCTGAAGTCAAGTGTAGAGAATGTGACCACTCACCATTCACTGAAAATCAGTGCACAAATGATAAAAGCATCCACCTCGAGCAAACACTTAATAATGTGTATTCTATATTATGGTGGATTGCTCCTTTTGTTTATCCCATATAAGCTTCTCCTATCATCCTTTCAAACCTCCATCAATAAATCAATTGCTAAAATTTGTTGTCACTAGGACCTATCATATTTCAAAATACTGTAAATAATTTCAACACTAGTGAAAATATTTCATGACATGTTTTGCAGCATTTGACAGCTGATCTACATATACAATGATTCAGCATCATAAATTAAGTCTTGATATGCATCAATTTTATACAATAGTCTTAACAATGCATTAAAAAGCAGAAATACCTCATAAAAGCAGCACATTTACTTTTGATGTGCTTGGATAACTTCAAAATCATTAAAGGAAGATATATTGTTCTAATAATGGATCATCACCCAACAATATTTAAATCTGAACAGTGATATCTTCAGTTAATTTCTTCTTTAACATCAATATTCATTTATGTGCCCCTAAATTCTCTTCTGCAAACTTTGAAAAGCTTTCTGCCAAACTGCAGCTTTTCCAAGTATCTCATATTAACAGAATGAATAATTTCACTTAACTAATCAATTGTCCTTGTCCTTGAAAGCAGTAGCATAATAAACCTACTAAATTAAAATTAAAATCATATTAACACACTATTCAACTTGATGAAAAAAAGGCAATCCCAGAAAGTTGGCCAAGAAAAAAAGGCAATCCCAGAGAGAGAGAACTTACTTCTCATAAGTTTCTTTAGCCATTCTGACAATATTCTTAACGTCTGCTTCCAACACTGATGACAAGCCTACGCCCCCACCATTCTCCCTAGGCAAAGGTGCAAGTTTCTTCCCAGTTCTAGCAATCAAAAAATACCCACATATATGGCTAATGATATAGTACAATTTCTTATGTATAGAAACTGGAAGCCAGTGAAGCCACTCATTGATTCCTCCTGTCGGTCTCGTAACCCGCTGAACAATATATGCATCAGGCAGAAATAAGACTATCAATCATTATTTTCAGATATACAGTTCTAACATTAAGCGAAAATTCTTTAAATCAGATATTGATAACTTCAAGGTCACTTGTCGGCATACTTCCAATAATAGCTCACAGATCATATATTTCATGCTATGGAGAGAAGGGCATGAAAGCAGCGGCTAGCATGAGAGACTACAACTATGAGGACATGTCAAAACCACATCTTTTATGAAATTATTAAAACAAAAAAAAAAATCACTAGAACAAGGCCGATTCAGCTGGCTTTCTAAACATGGTCATTAGAAGCATGGCACAGAAGGCACATGGCGGGCGCTGTTCATGGGTTGCATGCCTATCAGCACATTTTTTGTGTTTTTTAGGTGCGCCTCTTGTTCATACTTCATAGTCCACTCTCCAACCCCAGACATGTTTTAAGGTCCCTTATAACAATTTTTAAGACATTTGTCTATTGAATAAAACAAAAGAACAGTCACAACTTCATCTTGAGACGTAAAAAAACATGTTTTCATTTCTTGATATGTAATATGATTGCAACAGTTAAATACATCTGTTTATTCAAAGGATGTACACATTTCTTCTTCTTTTTCTTATTTATTTATTTTTTTTTGGATTTTTAACCTCATGTTCAAGAGGTGTGCCCCTCCGGTGCTAGGATCAACTTGCCTCAAAAACTAAATTTCTAAACTATCCAGAATGAGATGTAAACTCAAAAGGCATTTCTAGTGAGTAAGCAATGGGTATTAAAAGAAGAACTGCAGGACGCATATAAATGACTATTTGCTGATGACTTTATTTAACTCAAGCTATTCAATAAAAAAAGTGGAACATTCTATCTTTTTTTTTTTTTTTCTAAATGTTTGTCCAGTCTACCAGAAACAAGGGACTTCATAGTCAATTTTGTCTGGTCCTCCACGTTGATCCCATTCCTGTGTTTAGTTCGCTTCACTACTTCCAACTTCTTGATGGAGCATCCAAGTCAGTTATTGACCTCAGACTCAGATTGTTAGATTCTGGGTCAAATTAAGTTGTGCCACAGAAAATTTCATTCTAACACATCCTCTGATAAATTTTGTCCAACAGATCATCTGAGACAACTAAGAAAGAGCATGCATTCCTCTAGCAAATTTGAAATTAGAGCACACACTAATCAAACTGAAACCGCAAATTGAACAAAAGAGAAACATATTTCACTCCGTCTCTATCAGAAAGTCCAGGCAAAAAAATGAATGTTCAATCAATTTTTTCTCTGAATTTTCATCCAGATAAAGAGTACCATCATACAACCCATGATTCAACATAATCTCTAGCAGTATCCACAAAATAGCATCACACCGAAAAGCAACCATAAATTCCATTGGAAAAACCAATCAGAGCATGCATACGGCAATTATAGCGCAAATTCAGAACCTAAGAACACATATCAATAGTGAACTTCCCATATTTTCACGAATTACTATCTAAAACCCATGTCAGAGACACTAAAAAGACGGAGACTCACATAGAGAGATTGTTTATCGGATAAACCGAGTGCGCGAACCAATCCGATGCTCTGATTCTCCGACGCCGGAAAACCGTTTCCGATTATGACAGCACGGCGGACGACTCCGTAAACCCCTCCTTCGAATATATCAGGCACTCCGCCGGTTAATTTCGGGCTCCCTGGGGGCTCGGGAAGCGTGATTGGTTTCATTGAAGAAGAAGATGGAGAAAACTCTAGCAGTGAGATTTTAGATGTGGGAATTGACACTCGATTTTCTGCAAATAGTTGGTAGAGAGAGAGAGGAGAGATGAAGAAAATGAAAGACGGTATGCGATTGTGCGCTGGCAATCTTAAACTTCAAACTCTGCTTCTCCACTTCAACTTCCCCATTTTCCTCTTTTTTCATTATTTATTTATTTATTATTAATACTGATTTATTTATTATTTATTCTTCTCTTTTTATTTTATTTTATTTTCGAATACTCTATCTTTTATTTGGATTATATTATATCTTTCAAGTATGTCTTTTACAATAATAATTATGTGTTTTATAAGTACATAAATTTACAAGTATAAAAATGAGTTCCATAAATATATCATTCTTGTTATAAGTATATTTGTCGCACGGAACAACAGTTGCACTTTATTTTTTTTGAATTATAAACTAAATATACGATGAAAATGTAAAAAAAATCTTAAAGATATTTTTCAATAAAGTCAAATATAATATGTATAACTATTAATAATAGTATTGTAACTAGCATCATACACGAGATTTAAAAAAATAAAAGAAACTAAATATAATAGTATTGCAACTTTATAAAATATGTTGATTTTATTTTGCAATTTGATTTTTAAATCTTTTTTGGTTGAAAATGATATGTCATCCAACATGACATGTTTGCTAAACATGTGGACCCCGGTTGTCGGAAAATTTAAAAGTGATCTAATTGTAAAAGCGATCAAATGTTGTGATTTTATTTACAATATTATTGAAATATGAGGAAAATTTTACATTTTTTTAAAAGTGGTGATTCTTTTTCGCAAGTATGCCCATTATTAAGATGGTTACAATATTAAATCTAAAACTTTAATCAACAAGTAAAATTTTTAAAAAAATATTCTAATATGTATAAAATATTATTTATTCACACATATTATAAATTGTTTATTTCAACAGTTAAACACTGCATTAATCAAAATTACATTATTTTTAATATTAACTTAGATGATAGATATAACACAAAATCATAAACACTTTTCTTCAATAATTAAAGCTAGTCTATTTATATTTGAGATCAACCCTTAATTGCCAAACTGAAACTGTAATATGAAATTAAGTAGGATGAGCAACACACAATAAATGATGGAATGAGTAGCAATCAGTGATAATGTACAAGACACTACCTTAATTAAGGCAAGCTCAAAACTTGTACGTATAAATTTCACTTCAATTCACTCATCATCATCATCATGTCTAGCTTCAAATTTCTTGCAATGTAGAGCTCATCATCTTCACTTTTCATGATCTCTTCACAGCTGCATTACAAAATTTAAGTGGATACCAGTTTACAAACCACCACCACCTTCGACATCCCTTCCGCCGCCTTCTAAGACTCCGACGAGCCATATTTCAATGAAAGAGCCACCATTTCATCAAATCTTCATTGATAGATCATACAAAGCCACCACTGGTGTCTTGATTGTTAGAGAAAGTGACGAGCTAAGAATAATGGCTTTGTTGGGATCAATTAGTTTGTATTTGTTTGTTGTTGCATCAATTTCTTATTATCAACCTGTTTTTTAGGGTATGGGATTCTGGCTGTTGCAAACTTTAACTACTATATATCCATTCTTTAAGAACAAACGAGATCCTCTGTCACACAATCATGAGCCTCATATAAGTACTACTGTCCGAATAACATAATTCCAACGATTGCATTATTTGATGGTTGAAACTATTCTCAACACTAGATCTTTTTAATAGTGGTACACACATAAGAGAGAGGATAGGGGCACACATGATCACCATATGGCACGTGTATCGAATGCAATGAAATGCAAAGCAATATCACTTGTGGAATCACGATTGTGCACAAACAATCTCCAAAGGCTGATCATAATGACATTTCTAATTGAAATTCAGGGATGAAATCCTCATTGGATATTCAATTATGATTAGAAAAAAGAAAAAGTAAGTGACACAACCTTGAGTTACATGAGGTCTAAATTTCATATATGGCAAGCCAAGTACTCTATTAATATGCATGACAAAACTAAGGCAATATTTGTGAATATGAGCAGCAAATTGGAAACTATGTAATACTATAACTCTAAGGCACTCATAATGCATCAATTAAACAAGGAAACATGATGACCATTTCTATATTCTCAACAACAGAGACTCCAATTTCTCATTTCACTATATATTTGGTTGGCTTTTTATGCTTCACTACAAAAATGTACACATAAGCACTTGTTTTTTTCCAGACAAACTGTGTACATCCAAAAACTATATATCTTTTGGGATTCTGCACATATAAACTTATCCCAATTCAGATACTCTCAAGAATCTTGCAATGTATAATAAGTTTCCAAAGCATCTTGAATAAGAAATGTACAAAGGTTTTGATGATTTAGGACAGAGAAGTTATCATCCAAATAATTTCATAGTCTCAAAAAAAGAAAAATCGCAACTTAATTCGTAATATCTCAAAGCAATTAATCATGAAAAGTAAGTGAAAAGAAGTTGAAATTATAGATTCTTCAAATCTTGCCAAATGAAACACTAGTATAATTAAATCTTACAATTTTCTCTCTGTTTTCTTCCAAAGCCTAACCAAAAGCTTATGAAATTCTAGTTTTGTCTACCAATTTTCCACAAGAACATATATATGAACCCAATTGCATTACTTCTAAGCAACATCCTACTTCACTTTCCAAACACTTTTATATCATTTCCGTTGCATGATGTTATCTATCTATACGACGTGTCATATCATATCCGAGAATAGAATAGAAGATGAAGCACTATTTAGAACGATAAATGGTGTCATGTTTTATCATGGCAAGAAAAATGCACATTGAACTAAGAAATTTGAGCTTCCCAAAATGAACCATAGAACTCAATGAATAATTAAGCATATAAATTGAAATTTATGTATCAAAATTCTAAGTTTATGTACAGTAGATAACAATATCAAACTGTTGATTCTATAAAATCAATCAATAAAACCAGTCTTTCGCCAAATGGCGTTGCGCACCTGCCTGAGATCTCGCCCTTTCAACGTCCGCCCAGCTCCTTCCACCACCGAGTTCGCCAATATCGGCGAATGCCTCGCTGCCACCAGCTCATGTGGCGGCAACATCTCCCCATTATTCTCCTCCTCCTCCTCGACGTCGTCTAAATCCCTTGCCCTCCACATCAGAGCCGCCGGAATCACCGGCATGTTCACCGGCGCCGATTGATGCTGCAACCGCATTCTGTCCACCGGAGGCGGCGGCGGAGGAGGCCTTTTCGGAATCATCATCCGCGACGTGGCGGGGGAGGTCGACGAGGAGGAGGAGAGGGAGGCGGAGGCGGAGGCCTTGTGGTTGAACACGGGTCGGGTATCGGATCCAGATCGGGGTTTAAGGTTATCGTTTAGGGCAGCTAAGATGCCGTAATGGACGCGGTTGTGGTTTCGGACGTTTCGGGTCGGGTCGGAGCTTGGACCCGACTGTGTTGCGGAAGAGGAAGAGCTCCCCGAAGGAGTATTGAAGATATCGTGCTCGGAGAGTTCGAGTGGGAGCGACGGCGACGGCGACGGGGATTGGGGGCGGAATATTCCGAGGAATCTTTCAGACGGTGGAGAGTTCCATTGGTGGCGGTGACGGTTGGCGCCGCCGCCAAGTTCTTCCATTCGAGTGTGTGTTTCTGTGTGTGGTGAGAGCCACGTCAAATGTGATGTGTATGTATATGTATCTATACACGATTATACACACAGTATGGGAGGGATCGTGTGTGGCAATGTCTAATCCGGTGTTTGTGAACCGCCTCAAGAAGTTATTGTACTGATGCAACAAAAAGATCAACTTGACTAGGAGTACAACATTATTGGGCGGTTGCAATAAATGTGCGATGCAGAGGATAACTCAGGGCGACAAGGTCGTTAGGTTTGTTGTATGTTTTGACATTTTCTTATGCAGAAACGATGCATGGCGACAAAAAAGTAATGTGGCATGTGTTTAATTGTTTGCTTTTTTACAAAGAAATCAAAACATTTGATTAATTGGTTTTTTTATGTTTTTCAAATTAGACGTGCTAACATGTTTCTACTGTGAAATAAAGTGAAATTTTATGAAATACATCTTTAAATTATATTCTTTGGAAAATATTCGCATTACATATTTCATTCCATGAGTTATTAATATTATGTAAATTAGCATTATTAGATGTTTGTATGTTTTCTTTTCATCTATTTTTATTTTTTTAATTTCATAATTTATTTTCTCTTACCCACATTCAAATAAGTAGATGTTGATCAAATGGCTGGTGTGAGTTTTTCAGTTTCTATGTCCGCTTGACAAAAATTGACATTTAATTTTAAGTAAAATCCACCCAAATTGGGTGGAAAAAGGATAATAAGAGAACCAAATTTGAACTATATACATATAATTGATAGTGACAAAGTGGAAGAAGACCTAATTAAATTGCCTACCTGAAAATTGAGATATTCGCAATTAATTAATATAATTATTAATTAGCATTATTACCTGATCATACATAACTAACTCAAAATTTCTCAATGTGATTTCCTCTCACAAATATTTTGTTGTGATCAGTAATCAAATAAACACAATATATATAATGCAAATAAAGTTAAAAAATGAAAAAATAAGCTTGAGATGAACACAACCTAATATGATGTCCTAAAATCAGAGAGCAATTAGTTAGGCATTGAAATATTAAACTCCATAGACAAAGTCACATATGAATAATCAAATTGAATAAAAGAAATTAATTAAGGATATGAGAAACATATGAAATGGAGAATTAGTAAATTTGAGGGCTTGAGGGTGGGATGGGGTGCGGAGAAGTGGAGGAGAGGGTGGTGTGGAGTGTTTTCCTTTTATATATATATATATATATATATATATATATATATATATATATATATTTCATTTTTCTCATGTATTTAGTTGATGGATGATGTGGAATTTTAGTAAGGAAATAAATGCAAAAATAAAGGTCACATATGAAATAAAATGCCACATAAGCGCAAGTAATTGGAAATCTCAGAATTGGGGGCGAGTGTCGGTATCTTGTCAGAATATCGAAATTCCAGAGAAAAAGGACTGAAATTTGACGAATTTTGCATTTACAGATTTAAAATTGAAAACGCGATTTAACAGGATTAAAATCGGACTAAAAATGAGTTTTTCCATATTTTTATATATGTTGATCATTAAACAATTTAGCTAGGTAGGTATATAAAATATGATGATAGAAAATTAAGAATAGAACCTTCAACTAAGTACAAGGGTTATCGAGAGAGTGAGCTTTCGTTGTTTGCTTTTATGAATGGCGGTTACACTTCATGGAGTCGTTTCACTCTTAATTTTTTTGTAATATGAGACAATTAGATACATGACGACTCTAATCTATCTCTTTAATTAATTGATCAGTTTTTGTGATTGGTATATTATTCTCATATATACTATTTTCCTACTATGCTTGACTACTTAAACTTTAGCAGTTGAAAGACTTTAATTAGGATGCTTCTTAATTATTTTATGCAGTTGCCACTCGGGACTTTGGACTTCCAGCATTACTACTTTGCATTCCTTTTTGTAACACTACTACTCAAATAATTGGTAATTGTTACAATTACAACCTCTATTTTCAATTTCCCTTTGTTCTTGATTTATCAGTTATGTCATTTGTATTAAAATATATCACTAGAGCATACATGGTGGGGTCTCTATCTATATATTAAAAGTATTAATATTGTATCTATATCAAAATAATAATAATCACGTTATCTATGATATTATAATTTTGAGTAATTATTTAATATATATATATATATATATATCATATACCGTGTAACGCACGGGTACACTACTAGTACCTTTTAAATTAGACAATTATTTCAAAATATAAATAACGTTATTTCCTAATATAAAAATATGGTTAATATCATTTTAATTTGATAGTGTCCTATAAGTGTTGTCTGATTTTAGTCATGTTATTTTCGATTATTAATTTTAGTCTTGTAATTGAGAAACGTGTTCAACTTCAATCCTTTTTTGCCGCACTCACAATTTTCCGGTTGTAGAATTGAGCGGCGATTGTGTGGTACTTACCGAAAAAGTTGTGGATTCCGGCGGAAAAAAAAAATAGAATCCTCCGTTTCTATAGGAGGTGCTGACCCGCATGCTCAAGGCTCTCAATTGAGCCGCAGGAGCAACTCTTAATTTATCATGAGCCGAATAATGAATTGACACATCTCTAATTATAGAACTAAAATTGTTATTCAAACAATAATATGATAAAAATCGAAAAACACACGCGGAATCAGAAATGAAATTAAACCAAAAAAAAGAAAATATTACAACTAAGTAGGAAACATAGAGGAGGGAGAAATTTAATTAGGACAAAAGTACAGGATTCAAAGGAGGCGGCTGCCACCGTCTCTGACCATAAGTCAACGCAATAGTATTTCCAATATATATAAGTAGTAATCCAATCTAATCTATTACTACATAAAATAAAGCACTTAACTGAAACTCATCAAAACAAAAAAAATAATAAATCAATAATAAATCCGACCATGGTGAACGACAGAAGTTTCAGTTGGAGCTCCGCCCTGGTCGGGGCAGGAGCCGCCACAGCCGCCGCAACGGCGATCGCCATTTCCAGCAAAGCCCGGCAGCCAGCAGGGTCCCACCTCATCTCCATCGACCTCACCTCCTTCAAGCTCAATTTCCCCACCCTCGACGCCCGGGTGAACCTGACCGTCCACGTCACCAACCCCAGCGATGCCGCCAAGCAGGCCCAGCCGCCCCCTCGCTACGCCGACACCGGCGCCATGTCCATATCCAGCTCGGGCTTGCGGCTGGGCTCGACGGCGCCGGTGGAGCAGCAGCTGATCAGCGTTCCGGTTAGGCTGAGCGGGAACCAGCTGGCACACATGGCGAAGAAGTTCGTGGCGGAGGTGGGGCGGCGGAAGATGGAACTGAACTCGACGTTGAATGTGAGCGGGGCGGCGAAGGTGATGTGGTGGAACCAGAAGTTCAAGCTCCATGTTGATAGCCACGTCATCATGGATCCTCTCTCTCTTCACCTTTTGGATCAACAAAATAGCCCAAATAATTTTAAAGTTGTTGTCAAGTCATGATAATTTTAGGTTGGTTAATTTGTTTCATTCTTTTATTTGTGAATTCATTGATGGCTTGATTTGTGGTTTTAATCCACTAGTTGTGATCCACATGGGGTTTTCATCTTCATTTTCTAAATCCATCCATTAGTACCGTCAAAATGTTTTGAAACGGATCGATCCGTAACCCACCACAATAACCCACCATCTGTCGAACTGGAAAAACCTTAATCTCTTTATGATTAAAATTTATAAAAACAACAGATGATTTGTTACAATTAAAAGTACACTCTGATTGAAAGTCTTGTGAATGCATTGCTTTTGTCAGTAAATGCATCTGATGAATACTGTATCATCTGTGGGACAATTAGTAATGACAATTATATATATGATGATAAACTTTAAAGGAGTTTTTTTTCCAAATAATATCTGGTTTGAGAAATAAGTGAAGTTTTCTTGCTTTAGAAATTAAAATTGTATTTAAGCTCCTTTAAATGTTTGGATTGTAGGTTAAATTTGTTAATGTGGCTAGATAAGGTTGTTAATTTATTAAGGATGGGATCGATCTGAGGTTTTTTTTTTTGGATTGAATATGCA
This sequence comes from Scutellaria baicalensis, assembly GCA_005771605.1. Classification (NCBI taxonomy): domain Eukaryota; kingdom Viridiplantae; phylum Streptophyta; class Magnoliopsida; order Lamiales; family Lamiaceae; genus Scutellaria; species Scutellaria baicalensis. The sequence goes on along the minus strand of CM016726.1, from coordinate 11,107,059 downwards.
TGTCTGAGTTGTAGGTTTAATTATAATTTATATTTGGATTGAGTGATATATACTTTAAAGTGAGTTTATATTTCAATGTTTTTATTTCACTTCTATGTCTATGTCACGCCCCGATTTCGAATATTTCAAAAATAAAACATTTTACTAAATAATTATCTTAAAATCAGAGTACACGCAGAAATTCTTAAAAAAAAAAAAAAAAGGGGAGTGCAGTGATATTTAAAATTTCGAAAAAAGATAAGTAACCGAAACATCACTAAATTCAAACATTCGTAAAGTAAAAAAGAGTTGTAGAAAATTTTACAGCGGAAAGTTAATAAGTTTCATAACATAAACTAATACTTTTCAGAACATACTGATATAAAATATACATCCTTTTATACATGCAAAAGTATCAGACGTTCTGTTCCGCCTTCCTCCGTACTAGTATTTATCTGTTGCAATAAAATCATGGAAGGGGTGAGTGCAAGAAAAATCACTCAGTGGGGTGGGAAAAGAGGCACGTAAGCACATTATTTCAATCATCAAATATTCACTGCACATAACCATAATAAATTATCATAACATTACTCGGGTCTTTAAGTCCGACATGAAATTGGAGTTTTTAAGTCCAACATAAGTGGGCCTTATTGAAACCCTCGGGTAGCTAGCCCGCCATGAAAACTGGAGTCTTTAAGTCCAGCGTGAAAAGGGCCATCTTTGAAACCCTTCGGGTATTTAACCCGCCGTGAATGGAATTCCAACATTATCATTAACAATGTACATTTATCACATTATATTGGAAATAAACGCTGAAGGTCAACGTTCAAATCCCATAAAGTACCATAATCACATATAACATAATCGCATTTAATCATGTTCATTAAAATAAAGCCGTAAACAACAAGCATTTACCCCCACCTTCGAATATAGTAACCCGTGTCCAAAAAGCTTCCGTTGCCACGCTTCCTTACTCCGGTTCCTTGTTCGTATATCCTACAATTTTTAGGAGTTGACTTAGTCTCTAACTTAAATATCTATAGAATACTTACAATATTAAATTCCTAATATACGATATTAATCGAAGGTTCTCAAATAAAGGTATAACTTGAACGAACTAGGGTGTTTCTCTATTTTGAAGTTTAATTCGTTGTTTGTATCAATCGTGGATTAAAACCCATGTCTATAACGCGATACAAAAGTTTAAATACATTTATCGTTAAATTTTTGGGTTCATAATATAATTTCGGTGTAGTTCTAAGGTTCGATTATAATTTCAGCATAATACAAGGATCAAGATGCAATATTACATAAATTTAGGGCTGAAAGTAATAATTCAAGAATTTGTAAAATTTTGCATAATAGTCCTTGAACAAAAAATCAAATTTTAAACTACACTCTAACCCCCTACCTTTCCCCTCCCCTGCTCCCAGCCACCCTCCTGCCGCCGTTATCCACCCTGCCGGCGATTGGCCAGTCACCGGCTCAGTGCCCCACCACGGCGCCGCCACTCACGACGACGCCCCCCCAACACAACAACACACAAACACACGCACACACACGCACAACACACACACAGCACAACACACACACAACATAACACACAGCTCCCTACTCCTTCGCACGGCGGCGGCGCCCCCTGGACAGCGGCAGTGGATGGCGTGAGATATATATATATATATATAAAATCAAAAATAGATACAACACAACAAATGAATGAACAAAAAATTGAAATAAATTTTACCCCTTATAAAAAGTTGAAAATGAAAAGGAGAAGAGATGAAAATGAAATGGGGAAGATGAAAATGTAGCTTATCCTTATTCAATTTGATACAAAAAGTAGTACACGTGTATTATATATAGGGAAAAATTCAAAATTGGTCCTGCCCCAGGGCTGTCGTATGATTTTAGTCCTGTTAAAATCGTAATTTCAATTTTAGTCCTGTTAACTCAAATTTTGACCAATTTTGGTCCTATTTGGCCGGAATTCTCAATTTCCCGATCGAATTCCGACGAGTGTTACACACGCGCCCCCAATTTCAAAAATCCGACTGAAGTGTGCTGAGTTGGCTAGAAAATACGGATGTGGCAATTATTTTTTTGATTTCCACAAATGCCATGTCATAAAGCTGAAATAAAAAAAAAAAGAAAAACCAAATTCAAAATTAAAGATTTTTCCAGATAAAATCAACAAGAAAGTAAATCGGGGGAAATTAAAATCACAAATTGAAGAACACCCAAAATCCCCAATCCTCTAAGAAAACCCTAATCGATTGAAAATCCTTCACCAATGTCTGATGTTTCCCAAACGTCAACGCCACACGAGTGCTTATGTGGTCGACGGGCTGTCCTTCGAACCTCCAAAACCGCAACAAGCCAAGGGAGAAAATTTTGGGGTTGTTTGAGATATAATGTAAGTTGCTCTCATTTTATTGGGTTTAAAGTGTGATATTAGTTGGCTTGAAGAGCCGATTCGAATTTTCAGTAGCAAATTTCCTTATTGTTTTAAGTTGTGATTTGAGAGTTCATCAGATTAATTTTTTTTTTTTTTGGGAGTAGAAGCAAGGTGGCTGTGATTTTTTTTTTGTGGGATGATAATGAAGAATATGAGCAATGGAGAATAGCATATGAGAAGTTGAAGGAAGAGTACCAGAAATTGCATGTGAATGACATTGAATTGAAAGAAATTAACAAAATGTTGAAAGAGGAGAATAAAGAGCTGAAGATGGATATCAAGGATTTGAAAGAAGAAATGAAAATTTTGAGGTTGCTTAACAAGACTCTCAAAGAAGACAAGCAGAAGTTGAAGAATTCATCATCTAGTTTGTGGAGGCAGATTGTGTTGCTGCAACTTGTGCTAGTTGTGTTATGGTGGATTGCAAATTGATTCCTTGTTAGAAGTTGTAGTAGTTTATTGCAAATGTAGTAGCTTGTAGTATTTTGGAGTATTAATAGTGTTGTAGTTTTTGGAAACTGGTTGGTTGTTTTTAAAGAATATGAAATGCAATGTCCTATTTTGTTTTAAAGATACATATTAGACTGCACAGCTAACAAGAAACATTCATCCCCTTCAAATTGCCAAAAAAATGAAAAGGGACACAAGTAATAAAACAAAATCTGTCACATCCCATTAATCAAAAAGACAAGAGTTTCAAAATAGCTTTGGGAACTCCCAAAGTATCATGTTACCAAAGTATCAACAAAAACCACCCAAGTCAAAAGTATGTACAAAAACCAAGATAATGCACAATCTGAGTTCAATTCACTTCTTCACTTCTTCTTCTTCTTACTTGGTGCTGCCACAGACAAGTCCAAATACTTTTGTCCATCCTCCACCACTATATTCTTCATGGTTAATGGCTGCACTGTAGTATTTTTGATCCATTGTGAAGTGAAGTAGCCACCTGAAAATGGAGCTGGAGCCCTTATTTGCACTCTAGACTGTGGCAGTGGTGCTTTGGCAGGAATGGGAGGATTATCTACTGGAACTCCTTCAGCTGCAAATGTTTGACTTGGATGATCCACTGGATGTTGACTCATCTGTGTAAGGTTAATTTCCTCCAGTTCACACTCAGATGGTTCTTGTAGATCCCTTGTCCTACTACCACTAGCACCTCCAATCTACACACACCATATAGAATGAGTCACAAAGGTTAAAAAAACCAAATAAGACACTGAAATGTATTGAGCTCCTTTGCATATACCTCTTGAGCTCCCTTGCACTGCATCAACTGTTCATACATGGAAGGGCCTGGAACTAATGGCTGCATAGTGTTGAATACATGATCTCTGTCCTTCTCTTGAAGTAAGAGTTCAACTAAGAACTCTTCATGTTCATCACTTACATTTTGATTGTCACTTATTGTAATGGGTGGTTTCACCTAAGTAAATGAATGAATCAGTTGTTATTCCTTGAACAAAGATAATGAATATAATAGACACTAAAACTTACAATGTGTTGTGGCTCATCATCATCATTAGCTACTTCCACTGCCTTCATTTTACCCTTTCCCTTTGGACCTGCTTTTGGATCTGGCATTGTCTCTTTGTTTGTGGCAGAAGCCTCCTCAGGACCCTAAGCAACATTACACATGTTAGTATATAGATTGGATTAAATTGTAATGGAATGGTGGAGTATATAGATTCTTACTGACCTTATTTGGTTTGCTCCTTCTTTTCTGTCTTTTCATCCTCACCTCAGTTTGTGTTTTTTTCCTTTTACCTCCATGTGAAGGTTCATCAGCTTCTCTTCTTCTTAATGTCACTGGTCTTCCTCTACTCTTCCTTGCAAAATTTGGTGGAAGGGGAGGAATATATGCTGAATCACCCCAAAGTTTCTCATAAGATATTCCTTGTATTGCTGGCTCATAGACCTTGATGTATGTCTCAACATAATAATATCTATCCACATAGTCTTCTAATTCCTCCCCTAGACTGAGTATGGCACATGTGGCATGTTTGCAGGGAATTCCTGTCAATTGCCAAGATCTACAGGAGCATTCCCACTTCTCCAGATCCACTGTATATTGGGCTCCATCACTGCAAGAGATTTGGTGATACCTATTTGATGACTTGCAGTGGAAAAAATCTCCAACACACCCTGTATATCTGTCCAGAATCCTTCTTATCTTGGGGCAGAGCTTGTCCTTCCACTTCATGCATGCTCTATCTCTATTCTTCTGCAGCTTACACATGATATAGATCCTAATCCACTCAAGCATTGTGATAATGGGCTTATCCCTTGCCTCTAATATACAGCTGTTGAAGGATTCACATGCATTGTTTAGTAGCATGTCACACTTTGAAGTCTCCCTGAAGAAAGCCTTACTCCATTGGGTTGGAGGCTTATGAATATTTTACACATAAAGTTAATGGTGTGGACCACACACAAAAAAAAAAATACAGAGCACATGGACCACACAAATTAAGCAATCATCCACCATTATTTAAAGCTATCCATTCAGTGGGGGGTATAAATGGGAACTCACCATAGCGTGGTCTCTCCTTTTCATTATCCGAAGCACTCCTCAGGTACACCATTGTTGTTCCTCAACCCAGCAAATCGCGTCGACCAAATGATCGATTTTTCTGTACGGTTTACAATGTTGACTTCATTGATGTTCGGATTCAATTGGACATCGATATTTTGGTTGAAAGATGGGGATTGGGATCTTCAAAGTGGTGAATTTTGCAGATTAGGGTTCTTCTGAATTTGGAACTTTTGCAAAATTGGGGCTGATTTCTTCTTGCCCGTTACTTTTTTCCAGTTATTATTTAAATTTGAATTTTTCCGTTTTTCATTTAATTCTTTAATTTTGAATTTGGTTTTTTTTTTAATTTCAGCTTTATGACATGGCATTTGTGGAAATCAAAAAAATAATTGCCACATCCGTATTTTCTAGCCAACTCAGCACACTTCAGTCGGATTTTTGAAATTGGGGGCGCGTGTGTAACACTCGCCGGAATTCGATCGGGAAATTGAGAATTCCGGCCAAATAGGACCAAAATTGGTCAAAATTTGAGTTAACAGGACTAAAATTGAAATTACGATTTTAACAGGACTAAAATCGTACGACAGCCCTGGGGCAGGACCAATTTTGAATTTTTCCCATTATATATATATATATATATATATATATATATATTGTAAACAAAGAAGCAAAAACCAAGTTTTCTTCTCAATTAATTAGCTAAATATATGGGCCAAATATTGGGCTAATCCAAAAAAATGAAATTTGATTTGGATCCAACAATTTAACAACAAAATTGGGCTTTTATTTTAAGTAATTAAATAAATTTTTAACATGCTATATTCTCATTTATGTATATGTCTATAACTGCACCTAGTTTGGATGTTATAGTCTATTTGTTCTTAATTGATAAATTACCATAATAACCTCCACACTAATTCACTTCAGGACAATTTAATTTCACGAGGATATATTGAACAATTTATTTGTGTTAATAAACCTACCAATTCATGTGGGTTGCTTTGACCCTACCTAAACCCCCTGAACCCATATTTTGTCCCAACTTATTATGGGGGTCCAATCCCAACATTCTTCCTCACAATCCAAACACCCTAGAAATCCGTTTGAACCCAAGTTCACCGCAGTTCAAACATGCCCTAAATTCTCACTGGGATAATATCAGTTTTAGTTCAATAACTTAGTCCTTATTCAATTTTGGAGCGATATGGATTTTGCCTTTTCCAATTCTTGTCTCTTAATTATCAAGAAATTTCAATTTTAGTACTTTTTGAATAACCGAATTAATTGTTGACATGATCGTTGAAAATGCTGACGTGACAACCAAATTCCAGTAGCCATATCAGTATTTTTTGTTATTTTGATCGACAAAAAATGACTGAAATTGGAAAGGGGTCAAAATTGAAAACGACAAAGTTAGCGCACCAAAATTGGTCAAAGAACAATTAATTACCTGCAGCGTATCCCAATGATGCATGTAAATTACTTCATGCATGGATGAATATTAACCTTCAATTATAACATATATATCTGTGTACATATATATTAGTAATGAAAAAATATTATTAACTAGATTCTATGAGAAAGGAGCAATTATTTGCAACAGATCAAAGATTACACTACAGAACACAACAAAAGAATTATTTAATTTCATCATTTTAGAGAGAGAGAGAGAGAGAGCATGATTCTATCCCTTAAGGCCAGCCTTGAGCTTCTGAATGGTGGCAACATCAGTCTTAAAAGACAAAGCCAAAACAGAATCATCAATGGTGGAGTTGAACAGTGCAGTGGGCAATGAAACAGTTCCAGCATTAGCACTCCCAAAAGCCGAAACAGCGAAAGCCGGCTTCTTCACATCACCATTGTACTGAAAGTGCATCAGCCCTTTAGGAAACACAAACAGATCACCTGCTTCAACTCTCTGGCTGTATAGCTTGTTCTTCGAGTCCACAAACCCTACTTCCAATGCCCCTTCAGTCACAAACAGGAGCTCGGCCGACCTCGGGTGCATGTGGACAGGGTTCACTGAGCCGGCAGGGAACAGGAGAACAGCGTAGGAAACACTCTGTCCATTCAGAGCTGGAAACTGCTCCATGGTGGCCTTAACGACCGTGAAGGCCGGAGGCGGGGGCGCGTTGATGAGGGATCGGAATCCGGTGTAGGTGAAGAAGGATGCATCCGGTGGGGGTGAGTTTGGTGGAAGGAGAAAGTCGGTGAGGATATCAGGGTCTGAGGATAATGCCATTTGGGATATGGAAATTACTGTGGTTATGATGAGTAGAATTAGGGTTCTTGTCTTGCACAAATTTGCCATTTAGTTTGATTTATTGGTAGTGGAGAAATTATTAAGATTGGTGTTATATATAGTGAATGTTTGTAAGAATATGACAATTAAGTTGGATTTGAGACTACAAAGTTGAATAATATATATTAGGTGTTGTTGTTGCTAATCATGAACAAGACATGGCTATAATAAGATAGCTGTGTGTTGTTGTTTCTTTTTTTTTGTTTGGTTTCGTCAAATCTTATTAGGGTTATAATTAATATATTAATTATTTGTACAATGAAGGAATAATGTGGTGTACTTGAGGGAATATTTGCATGGGTGTGCGATACAATTAATCTAGGTTAATACTATTTTATTAAAGTCCCAGGACATGAGGGGTTTTACAATTTCGAACTTTAAGTTTTCGAACCGACAATTTAGAATTTTGAGTCTTCGGCTTCATGAATTTTGTTCAATTCAACCCAATTCGTCCAATTGGATCGTCGAAATTCCGATTCGCTAATTTAGGTCGAAATTGTAGATGAATCCTTAATTAATTTGAAATTTTTGGGCCCAATTTCACTGAATTAATTCACCTGTGTAATATAATTGTAAACCATTTGACATCATAGTTCTGTCAAACTTTTCATGCCATTGTTTGGGTGCTTGCTTAAGCCCATACAAAAACTTGACAAGTTTACATGATACTTTATGTTATTGTCCCGGTACAACAAACCCTTCAGGTTGTTTCATGTAAATCTCCTTTTCTAACTCTCCATTTAGGAACGTTGTTTTTACATCCATTTGATGTATATCAAGGTTATGCAGCACAACAATGACGATAAGTACTCTGATGGAAATGATCCATATAACTGAAGAATAATAGTCATACCCTTCTTTTTGTTTGAACCCCTAGGCTACCAAACCACGTTGGCTAAGTGACAATCCCACTTGACAATATAAAATTCCAATTCTGACCATGATTAAAAAACGTGGCCAAAAGGAGAAATTTGTTTACTGATTGAAGCAATAGATTTAAATAAAAAGAAGAAGCACAAACAGTACTTTAGTAAGTGGACGGTATTATGCATATTTTTTGCGAGAAAGAATCTTTTTAATCCATTAATCCAACTCATTTTCATAAATTTATATATGAATTATGAAGGGTGGATTGTGGTTGACCCATTTCATATAAAATGATCTGTGAGACCGTCTCACATGAGACTTTCTCAGAAAGAAGATGATAAAATTGGAATTATACAATAATTTTGTGTGTTCTTGAAATTACAGTATAATCAAAATGTCCCAATTATCTCAGAAAAGAAACAAAGAACAAACAGATATAGTGGTCCAAGTTATATTATTGGTTACTTTCCAAAATTTGAAGTTTGAGATGTTGGATCTCTAATGACAGATAATCATGGAAAAGACTCAATATAATACGTACATTTAAATTAAGGCAAAACCTTATATATCCTGGGGCACATAGGGGCAAGGATTCACGTGTTATATACATGTTTTTCAGGTGTTATATATATACATTTTATAAGTGTTATGTTTTCGGGTGTTATAAATATACTTTATAAGTATCATATGTATATAAGAGTATACATGTGATACCTGGAGAGTATATACATGATACATATAGAGTATATATTTAATATCATATGATAATTAATTTTGAGATACCGTGCCCCTAAATCACACAAGTGTTACTCTTAAATTAATTGGACGGTAGGTCACTTACTTCTCTCCTTTTCACTCAGTAATCCTAATTGGACGGTAGGTCACTTACTTCTCTCCTTTTCACTCAGTAATCCTGGGCAACAATTTATCAAACCAAACGCACTCACATTTAATTGGATGTTTACAAAGTTATCTTACCAAATTTATTATGATAAACATGTACATTTGTTACAGAACACAACTCAAACTTAATTATAATCAAGTTACTATAGTGAAAATTAAAAGGTTTATTTTTTTTTTACATTGAAATAATACTTTTATCAAAAGAGCTTTTCTGAAAATATTTGTAATCATACAAAAACTTACGGGAGATGAATTCTTTTTACTCACAAACCATGCAAATTCATTTTAAAAATTATATATGTGAAATGTATAGTGTGGAGTGGATGTTGATCGTCTCATATAAAGTGAATCATGAGACCGAGACAATCTCATTTTTTTTTTATCTCATCCATAGAGGTGGGTCGGTATGGTATACCGTACCGAAAATTTCATACCGATACCGTATCGAAAAATTCGGTATTCTTAAGTTTAATACCGTTACTGTACCGAAAAATTCGGGATACTGAAATTTCGATATCATAGGTAGTCATACCGTTTCATACCGGTATACCGAAATTTTACGATATATCGAAAATATCGTCATACCGAAATGAAAATATATACCAAAACTTCAATATACCGAAAATACCATTATACCGAAATGAAAATTACATACCGAAACTTTGGTATACAAGAAAAATATTATACAGTATTTATTAAATTATTAATATAAAATTAATATATATTTTAATTTATTGTATTATTTTTGGTATTTCGGTATATACCGAAATACCGAAAACTTTGGAAAATTATACCGATATCGTATCGAAAATAGCGGTATGGTATTATATCGTACCGAAATTTTCGGTATGCCGAAATTTTCAATATTTTTGATATTTTTTCGATACGATAACCTCGGTATTTCGACATTTCAATATTTTTCTCCACCCCTACTCATCTATATATATCCACCACCCCCTCTCTAATTTAAACCACAAATTTCTTCCAAAAATGAAAAATAAAAGGGTTATAAACATTTTCTCATCTTAACAATACATGATTTACAATTTTTTTTATAAATTTTGAATTGTTGCACTTTACTATTTAACTTTAAATTTAATATATCTTACGGTATTAAACAAATTATAGTCACACACTATCATAAATCAATGACTAAGATTCATTTGATATAGTAAAATACATCAATATAAAAGTTCATGTGGTATAATAGAACACTTCAAAATTTATTCCAAAAATGAATGAGCGTTTTAATTCGAAATAAAAACGTTTTCAATGAGAATTAAAGGCGCAGACTCGTAGGTTGGAAATTCCGACCATGCCCACAAATCAGTATATATAGATTGAATTTGGACACACTCTACTCCCATCTTCTGTCCTAACGAAACATCCAAAATACCAAATCTACCCCTCATCGAACCCAGCCAAAATAGCCACCGCCAGGGGCTCACTCGTCATTCCACGATCACGCCCTTACCTTATCCACACAACCACCACTGTTAAAGAGTCCCATCTCCAACCACCACCACCACCGCCGCAATTGTATGGGGAAAGAGAAGAGGTTCAGCTGGAGCTCAGCTCTGGTCGGCGCGGCGGCGGCCTCGGCGGCGGCGGCGGTGATCTCCGCGAAGCCGAGGGACCCCACCTTCCACCTCATCTCCATCGAGCTCACCTCCTTCAAGCTCAACTTCCCCGCCCTCGACGCCGAGATGATCCTCACCGTCCACGTCAGCAACCCTAATGTGGCCCCCATCCACTACTCCGACACCGAGATGTCCATCTTCTACTGCGGCTCCCTCCTCGGCTCGGCTGCCGTCCTGGCCGGCTCCCAGCCGCCGCTCTCCTGCCAGATGCTGCGGCTGCCGGCGCGGCTCAGCGGTCTCCAGCTGGCCCACCACGCCAAGAAGCTGCTCGCCGATGTGGGCCGCCGGGAGATGGTCCTTGACTCCACCGTGGATATCAGCGGCGCCGCCAAGGTCTTGTGGTGGGAGCATAAGTTCAAGGTGCACGTGGACAGTCACGTGATCGTCGATCCTGTTTTCCTTGATGTTATAGATCAGGATAATAAATCCGAATTGGAATTGTTTGTGAATTCATGATTATTATTATATTTATGTAGTTGAGTTCTTGAAATTAAATTGTGATTTTTACCTTATTTTCTATCAGTACTTTTTTTTTAGTTAATTGTTTCAACACCATTTTGGCAGATCAATATGTGCTTTGCTATTTTAATCACCCATAATTCTCAATAAATTATATTTTTATCTATCTTTTATATAGCTTCGAACAAACAATATTTACATTTCCTATAACTTTCAATGTAAAATCGCCTATTTAACTACGTTTATATTATATAAAATAAATCTATGATTTTCAAAATTCGACTTATAACTACATTTAGATTTTCAATAAACTCACAATATTCTTTTAGAAAATCTGTACAATAATTTTTAATATATAAGAGTAAACTAATTGATTTTGAATTTGAAATTCATTAGGAACATATTATATTAATTGTATTTTTGATAAATTTAAAATGCATTTACCACGAAATACTAATGATTTCATCACTTAATATTGTATAAAGACTATAAATGAGAGTACTTAATCAAAAAGAGATGCAACAAGGATTGTTGTATCAGGGCGCACTTGTAGTGGAATTAATTGAGTGGTAGACAATTTTTCGTGGCTTTTCTTAACAATCTAGATATTTGCACTATAAGGCTATGTTTGGAACAAGTTTCCAATGACCGGATTTTGAATTTCAAAATTCTAAAGTATGTTTGTTTAAGATCTAAATATGGATTTCAAAATCCAAACAAAATCATTACTACCTATATTCAATCATTACTAAATACACTTTTTCAAAATATAATATCATAACAATCCAACTTTTTACAATAAAATATTGCATCAACCCACTTTTTCCAGCATTGATTTGACATTTACCATATAATCTTACTCTACTTGTAAAGTGTGGCTGGATCTCATGCAATCAACATGCAGTAAGCTTGCATGTGTTTAAAGATGGTTTTTTTGGCTAAGTGAAACAACAACGGTTTTCTAAAGCGTTGTGGAAAGCCCGAAGTGTTGTAAAAGCAAAGGTGCGTTTTTTACTTATAGAAACACGTCTTGGATTTGAATGGAAGTCGAATTTCTCACACTTTGAAGAAACGTATTTTCACTCACAGAATCGTGGTTTCAGTTTTTGTTTAAAAGTGCTATTCTTGTCAGTGAATCAGATTGTGACACATGGCAAGGGAAAACAGTTAAATCAGTTGAAGAAGATGAAGTTCAGGAAAACAGGAGCTCAACTAGTCGTTTTCAAGATCTTCTACAGAATTCATTTGAGATCCGTTTTACTTACTTTCTGTTGCATTGTATAGCTTATATATAGGACTTTAAAGGGTCTTTTGTATTACGAGTTGACATCTAGCATAGAGAGAGAAACAGTGAGTGAAAGTAAGCGAGTCAGTCACATTTGCGAGTTGTAATCTGCAAATTGCAGAGTGATTCTTGTTCTTGTTTTTCTTCGTTCAATGAGATATTCCCCTCCCCATTCTTCCCATGGATGTAGGCATTAAAGCCGAACCACGTAAATCTTTGGTGTGCTCTTGTGATCTCAGTTTGCTTTTGATTTCTATTCTTGGAGTTCTTGTTTTGGTGGTGTTCTTCAAAAGGTTAGGTTTGAATTTGTGAATTATCCTAACATTACTAAATTCTTAAACAAACATACATTTTCACTATTCACCTTCACTACAAAATCCAGTATTTCAAAGTGAGGATTTTCCCAAACCCACTAAAATCTCTTCCAAACATAGTCTAAGGGTTTTTCATCAACAAAGATATTCTTCAACTAAAATAATTAGTATCTTTTAGATGTGAGATGAAGAGTCGGATCATATTCCATACGCTGCAGGTTCTAAAAGTCGACTCAGTGGATTCAGATCGTCACCCCCCTTAGCTGGTAAACTGTTTGTAGACATCGGTGGTGGTGGTGGTGGTGGAAAGGCAATATAGTGCTTGCTTTAGTTGGATATATAGTTGTGCGAATAAATTTTAATGTTGGATAACTTCAAATATTTTATGCTCTAATTGTTGTTGTTGAAGAATTTCGTTGTATCATTAATCTTTGCTCTTCCATCCCACCTGGATTCATGTTTTGTTATATGACTTTAAAGAATGTGAT